>KN538379.1:369005-411922 GCA_000797535.1 Trichuris suis
AACCAAAAACCGCGGATAACGGGGTCTTACTGTACATTCGTCAGAACAGCATGTTTCAATACCACGGAATTATTGTCACAACATAACGATAATGAAAAAGTAGTACTAAACAAATTAGAAAGAGTTACCAATATAATAGTGCTGCGGTTGATAAACGACAATTGAAGAAACAGTTCGCAGTATTAAAATGTTCAGTCAATTTAATGAATTTCAGCCAAGATAATGGAAAAACAAACGGATGCCTAAAAAGCGAAAGTTGAGACAGAGCGGTTCTTTTTACGCAAAATGAGCTGCTTGCAATTGCCATGCCGAATCGGGCTCTCACAATCATAAAATCGTAAAACCCATCCGACAATGGTTTGAACGCAAAATAGCTCAAAGCAAGTTTGCGTGAAATGCGTAGTGTAGCTTCATATATTCGGCGAGTTCTTTTGATTGGCTCACTTTGCATAACATCAGGCAGACTTTTATCTATGCTAATAATGGCTTGGTCGAGCCTACCTTTATTAAGCATTATGCGCAAGTCTGCTGAGTCATCAGGGGAAATGCTTCGAGCCTTCTTTGAAAAAATGGGTGTCAATGTTGACATTGTGTGACATGCATCACAATTTCAGAGTAGAGTATGGATAAGCTTGTCGCAGATTGCAACACGTGTGCTTTTCTAAACGTTCCCAAAATCTTAACACTGACTTTTAACTAGTCAGAACTTCCTTAAAACTTGCTCAAGGAAAGAAGCGCTGGCGATTTCAAAACATGGGCAACATTAGACCGCACTGAAATTTGCATCACCTCTCTGAAAGTTCTCCCATCACAGTCCGCGTTTTCAATTGAAAAGGCGTAAAATCTTTCCAGATAAGCAACCACATCGGGCCTGAAAAGTGCAAAGCTTACTTCTTGATGCAGCACGGAACTAAGTTCTGTTAAGCGAAAGGCGACAAACTTATTTTCGAGTAGAAGGCTGAATGGCCTATTCACTCAAGCTAAAGAAAAACTTTCTAGATAAATACCGAACAGCAAAACAGTCAAGTTGGCCTTGTGTATGACGTCATATGTCAGGGGTGGGGAACCTTTTTGCTGACGCGGGCCGTTTGGAGGTTTATAAGATCATCCGCGGGCCGTACAGGATACTCAAGCAAAAAACATAGCCCGCTTTATTTGCCCGTCGGTTTGTCGACAGAGAGACGACAGCAAGGCAGTCTTAGCCACCCTGACGCTCCCTGCTTGTTACTCAAAGATTTACGTTATTACTAGGATTCACTTACAATAAGTTTATCGCATTACGAAAAATACGCTGTCGCATTCACTGAACCTCGTGCACGCCTGCGGTTGCCTCAGCGGGTGGGACGGAATGAGCTCGCGGGCCGGATGGAATGCTCTCGCGGGCCGGAGGTTCCCCACCCCTGTCATATATGGAGAGATCGTCCTTTCGGAGCAGCAATGTCGTTACGCTTCTCACTTAAGGCAGGTTCGTTGTGAAACAATACAAGTTTCTGTCGAAACAGGATTTCATATAAGCAAGGTATTTTCGGTTAGGCGCTAAAAATGGCAAACATAATCAACTAACAATATTACGCTTGGTTTGTGGGGCTGTAAATGATAACTTCCTGGAAACACTACACAGTTTACGAACCGTTGAATTAAGGCCTTTTGAATGAAAAGGACCATAATTTCCTGAAATAGCTCATCAGACTGTGTTGCCACATTTGTATGCTTCCTTAATGCAGATGTTTTCGAAACTGGGACTCCTTTTCAGGTTCAAAGAAAATCTTACAAACTGATCAACTTTCCTTTGTATTTACACAAAAAGTGTGCTGAACGCTAGGCGAGAAACGATTCATGGGACAGACAGAACGTACAACTTGACAATTTTCATGCGATGTAAATTATTAATAGATACATTCTCTATTCAGGCACAGTGCACAGACTGACCATTCAGGAACACTATCCTTACTTCTGTTTGTCTGGCGGGTTACGTCCTCATGACTGCTTTCAAAAGCATACCGTACGTAGGGAGCAGCTATCCTTAACCTGCTTTATTATTCAGTCCTCTTTCTGGCCGTTTGGAGCCGTTACTCTTCCTGACTATGTTTTCACATAAAACAGAAGTTCCTAATTTTTTAACGTCAGGATGAATATCATTCAGCTGGATTGTACTGCTTTTTCATGCGTAATTTCAATGACCACGAGGAATATTTTTCAGTGCTCGTATCATATAGAACAGTGATTCTCACTGTGGGGCATGTGCCCCACGGGGGGGGGGGCGTTTTTGAAGTCCAGGGGCGCAAATCGCCAAGTGGGCGCTTGGGGACACTTTCGAGCTGTGGGGGGCACGTGCCCCACCTGGGCCATCGTGTTGAAGTGCATAGGAAGGTGGGGTCCGCGGCTCAGGTATTGTGCGTACTAGTTAAGATAAAGTTGCATGCTATGCGTGAAGCCGACTACGCCCGGTCCTCCCTTCCAGCCAATCAGCGGGCTCGAAATTGGCCAATCAGAATTGGGGGTGCTGACTACCCTGACCTTGGGAAACACTGATCTAGAAGGATAACACGACGAAATGCTAGCAAGACGAACTTGAGTGCGTATCAGAGTGGACTAACGGAACAAGTGAAATGTAAGCATGCATAAAAGTTAACCGCTTGACTTGAATTGAGTTATGTGGCGCTGGCCAATTTTCCCTGAGGTTGACGTGATGGGAAAGCGGACGATCTTCACTTTTTCCAGAACAGCTTTCAAGCCTTTTTAAGCTTATACAAGTCCACAAGAGGGGCTTGGCTTTAAGCGAAATTTTTCAAAAATCAATCTGCGAGCTCAATCTACTCAAATAAGTCCATTAAATATGAAATTCCTTGATAAGTAATCCTCTGATTTCAGTCAGCGAAGAAGGAGCGCCATCACCTGTACTACTTTTGAGACAACATTAAAACCATATTTTGTAACGTATTCTTAGAAGAGCTGTCAGCCGATGGCAGCGCTTTGGAAAATCAGTGAAGTAATTCCCGTGTACTTTTGTTCCAATACAGCAGTGCATCTTATACCGCCATGAAGGCTCCGTTTCTTGCGTAGTTGTGCAGCTTCTAAGCAATGAACACAGCAAATGGGGCTACAGGGCAGTCTTCAACCTTTTCGTACTTGTTTGGCAGCAAAAATGTCTGTGCGTTGCCGCTTCTTGGCATAGTGGCGCCTGAAAAACACAATGAATCCATGAAATGCTAATTTCCAGACTAGTCAGCCTTGTCAACGCCGCGCGATAAGCAGGAAGATGAAAAAAGGAGTAAACTATGCTGTGGCAGTAGTCTGTATCGTATACGCTGCTGGTCGGAAGCCGATCAAACGAACGATTAATCAAGTCTGCCTATCTGCCGTTTCAATATAGCCGACTGAAAGGTCAACGTGGTACCGATCTCGTTGCTGCCCACTGTTTTCTCATGCTCGCCAATGATGCGAACTAACTGAGCGTTACAAGTAGCCATTGGTGGAATGGCCGTCCTTTGAAGCGCTGCCACGTCAGTGCTATTCGCGCCAGCCGCTTGTTTACCATTCGGGCAGTCGCTTCGTAGGCATGAAAGAAGCAGACTAAAATAGAAAAATGTGCTTTTCGTCGCCGTTTTATGATTCATTTATGTCGCCAACAGAGAATGCTGGCTTACTTTTACTGCGGACAGCTTCAGCTGAGTTACAACAGCACAGCGGCTTCCCAGCTGTAATCTTCACCATGCGTGGACATGATGCTTGCACGTGCTATTGTAAAAGCGCATTACAGAGCATAATCTGTTCTAAGTCTACCATATTACGACAAGTCTAAGCGGCAAAACAACAATATGACCGCTGGTGCTGCCTTTGGGAATCCCAAGGGGCATTATACCCTTTCCCATGGCAGAACACCTTTAAAGGTAGTACCGCATAGCGCGAAAATGCAGCAATTTTCTTGAACGTATTTTACTGTTGACTGAAGTGCTAAAAAGTGCATGTGAGGGATAAGGATAAGATATGAAGATAAAATGCGATCGATGACTGAATGAAGTGATCTGAAGTCTACAAGAGTTGGTACAAAATCCGCAACAGTACTTGATACATGCAAATTTTTAAATGGAAAAATTCATGCTCACGCGGAAGGAGGGTACAGTTGCAACGTGCTAATCGGCAATGGAGCATTCAAATGAGCCATTGAATGATGCGCATGGTATTCAGCCGGTGCTCGAGCCAGCTGTGTCACGTGATGATGATGAAATGACATCGGCTGCGGAGCCACTTCTTCCTGGCTCTGCACAGGTGTCTGAGGCGACGTCATTCTCTTCTCCTTTTGTCTTCTATTGCAAAACCATACGCGGACCACCTCCTTCTCGAGCTGCAGCTCGGCGGCCATCTTACAGATGTCTTGCGCGGCTGGCTTCGGCGTTTTGATGAAATACTGCTCGAGAATGTTCTTCACGGAGGTTTCTATAGAAGTGCGTTTTTTTCTCTTCCGACCCTGTGCCGTTATCTTGTTGACTGTACTCTGACCGCAGGAAGAGGAGTCCGCTTCTTCTAGCCACTTCTGGAGCAGCGGCTTCAGTTTGCACATATTCTTGAAGCTCAGCTGGAGCGCCTCGAAGCGGCAAATGGTTGTCTGACTAAACACATTTCCGTAAAGTGTCCCAAGAGCTAACCCAACGTCTGCCTGCGTGAAGCCTAGCTTTATACGACGTTGCTTGAATTGTTTTGCAAAAGCTTCTAGATTTGTCACATCCTCCTTGGTGTCAAGCGCGTTTGTCGTCATGCAAGGGGTAAAATCCGTTTGAGCTAAGCTTCGGTAATTCAACCTGTCCACGGCTCTCAAACTGCAGTTGTCTATCAAATTAAAACGGTGCGGTTCGATCACTGGAAACTGGCCTCCGGCGATCTGATGATGATGATAAGCAACTGACGAAGCGCCCACTGGCGTTGTGTTCGCTGCGGGGGTGAAGTAGTACTGATTCCACGCGTTAGTGTAATGCTGTGGCAACTTGGTCAGCAAATCAGTCCGCTGCACAGTAGTTGGTTTGAAGTCAACCGACCCTGACTGATATCCATAATCGTTCCATTGAGAACTATCAAATCCAGCTAGCGGCCATTGCGGTGAGGCAAACAAAGCAGGAGCTGTCTGAGTAGGAACGTAAGGAACCCACCGAGCCGATTCACTGGGCGCCAAACCGTCGCGTAAGGTATTTGGAGCCAGACCGTCACGTAACGCGTTGGTTGTTATCGCAGGTAATGCTTCGGCTGCCGAGCTCAGCCGATTAGTCGAATGCAACGTCCGGGATTTCGAGTCTCGTTCAGAAGTTCCATTGGCATACAAGTCGACTACAATGGGAGGGGGGTTGTCCACGGCAGAGGACATGCTTAGGCGCGACAATCTGCCTAATCAGACTTGTTAAACAGTTTCGTCGTTGAACACTGACAATGACAACGATAGGGCTGCAGCAGAAGTTTCTACCAGGCGGCGCTCTCAACGCCTACGATACGACCAGTGGAGAGTACTCCAGCTGCAAAAACGGGCTGCACACTGACAAACTAAAGAAGGTTGTCAGCTTCCAATTGCTATGATAGGTGCTATACTACCAAAGCTTGCCCGTGTTTTGATGCCGCTAATAATAGCCACCGTTTCCAGCTGCTCCCCAACAACGAGCGAACTGAAATATCTGAGAACAAGGACGCCAGAGCCTCAGTTCTGCACAGGGCGCACTAATCACATTATCTTTCAGTGTGCAGAAAAAGTAGTCGCTTGAACCGTTGAGCCAACTTCGCGATGCATGATTAGGACAGCAAAACTATCGAATTAACGTGCAGTCCGCTTTATCAGCACCGTAACCAATAAGGGCAGAAGAGGCAGATTCCGCGTTCTCATCTGCTGTTCTGAAATTCCTTCGCTTCTCGCAGTGATGACAGCACGAAGAAGCAAGCACAACTTCTACGACTATAGCTTCGACTGCTGAAAACTTTGTGCAAAAAGCATCCAACTCCCCCGCATCCGGACTGCCCTTTCATGGCGATACAATCAGAATACGGCGAGAAAGAAAAGACGTCTTCCGCTGGCGTGCGCAAGGTACCGTTGCTACAGGTGCGCAGCGTTGTCGTCGCCAAGTCTGAGACGAGCACTTTTTTCAACTTGGGTTGCTGCCGTCTACGCCTTGGTTACGTTACGCTACCGTTGCTTTCTTGCAGAAAGAACGTGTAGCCTCGAAACACCAGCGTACACCATTGCAATGTAGCCCCTAACTTCAAATGGGAATTTTTACTTGCTGTTGCTACAGTTCCGACAAAAGTGCACCAGAAAATGGCTCCGAAGCAAAGTTGCTTGCGTAACCGTATGTCAACAGTATGAAGACTACAATACTCTAACTTGCAAAAGCACTGTTTCCAGCGAATCAGAGTAAGTTTTGACTTTCGAAATAAAACTTGATCCGTTTCCACGCGAAATCAAAGAGAGCTTTTGCTGTTCAACTCCATGCAAATATGGACGCTGAGCTTCGCAGTTGTCCATTTGTGCCCTTTCTGACAGAGTGTTCAGTGGTTTCAATTCTGATAGCAGCTACGTGAGCTTCCGCAGAATAAAGAGTTTCGTCTTACCAACTTCGTTAAGTTGAACAGTAAAAGACAAGGTGGAAAGAACCAAGCTGGTGTTAAGCTAGAAAAAATAAAACAAGTTTCTGTTTATAGAAGTAGAAGGGACATTACAGCTTTGCTGGCTATTATATCGCTTTAGCCAATGACCCTTTGGCTGACAGAGATTGTGTTGCGTTAGCATTAAGAAAGTGAAGGGTAGCAATTCTTACAGAATTCTCACTCTGGGATTGAATCGTGCATATAAAGCCAGCCCTGCTATTTCCCACATGTTCCTCTTGATCTGCCACAAGCAGAGCAACACTGATAATTTAATTTCCCCTGACTGCTAGCACAGGACGTATGGTAGGATGGATCTTTTGATATGGTTTTCCTCTGCCCATAAGGTAAGAAGTGGGTAATAGGAATGGCTTTAAACACAAGATCACCTCATTACTTTGTTGCCATTTAAAACAGCCGTTTCCTGCTATGTCCAGACAAGAACAGCTCTGCTAATTGCAAGGCACATCTAGGGATTCCGCAAAAGATTCTAAGTGTTTTATTTCCATGTAACTACAAAGGCATGGCGGAACACCTGTCCACAAATATCATCACTGAAACTGAAACAGATATATTTCAGAATGAACTCGTTCTTTATTTGCCTTTAAATGCTCCCATTGTTCGATTTCCTCATGTTTGCCACCAAATTCCATCACTGCTAAAGATGGAGCAGGAATCATGAAAGTTCCATCTTTTACTTTGGACCGATATGGAAGTACATGATCGTGAGAGCCAGAGGAAGGAAGGTCGAAATCGACAGGTTAGCCAAGTTGTCCTTTACTAAGAAAGAGGAATTGGGAGATTAAACGTGGGACAATCCAAGTTGAATTCCTTAAACAAAGTGATTGTTGTCAGTATCGTAGTCAACATATCTGTTGTACTGATATTACAGAATAAGTTAACAACAGTACTGGAACTTTCGAGTTGTGGAAGAAGCTCTGGCAGATCATCCCCTTTTGTTTTCCGGTATTCCGCCGTTTAGCAATACTCGTGGCACCATGAACAAGTTCCTGCTGGACGTTGCTGAATCGAATGCCATTCAGGCCAAACGAATTTCACGCCTATAAGTTCATTACAAGTAATGAGTTTCTAGGATGAAGAAGAATTGTATAGGTAATGAAAATGTAAGCATTTTGGCCACCGTTCTGGTCGCCCTCCACTGTGGTTAAAACGCATATTTTCCAAATATCAACAGATTTGTACAAGCATTGTATGTAACTTTTGTTTCGTGATTAGTACTAGACGTAATCACCTTTAACGCTTCTTTCAAAGCGTAAAACTTTAATACTACTTCCTGTTGCATACACTACTACTATTCTCTGTGTAGCTCATGTTTATTGCCCTTTGCTATTTTTCCCGATTGGGTAACTTTAGCGATCGTTGTTTCGATAGCCTTTTACAAGAAAGCGTTTTTCCGTAGGAAAGAAAAACAAGTTTGGTTTTTTAAACTTATTTTTTGGCCTTACCAAAAATACGCGCAACTAAACGAATTGAGCTCACTGACAAATTTGTTCGCGCATCGGTCAGCTACTGCACGCGCGGACTGACTCGTTTTCATAATAAATTTATATTTCTAATACAATTACGGAAACGTTTCAGACTTTTTAAATACATGTTATTCATCAGCGGAACTAATTCATTCGCCTGAGAGAAAAAGTTGCTTATACAGTGCTGCTGACTCCCGTAGACGTCGGAAGTTTAATCCTAGCGATGTTACAAGTCCCAATCCACAGATTCCCTTAAAAGCTGAAGAAAAGTACAGAGCAGCAAGTTTCGCTGCAAAGGTCAGACTTTTCCACCAAGCGCCTTCAGAAAATTGAATTATGCAAGCGCCAAGCGCCTCCAGAAAATTGAATTGAATAATTGTGATCATGAACTTTTGTGGCTCCTTCCATTCACAATTCGGGCAAGCAAATGTTCATTGAGCATACTTAACTTGTATTGCACTGATCGTTTCAAACGAATAATTATTAATAGAACAACTTTAGGCACTTCAGTGTTTCACGACTATTTCCCCAAAGTGTCTATGAGAACTAGTAGAAGCTGGCCGATAAGAATAAGCGTTCTCGTATCGTAGCACGTTTCTACAATACTGGGAAAGTTGTTGTATTCACAGAGCCAATCTGAATGTTTAAGTTTAACTTCATTTCCAGATTACCGCTCTGCAATTTGGCCCTTAATGTTCATACACTCAATTCGTTATGGCTGCATAACTGAAGAAAAAAAGATTCAGGCCGTTTCAGGAACACTACGTAAGTTGCAGTGTTCCTACAACACAGTTTTTTGAAAATGAGTATGTTCAATCTTTGAACAGGTAGCTCTTCATAACGAGCGCATAAGTTTTCATAACAGGGGATAGCCCATTGTGTTAATACAGTTCACTAAAAATTCTTCCGTTGCTTACAAGCGCCAACGTGTCCCATCCTCGCCGGAGTTAAATGCATGTTCAGCCTTCTGTAAAGTTTAGAACTGATAAGATAGCAGGAAGATGACCAGTGTAAGCAAGGTCTGAAGTTTCAAATAAAAGTGAAATTCTTCCGAACTGTCATAGCGGAATAATCATTGTTCAACCTGACGTTAAGCATGAATCATTAGCGCTTTATTATGTGGCGTGGTAAGGAATTAAAGGGATGAAGCAGCAAATTTTATACGCGTTTGTAGAGCTTAGGACTAAACCATTTATAGCGCATAGACATCTCTTCAGTAACGAAAGATTTACTTACGCCGGTAGTTTACAGTGACAGCAGTTAAGGGACACCTACAGTGACAAAGCAGGGCAGCATTTGAGTTTCATGATTCATAAGTAATATTCAGGAACTTCCTTAATGGGTTATTAGTATAATTAGTGCCTACGTAAGAGACGTCCTGAAAGCCATATATTAACAAGTAGCTGCGAACGCTGGTCTCATTGTGTGAACAGAACACTGATAAACGCTCATTCATACTGTGGTTGACATTGGCTGTCTACTGGAAAGGATCGTTTTCAAGAAGGCGAAGGTGCAAACTTTTAATGAAACGAACATTCGAAAGAACTGCTAAAATGGTTCTCGCATGCAAAATTATTACTTTACGGTTTTGTCTTATGATAGTGCCACAGTTAAACTAATGTGAGCATCTCAACTTTTCACACTTCAACATGCTAAGTCTAAACAGTCCACGACTGGGTTATGTGACAACCCTTATGGTGGCACTAAATTTATGAATAACAATAGTAATATTACAGGATGACTTCAATTTCTCTGAAAAATTTTAAGCAGTGGATCGCTGGCCACTTTTCCCGCGCATGAAGCCTTAAAGAGTTCAGTCACCACTTTCGCGATGACAACTGAGCAGAGAAAAATTGAAACCAAGCGTTTGCAATCTAATCAACTGAACGTACTTAATAGTTAAATTAAGTAAATGAAGCATTTTATCTTTACAGTTAAGAGTCACGTTTAATCATGTCATTGAAGGAGGCGAGCCCTCTGTTCTTGTCAATTAGTTCCGTTAATACGAATCCAATAATTCACTTGGCGGGGAACAATTAATTCGTTTACAGTCTATTATATTCATTAGCATCTGACTGTAGCGCAGTGTGCTTCAAAGGAGAAAACCTGGACTTCGTCTCGGTTGTCATAAACAGCTAAGGCTGAGTAAAGAGCTGTTGAACCAACAAAGGAGAACTGAGGGAGGAAAGATAGCTATTAATGCTTTACTTAAGACTACGAATGGCTGAAAAAATTATTAACATTAGTACATGAACCAGCTTCGCGAAAGCTGTTTATATATGCCATTGTGGAATTTTATTAACTCTAATTTCCACCTGTGGAATTTTCTTAG
Source organism: Trichuris suis (assembly GCA_000797535.1). Classification (NCBI taxonomy): domain Eukaryota; kingdom Metazoa; phylum Nematoda; class Enoplea; order Trichinellida; family Trichuridae; genus Trichuris; species Trichuris suis. The sequence goes on from KN538379.1 coordinate 379,443, forward strand.
GAAATTAATACAGCCGCTATAACTTTAAAAATAAAACATGCAAATGCAAAATGAGTATAAATTACCAAGGATGCATGAATAAACTAAGAAGCTCATTTCAGTCTCTCATATGGTTACCCGAAACAGAAAGTGCGACAACTACTGCACTGCAGCAAATTATAGGCACGGGTAATCATGAAAGAATCGGATATTAGGATCTGGGTAAAGATCAGTGATGATTGAAGCTTCTGTGAAATCTAGCTTCCTAAAGAATAAATTCGACGATTAATGGACGGCAAACGAACGATGGAGAAAGCCCAGAAATACAAAGGAATAAAGGTGATGACGATGCAGTAATATTGAAGTACGAGACGGCACGGAACGGGCTGGATCAGTCGGGAAGAATGAACGGACAGGACCTACACCACCACGAAAGGTGTGCTACACCATCCCGATACGCAACGGAAGGCAGAGCAGAGCTAACTACGGAAACAGTCGTACACGGAAGCAAAACAGTAGGATAATGCGACGGAAGCTGCTCAGACTAGTGCGGTGATGCGCGAGGCCACGCCCGATATCGCCTCTCTTTTCCAGCTTCGAGACTGCCGTCGCCCCCTGGGCGTGTAAACAGAACGTGGGTGTAGAACATGGTAGTATACAGTAAAGAGATGCGCATCAACAAAGCCAGCATCTTAGGTTTCTGTTACGTACGAGAACGGTCGCGACACCATCAATGAATTTGTGCAGGCTTTCTTAAATTGTGAAAAGCGACAGGTCAGGCAAAAGAACTTCCACAAGCAACACTGGATGGGAACGGTGATACCAAGAACTTTCACCCCGTCTTCAACAACGAGAAGACGAAGTCAAGCTATGGGGCAATGAAGAAAGCTAAATGTATTTATACAACTCAAACGAACAGGGAGCAATTAATGCAGCAACGTAGGCAAAACAATAGCGCTTCTAGGTGGTCTTTCATGCAAAATCTTTGCTTCTTGGAATTCTCAGAAATACTGAAATTGAATGACCAGCCGGTTTCCTTGGAGACTAACGTGCCAATGCACTTGCCCAGTCAGTCGTGAAAACTTCCACGGGGAATCCCACTTCTCATGATTTCCTCCGGCGCGCCAGCGATATCGTTCCCTTAGCACCTCACCGCCTCCCAGCCGCACCTTTCGCGCTTATCGCCCCCCCTTGCCCATTACTGGACTAGCGAACATGAACGCTTATTAGCGTAGATAAAGTTTTGCGAAGGCTTCAGGTGGCTGCTACAACCAACATTATCAGACAAACCCTTGTATTGGGGAGCGTGCCGTAGACGGGCAAAACGGGCAACATACGCGAATGTATAAATGAGCTCTCAGAATTGCGCCGGATCCACGAAAACTCGAGTAGGCGGAGTACTTGGGGATGAACGCGGACGCAAGCATACGTACGCTAATGAGTATGCGAACATGCAGAGCGAAAGGGCTGTTATCACCCGTCATGCGTGACTGAGCATGCGAACTCGTAACGGAGGGTCACGCAACGAATGAACGTGCAATAATAAGACAACAACAACACGAAAAATCATGGTTGCGTTGAGACCGGAAAGCGGGATATCGTAGTACAAAATTGTGCCTATGATCAAGCAACTACAGCTAGTTTATCCTGGTTTGTAAAGCGGGAGCACTTATTGCAGGAATTATTGTCTCCCAAAGAATTCGCAACAAACACAAAGGAATAGCTAATGCTTCTAGCAGTAGAAGCTTTCGGCGAAAAGAGTATAACTCTTTCGAACATAACCACTGTGGCAGCTGATGGATCACCATAGATGAGGGGAAGCCACCGTGTATGTACTGCGCATCTGATTGTTTCGAGTGTATTACCAGTTCACAGCCTGATTCATCGACAGCACTTTGTCGCAAAACACCTCAGCGGCCGTTTGAGTCGCCCATTGCAGTTCGACATTGGAGCGATGAACAAAATTAAAAATAAATCGTTGAATGACTATACAGTCAGTCACATGAAGCCAACGATGAAAATTTAGCCGGTTGTTTATTTCGTACTGAAGTTCGGTGGTTGCCAAAGGGCGCGTGTTTGAGTCTTTTTCCAACCTCTTTGACACAGGTTTGGAATTCTCAGGACGAGAACGCTACTCTGCGAGACAGCGTGAAGAAATTCAAAAGCGACATCTCAAACCAAACGAAATTATACGTCAAGTTCAGGGAGACCAATTTGTAGCTGCAAGGCGATGGTCACTACTTAACGAGGGCAAAAGCTATTATATCCGCATTCGATCTGAAGCTTAATTATTTTTAAACAATAACTGGGGCGTGGCAAGCTTTATCAGTTCCGACTCATTGCTACACTCAAGAAAAATGGAAAGAAGCGCTGAGTACTGCCATCACTCAGAAATGTTACATACGGACTTTGTGAGACGATTCATTGATATTCTATCCACGAAAATTCCACACTGGGTTGTAAATCCTTCCTGAAATGAGGAAGGAGCAGAGATGGGATTAGTAGGAAGAGGAAGAGTTAATAGAGCTACAAAACAATGAAGAGGTAAAAATTAAAACCGAGTTCAAGAGCACATATCACCCGTTTGGTTACAGCTGTGGGCTGTTTAATACTCAGCTGTGGGCTGTTGTGGAAAAGCTTCTTAGCTGTTTTCCATGGTCGTGCTTAGTTGAATGGGAATTCACTGCAGGTTATAAACGTTAATCCCAATACTAAAGAATTAGTTTCACTTCATTGAGCGCATCCCTCGCGTTGAGTAGATTGTTACGTTAAAGCTAATCAGGGATAGCAAACATGAACCTCCATTGTAATCTCTTTTGTCACTTTTTAAAAAGCTTTTAATACGCATTAATGTTTTAATTTGCCTTTCTACCGGATCTGGTTCACCTGCTGGAAGGGTCGTTTGCCGAAATGACATTTCTCAGAATGTTTACTTGCCCAAAGACTTAAGTATGCAAGAACTTCGGTTCGACGCAATTTGACAGCATGACACTGCGTTAGCATTAAGAAGACGTCATTTCCTTGAGGAACGAAGCAATGCATGCACCAGTTCACAGAGCAAAGTACGTCATAAAGACAACTAAGCCGGCAGACTGTGTGCAAGTGCACTCAGTCTATGAGTGCAGGGTGACTTCCACGATCGTTGATTATTTGCATGAATCATCCTTTGCGATGAATAAGCTTCTTTCTTCCTCTAGCAGACTCCTATCCTGGTCGGGTACATTTGCATTAATTTTTCACATTCCACTGCTGCGTTTGTAATTTTTGCATAATTTGTTATACACCGACATGAGCGCTGCCGACTAAACTCTCCCATCTCCTAAGCCATGCATGCCACCGTTGTACTTTGCGTACTCGGCAATCTGTTTCACACTCAGTCATACATTGACCATGGATTTTGTGGAAACATCGGTGGTGATAGTACATTAGCATCGTTGCGTAGCCTCTTCGTTACCTTACCTCTCGCAAAAGTTATGTCAAGCCAGTCTGTCAATTCTTCCGCTTCATCTAATACACGTTATTCTAATCCACCAAAAGCTTTTGGAATTTCTCCCGCTCAAAGGGATGGTAATTCAAAGAAGTACCTAACTTCTGATCTGAGTTTCCATCACTCGTGTATCGCGTAGATAATTCCTTCACTTGAACTTTCCGCCAAAACCATAAATGAAAATAGCAAGCTTTGTTGGCAACGGAATCAAATGCACTTTTGCATGCATTGATGACAGCTAACCCGAACTCCTCGATTATGAGTGCCGACTTAAGTTCGAATCTATTTTCTTACGCAAAGTCCAAGAGGTTTTCCAACAGCCGCTTACAAAGAGCTGTAGGTTTTGCAATAGTTAGCGCGTAAAAGAGTATAGATGGTCCCTGCTTGTCCAAAGAAGCAAAATCGTGAATCGTATGCACTGGCAAATGATGGCCGGCACTGTTTTCGAAGTACCGTCCATTACTGGAAAAGAGGCGTTTCCACGTTTTTCAACATTGCTTTATAATCGTGAAAAGAAGCAGCCCTCCTTCAGCAATACTTGAATCCTTAATCAGGAAAAGCTGACCCATGCAAAGTACTTCGCAGAGGCTGCCAGCATTTTTGGTTCAGATGGTCGTTCAGCTCGCCGCATTCTTTCCACTGCTTACCGGAATGTGTTCGACAAAAGTAAAGACACGGATGAACATAAGATGCACATTTATTTCTATGCATTGGGAAATTAAAAAATCTGAATTGCTCACTTATATTGTGGCTGTCTGGAACTGGTGCTGCAATAACGCGTGGTATAGATGTATTATGAATGGGAGAAAATCGTTTGGAAAAAGAATGGCGGATGTCCAGCTGTCAGACTTCTTCAGTGACAGTATCTTCTTCAGTATACGCTAAGGGTAAATTAGGTACTCGCTGATGAAGAATCGAGCTTTCAGGAGAATTTATTATTACTAGAAAAACCTATCCCGAAGCTGCTCTCCAGTTATGGACTATGCTTCATTTTTAATTTCAGTAGTTCAGTGCTTGGAAGATCGGTTTTCTTCAACTTTCACGGGTTGCGCTTCCGTAAACCATTATGAAGTTTTCTTCAGCAGCAAAAGTTTGGCTTCATCTTATGGTAACATCACACCAAGCGCTCTATCTAGCCGACATCCTTGTAGGAGGTACTGAAAACTACGTGATTCATAAAATTGAAATAGCGAATGTAATTGATTATCGTCTTAACCTGATTCAACAGGGAACTTAGGTTTATCATTAATCTAATCATAACTATTGGATCGTGAACCACGCTTCAGCTATAACACGAAATAAAGCGTACTGCGGATCCAGATGCTTCCAAAAATTTTGTATAAGAAGGTGTTCTTCAAAGGGGCAAATGACCGTTGGTTCAACGTGGAATTGTCCCGTCAAGCAAACCGTCATTAACGCATAAAAAGAAAACATTTCCAATCTGTGAATGAAAACGTAGTCCTGTACAATTAAATGGGTTGAGGAGTATAAATGAAATCATCCAGTGAGCATAGTGCGATTAAATTAATGGTAGTTCCATTCAGTGTAATGCCAAAGGAAGTTCAGGAAATAATACACAATCGCTCCTGAAGAAACAGACCAAAGTTGTTGCTAAACTGCCTCTTACGAAAACCTTTGCATTAAGCACGGAGTTACGGTTCATTTATTAGTAGGTTAATCAGAAGGACGCAAAGAACCTCTGAAACACAGCGATCTGAAAAATTTTACACAGTACGCTATAGCAGCACAGGCGTTGCACTGAGCAAGATGGAGTCCCTCATTATTCAACTTGCTCAGGTTGCTACTAGTGTTTCTAACATCTTGAAACAATGAAACGTTTGTTCAATTTGAAATAGGACACCCATTGGAAATAAGCATATGTAGCGAACCACAGATTACAGCTTTAATGCATCAATTTACCTGACTTTCTCATCCGTCCAAATAAGCGCTTTTCTCCACGATCTCAGCTGACAGTTTCTCTTCCACTGCAATCAGACTGAGCTATCAGACAGAATGGAAAACTTCAGTGGCTCTGCCTTACCAGTCAAATACCTTTAAATGATCGTTGTCAAAACTTTTTGATGAAACGCAAAACAGTTGCCGCCCTGGCAGCCGTGCTTTCTGACAGCCGCTGGCACCTGTCTTGCTTAGATTAACAATTTGGGCACGCAAGAACGCCTTTTCCATGCTAATACTTAGTGAAAAAATTGCCCAAGCGTTTTCTGCATGCTACGCTGCCTTTCTGATGATAAAAGATGTATTACAAGGGCATCCGCCCCATTAAAGAGCTCCGCTATCATTTACTGGCTTCAGTTCTGAAAGCTTATAATAGGACAACGTATTAATATAAGTCAAACAATAGCGCATCTGGGAATGCACGCACCCTTACTTGGCGAAGCGACAGAAGGCAGTGCAGTCTGATAAAGGTATTATTGTCTATGCTAACTGTACAAAAGCATGTATACATTAACTGCGGAAAATTATGGAGGAATAAGATTTGCCCAAATTTTCGCTTGAGCAACCAGCAGCTATGATATAGGACTTCTTTGCAGAGAAGCAGTTGCCTTGGCCCTCATCAGAGTTGACATGCAAGAGCAGTGTACTTCATCAAGGCACGATGCCGTTATCGAAGTTCAGCGTTTTAACTCAAAGCCATGACAAGCAAGCATTCAAACGCACTTCGTTTGTCAGGACGGCACGGGCCATCGACACAACTGTGCGAGCTGGCGGCCCGCAAGTAATTTCCACGAGGATACACTGCTCGTCTATGAGCGAGATGAAAGATGGAACTTCGCTTTTACATTTTACAATTTTTTTGGATTGTATCCATCAACGAGTGGAGCGTCGCAACGAGCGCAGAAGGTATTAGATCGCATGCACTGCCTTTAGTCATGCTGCGTTTCATGCGAATACTTTTCCATGCCTGTTTTGCAACAATGATTCATTTTCAGCCGCATTCTTCGGCCAAAGATATTTCACTGTTGCGTGGCCACGTCTGCAAACCTTAGTAAGGAAGTTAACAAGTGTGGAAATTCGTTTGGAGTTCAAAACAGCCTTAAAAGCATGCGAGCTGCTGGCTTTGAGGCTGGATGCAACTTTTTTGGCTATGATATTGGAACATGACAACATTCAGGCAACAAATGAGTTTGACTTGACTATTAAACGTAAAACCAAACTCTTGGTTTATTGTAGTTAGTCGCAAGAAATTGGAATGGTAATCTTACGGGCGCTTGGAAATTCCATACGCAATTTCCAGTTAACGACGTTAAGCAGCACACGTTTGCCGTCGTTTTAAGCCATGGCATCCCAAGGGCCAGCATCGATGGAAATATGTGCCAAACAAAGTATCTCAAGCTGCCAATTGACGAATCTGTGATTGTACCTTTAACTGATGGGATGTCGATTGGGGGCTTCAGCCAAGATGGAAGGTATTTTCGCGGATGCATAATGATGCTTAAGCTGAATGGCTTTGATCTACTGAACATGTACAGCGACTTGCTCGAATACAGGTAGAATCCTCTTACTGCTCCGAATTTATCATAGCTTATCTTTGCGTCAACCGCGTAGCACCTAACGCATTTCTTCATGAATAGAAAAAGCGGACGTAATATAGATTAAGAGCTGATAATTGAGTATCATGTCAGAAAATGCTAACCGTTGCTTGACTTCGAGTTTGATAAACTTTCCTGAAATAAAAATTAAGACACCTAACGCAAAGCCTACATGTTTAATTAAGTGTTGAATATCTCCTGAATTTATTGAATACTGAACTGAGAATGAAAAACAGACTGGATGTGGGCGAACATATCTGAGCGAATGTTGGATCTTAGCTGACTTTGAAGCATCAGACTAGATTAGGTGATTCTGCAACAATATCATTTTCTCATGCTGCTGACGATGCTTGACAATAACTGGCTATTGGTGATTTAAGCAAAGGGCTTCTCAGGTGAACTCTGCTACTGCGCCCCTTTCCTATTAACACTACCGCCGCCTGCTTCCCCTTGTTTAGCTGGTGACATCCCCCTGTCTTATTCATTCTTTCCCCTAGCTTCAGTCAGTCATTCCTCTTAACTCCATACAATCATTCCTTCCTGAGAGAGGGGAGAACATTAGTTTTTCGTGACCAACATTCATACAATCTGACTATGCTGTCGGTTCTATCATGTGCCTATCCCCAAGTCCTGCAGTGCCCTTACAGACGTTTCAGAGCATCCTACCCTTGCCTCCACTTCCTTGGCAATTACTGGCTTGATGGGTGTAGATTTCCTTCAGGAAGGTATAAAGTTTTCAGTGTGAAGCTTTCTTCATTACATGAAACTCTTCTTTGTAGCGTGTTAGAGTATTTTATCCTTTGTATGGCTGTTAGCTCCTCTGAATCGCACGTTACTGGCATCCATCCATCGGGATACCCATACAGCGACTGAGCGGGTTTTTACTCTCCCCTGCAGCCCAGCATCGCAAGAAAATGTCGTACGCCATAGCCTTGCTATAACCAGAGAGAACAAGAAAGCACAAAGTTTAAATTAAAGCTATATATGTATGGTCCAGTTTAATATGACCTCTGAAAAGATCGCCGTTTTCTCGCCACTGTGAGTGCTCTTGGAGTCACTTCGGGGGGGGGGAGTGCGAGTTTGGCCATGGGTCTTGGCACCCTTCTTTTCTGAGAGAACAATCAGAGCTGATTTTATCTAAGAATTCTAGCGAAAAAACGACGCCGTACGTGAAAGTGCACGCTCTTTTGTTCATGCACGAGGGGCACTGATTCATTACAAGTTCTGTTGGGATATGACGTTCACTGAAGTTGCTGCAGACTTATGCAAGAGAGTCAGTGATGAAAGGTGCATGCAAAGGCTTTGTCGATCGATGTTGAGTTCATATTATCTTGATAATTGCGCAGTCGAAATTCTGCTTTCCGCTGACCACGGCACGACTTCCAGTAATTCGAAATCACAGATTTTGCTTCGACTAGACCCAGAAATATATGAAAATCTCATAACTTCAGCTGTCGCGTTTTTCAGTTTCAGGGATAATTGCAGCCGTTTGTTCACTTCCCATGCGTCTTCAGCAGCAATGGTCATTCCTCCAATGGGCAACATAAGATTTGATCTAAGCTCAGGAAGTGTGAAAGGATTTACACACGTAACGCCGTTCAAATTCAAGTTGCGCAGTAGCTCGTCAAGTGCCTCAGTCTTTCACTTAACAGAAAATTTTGGCGTTACTGACTCTTCGAAGCACATCTTGCTCAACATAAACGATGGAGTTTTGACACTGATAGAATGCCTGCAAGGACGTCTGAGCGCCTACTTGAAAAGCAAAGCTCCCGTAGACGATGGTTTATGGCATTCTGTATCCATGGTGATAACTGCGAGTGGCCTATGGCTGACGGTTGGCAAAGAGGCGCTTCAATGGAGTAGCAATGAAGGTCCCGGGTTTCAGAGAAACTTTACCCAGCACAGGCGACTTGAGATTGTATTTGGAACTTCCAAAGAGTCACATACGCTGGCTTGCTCAAAAGAAAATCTGACTCCCACAAGAAGCTCATTGATGTGTATACAAGAGGTCTATTGGGGAGAAAGTGAACTAAACTTTCTAAATGCTATTTCATCATCAATGGTTACCATCGATTGCCCTCCTTGTCTCGACCGAAGCAGAAGCAGTTCCTGTATGTCGTGGGTCAAAACAACGGCTACGGATGTTTCGACAGAAAGCCCAAACAAGCAACTTTTAAATGTTGATGAGGGCGGACAAGTTTGCTTAGACCTTCTACATTTCAAGTCAGTGATAGATGCATTTCCAGTTGGAGAAAACCTTCTATGCACAATGTTTAATTCACCGGAGCACGGTAAAGTGTACAAGCTCCACGACGGTGGCATCAAGATACCGGTGTTCCAATTCACCACCAAGGACCTACTGTATCATCGCATTTTTTACGCTCACGATGGATCCGAAACACAGCAAGACGAAATGGAATTTGAAATAGAAAGCGAAGAAAGTTACAAAGCTTTTGTCAGGAATGTACCGCATGTTTTTATATTGATAAATGTGAATTCCTTGAACGATGCTCCAAAAGTGCTACTTCCTTCCGGTGGAACTTTGCATCTGCTCCAGCATAGCAGCCTGAAGATAACCAAAGATGCCTTCAACATCTATGACCCGGATAGCGAACCAGATAATATTCAAATTTATGTGCAACAGCAGATATCGCGCTCGGTATACATAGAACACGAAAAGTTTCCCGGTGAGCCAATATCAAACTTCACCTGGCAGAATGTTCTGAGGAAAGAAATTAGCATTGTACATGTTAGTGGATGGAGCGCCAATATGACTTTGCATGTGGTTGATAACTATGGACAAGGATCATTAGTCGAAATCAGTGTACAAATACATCGTGCTCGAATAAAGCGCTTACGCAAAGCAGCATTGGAATTACCGAAAAGATCGTCCGCATTAGTCACTGAAAAACACCTGAGTTATTCCATACCGTCAGCAGAAGGGAAGGAAAGTGAAGTCATGTATGGTGTCATTCGGCCACCATCAAAGGGCAGTTTCGAATTGCAAATATCTGATACTGAATGGACTACTGCTGAGGAATTTACGCAGGCTGACATTCAAAGCAGGCGAGTTCGCTACGTCAGCACTGCTGACGGCGAATACAACAATGACACCGCGACGCTAAAAATTTCCAGCCAAGCATTGGATGTTGCTTCTGAAGGAGAGTTATTGATTAAGCTGGTTCCTAAAACGGTTGCCATTTTCAAGTCCATTCCATTTACAATGATTGCGCAGAGGAAAGCTGCCTTGCAGCGTAAACACCTGCTTGCTTGGACGTTTCCAAATCCAATCCTGCCAGAAGACATAACGTATCAAATCGTTCGAGCACCGCTGTACGGCTTTTTGACCAAAACGATAGCTCGATCCCCTGAACAAAGGGTACGGCGACTTGGTGTACACTCGAAGTTCACGCAGGCTGACATTGACAGATACCGTCTAACCTACGAACTACGGCACGGCCATTATTCAATTATCTACGACCATTTCCAGTTTACTCTAACTGCACTTGACAGCGTAACAACGCCTTGCCGCTTCTTCATTGCCTACATACCAGGTAAGCGTTGAATGCACAGTAATGGAATAGCGGTAGTCCTAAACAGCTGAGTCCTGTGCACAAAAAATAGAGTCTGAAACTAAAGTCAGCTTTCCAGCCACCCAATGGAAGGGCAAATACCAAAACAGAGGAGAGCAAAGTGCTAAAGGTAAATTTTATTACGCACGGCACCTTCACAAGCTTATTTGTCCCACGAAGGTTTATCATGCTGCTTTCTTAACTTGCGAATAGCATCATCACAGTAAGTTTTTCTAAGTTATTCTGTAATTTGCATCTAAAGCAGCTTATCCCACTTTGAGATTAAGAACGTTTGCTAAAGAACAGACAAGCGGATGGGGATAAGGTAGCTATCATTCGTGCATGACTGCCGACGCTGAGCTACCTGAGCCAGCTTGTTTCGTCATCACCGTTCTGAAAATCTACTGTGAAGATAGAAACCCCTAATCCAGCTACGCTCATAGGGAGCTGGAAATTTTATGGGGCACTGGAAGGCCGAGGCTTGCGCTGAACCGTATATGGTTGACTTGGTCAATTCAGCGTTAGTCGCCGCCAAGAAGCGAATGGACCCTGAAATAAAAGGTACCTGCGGTGGAATCAGCGCTGTGGGCTCTCCAACCGACGCTGTGGAACCGACAATGGGACAATCACTACCAAACGACGGCTGTCAGATGGCATTTGTGACGTCTAGAGGGCGCTTGCGCGAAAAAGGCAGAGAGACTATGGCTTAATCTAATACAAGCTTCTCACGGTTCCATTCACTGAGTATGAGACAGTTTAAATCTTTTAGCTCTGCAGCAATCACACATACCAATAATGTTCTTATCCTCCCTTCTAAATACCTGCTCATCCTATCACTGGGCATCTGTTTTCAATTCCTGTAACATTTGTCGTTAAATCGAACAGCGGTTAGCCGTATCAAGGGAAAACGGGGTACTTCCATGGCGTATGGAAAACACTTAAAATTATATACAAGCACTGAGGAATCGTTTATCTCTGAAAAGGAAAACGTACATATTAGATATGAAAATAGAAATTTCAAGAAAAATAGAAGCTCATCACTTTTTATGTAAATATTGATTAATGTATGCAATATAAGAGTAACCTCCTTGCGATATTTTAAACGTTGTCGAATCGCTTATAATTTAGAAAGTGAACATCTCATGGTGGTAAACCGGACGGTGATAGTGGAAGAAGGCAGTTCAAAAATGCTTTCTAACCATACCCTGTCTACAAAGATGAACCGCTTCGACAACTTCCAATACAAAGTCTTGTCTGGGGCCAAAAGGGGTCGCGTAGTATTCAAAAGAAGAAATGGCCCCATGGGTTCCACGCCAGAAGCTACAACTTTTACGACCAAGGACATCAATGAAGGCCTAGTGTGGTATGAGCACGATGGCTCTGAAAGCCGGCAGGACAAGGTTTACATAGCTGTTAGTCCACTTATCCAAAGCAATGTAGTTGAAGACCGGATAAAGCTTACCTTTTGGTTACATATCCGAATCCTTCCAAATGGCAAAAATCCGCCCAAGCGCATGCACTCGATTGACCACGTATGCTTCGTGACGAAGACAGAAGAAAAAATACTGACAGCTGATGATTTGTCCTATGTTGACAAGGATGGAGACAATGACTCTCGCTTTCTATTATACCATTTCCCTGAGAAGATGAAAGAGGGATCCTTTTATACTACTAAGCTTCCTGGCATCAGCATACATGTCTTTTCTCAACATGACGTCAATAGCAAACACATAACCTACTTGCATACGGCTGATGCTATGCTCTACAAGATCCCATTCTACGTAACCGATGGGAAACATGTTGTAGAGGACAGACTTATCGTGAACGTTTCTGAACCATTTTTTACCGTCTATGCAGCTGATCCACTAGAAATGAAGTGTAGCCAACTGATGCCCATTCGATTGGGACAATTTGCCATAACTACCAATATGAACTACGAACATTCAGATATAATATTTACCACGTCCAGTCAAAGCGAAGGCGGTCAGATCATGATCGACATGGATGGTCAAACTCCTTCACCAATCGATCAGTTCACTTTGGAAGACTTGGCTAATGGACATGTATATTACAAGTGCAGTAGGAAGGCAGACTATCCGCACTGGATTCCCTTACTCATCAGTTTCGACCGTTATTCTGTTCCAGTTTCGTTGCATATCAAGCCTAAAGTAGGATCGACCGAGAGCGATAAAACAATATCCGTTATGGAAAATGGAGTGACGAGATTGTCAGCAGAGAGTGTGAGGTTCGAATCTTATCTTACAAAGAATCCCAATTGTTCAGCTCATTTCAAGGTGGTTAGCAGGCCAGAAAATGGGTCCCTGGCATTGGGACGATATGCAAAATTCCAAACCGCTGACATTATAGGAATGGATCGCTTTCATGTGGATTCCTTCACCTGGCACGACATTGAATATGAAAGGCTTCATTACGTCCATCGAATGGGCGCTGGCAACATGGACACGATTGTCTTCAATGTTTCCTCGCCCTGCTCAGCTTTCTCAAGCAGCCTGCTCACTCTTAACATTTCCGTTAGGCCTTCAGTCAGTTTGAAAGTTACTGAACTCATTGTCAGTCCTTTACAACGCGTTCTGCTTACGCCAGACAACATTCAGATCGAATCAGACTTCCATGGGCTAGAAAGTGATAGAGCCGTTGCAGTGCTTATGCAGCCGAGCTACGGGCGCTTGGTCATTGAGAAGCAAGGTAAATACGACTTTCAGATCAATCATTTTCATGAAGGCGATCTCAAATTTGGCAACGTGTGGTACATCCACGAAAATGGTACCTCAGATCATGACGAGTTCTCAGTGGCAGCCCTCCTTCGTAATTACACAATGCACAGCGCACCCGCAACCGTGAGCGTTCAAATCAGACGACTGAATCGAAATGGTAAACTTAGCATGCTTGTATTACTTCTTTGTAACAATGCCTCATTTCGGCATGAGTGTAAGTGCACAATGTAATTACGGAAATTAGCGAGCGAAAGAATGATCGACACATTTATTATTTCTGTTGTGGTACAACCAAGCTATTGATGGAGCGATACAGCTAATGCGTTTTAACGAAGCTTACCCATAGGACCTACCATCGCAAGAAAGGAGACGATAATATTCAACCAAGGTCAAGATTGGAACTGGATAACCAAAAAAAATTTGGAAGTTACTGACGGGGACACCCCAGACAACCAAATAGTCATCTCCGTACTTGAGACCTACAATGGCTTTGTGACATTCATGCACAACCCAGCAGTAAAGCTGGCCAACTTCACCCAGGCAGATATTAACGAACGGAAAGTGATATTCGCAATCGATGATCACCTTTCGAGAGTCGAAAGTAGGTCTTCATGCTTTTACTGTCTGCCTGTAGAAACAATCTCTTTTCTAGCTTCCCTGACAGGATTCACATTCAGCGTTACTGACTCCAAGCATAGCCTCATGCCAGACTGGTTAGGCGTTTTACGAGGAAATTCGAAAAACGCTATCGAATGGAGCCAAACGCTCCTGGTGGCACCAGGTTCCATTACACCACTTATTAGTAGCCATCTTTACACAAGCTTGACTGGTATAGCCCCGCGAAACTGCGTCTACTCGATCATTGATCAACCTGCGTATGGTCACATTCTATTAAGGAAACGAAAGACGACAATGTTCTCTCAACTGGACATTGACAACGGCTTTGTGTCTTACAACCAGAGCCAGCCGGTGAATAAATGGCTACAAAAGGATTTCTTTAGCTACATAGTATCATTGAGCAACGTATACAGCAACGTATCGACCTTCACCGACAGAAAGCGATTTCGAATATCCATATGCTTTGCCTTTTTGAAGGAGAAAGAGAAGGAAAACGTGTTACGCATTAGGCCAGTTAAAGTTCCATTTAGAGGAAAGGCAAATGTGACAAACGCAAATTTCGACATAGCAACCATACGAAGCATGGTGGATGACGAACTTTTGCTCGAATGGACTGAAATGCCAAGGAATGGATGGCTAGAGGTCAAAGCACAGAGAGAAGCATCGAACATATCGCCTGCAATCATAACTGCCATTCGCGATGCAGGTGATCTTCTAGCAGTGTACCATCACAGCTCCCTCGCCTTGACTGACGAAATAACAATAAACGTATTCGCCAAAGATAAGTACAGAGTCGTTCGTCGAAATGTGCTCAAGGTTACCTTAAAGTTTCACATAAGCCTACTGGAAACGAAGAGTAGCAAACGTGACAAAATATTAAACATTGGTTCAATTCGAGTTGTACAAGGTCAGCGAAGACTGATGAGCAAAAAAGATGTGGTGCACAATGGCATGCAGGCGAGGTCGAAAAATCTATCATACCGTGTTGTCCAGTTACCGGATAGTATAACTCTCATTAGGAATACGTCCGAAGAGCACCGGACGGTAGACTCATTCACGGAAGAGGATATAGCATCTAAAACAATAACTCTAATAAGCTCAGGAAAGCTTGAAAATGGTACGCTACTCTTGTCCACCACTGACCCGCTGACCAAAGACATCCAGCTGTACCAATTCCAAGTAATTGTCGAACCGCTTACCCTCGAAATGTTGCAAAGCAGCATCATATACTATCCACAGACAGATCGACAAGTTGTCATTGCATCTGAGCATTTGATGGCGGAAAGCAATGGACCACCGCAGCAAATAATTTATGAAGTTAGCCAGCGGCCAGAGAACGGCAGCCTCCAATGGAGCAACGGAACACTGCTTAAGCAGTTTACGCAGACAGACATTGCCAATGGACACATCGTCTACAAACCTACAAACATGCATGCATACAAAGACCAATTCCAACTTAAAGTGTTCAATCAATTCAAGACTATCGATAATCAAACGGTTTCTATTTGGGTGCTTCCTGCGGTTGATCAGAAAGATTTGGTTGTAGTTTCTGGTGACCGTGTCATTATCACTAGTGACGCCTTGAGGCTTCATGACGACCTCTTAGGCCGGTCAGCCGTTTTTAGGATCACCAAACGACCAAAGTACGGGTTGCTGACCAGAGTGGCTTCTTCTGAAGATCTGTACACCGACGGATTGGATTCCTTTACAGCAGCTGAGCTTCGGGACAAACAAATACAGTACGTCAGCACTGTGAACGAAGATGTCAAGAAGGTGGAGTTGGACGAATTCAAATTTGAGCTGACCGCAGACCGTCTGCAGCCGGCCATTGGCCAAGTGTCAATTCTGATCATCCCACGACCTGAAGACATAGAAAACTCCGTTTCTTTCGCGGAGGACGTTGGAGGCGACCTGATCGACTCACCAGTTACTTTCACCGAGCTTGGATCAGCCTTCTGGGTGCCCAACATCAACGTCAGTCATGACGTCGTTGGAATGATATTTATACTGACCAGCGTCAGTTCTGTATTTGTTATATTGATCAGAAAAATTCGCGTTTGCGGAAAAAAGCGCAGAATCTTGAAAAGTACGGAGTATCGTATGAAAGTAACCCGTGAGGACAGTGCGTGCGAGGTGGAAAGCGTTCAGAATGCGCATCCACATGGACAGTCGTCTGCGTGGAAGGCCAAGTCGACAACGGCCAGGAATAGGGTCCTCAAGCACGCCATGTCACTGGATGGAGAGCTCGACGACGGACCGCGTCACTTGGCCAGAGTTAACTGCCATATGCATGGAGTGAACGATGGCTTCGGCTTAAGCAAGTTCGCAACGTATGAACCAAACAGGAGCAGAAACGTAACGTTGCCCAGGGAATTCTCATATGACATAGGTGAACTATCGTCTCCTTCACCTGTTCATGACGAGAACATAATGCAAGATTCAAGCGCTGAAGTCGAAAGCAACATCACTAAGCTACACGAAAGTCAATACTGGGTTTGAATACGTTTGCCAAGAAACAAAAGTGCATGACTTTTATTTTCACCGTTGCGAGAAACAGAATAAAAGCTTTTATGGACCGCTAGTTCCTTCTGCAATCGAAGTGGCAGAAGACTGCAAGTGAGCAATCATTTTTTCTTCTAATGCCCTTTTCTTGGCAGCCTTTGCAGCCTGAGCAAAGAAAATGATCTTAATGATAAGACAAGAAATAAAAGCTCACCTTTCGTTCCTCAAGTCGCTTTTTTTCCATAAGAGCTACGAACTTCGGATCTGATGGATCAACGGGATAGCCGAAGTGGTCCTGAAACAGAATACATTAACGTGAGAAACTACAATCATTAGCAGAGAGTAAGCAAAACGGGCAACAGCAATTAAAAGTTCAAGTTGCAGGTGCCTCCGCTATCTGCAAAAGCAAATAGAGGCATCCGACCGTAAAATAAAAAACGTGCTGTCAATTTTTCTCAAAAAGTAGAGGATTAGACTATTAGAAATGGACAAATCGTGCTACCTTATAATTACTCAGACGCATCCCATTTCACCATTCTTCCCGACTTTCACTAAGAAAATTTTATTCACCTCAAAACCAGAACACAACACTGCAAAATGAAAACACAGGGACGCGAAGAATTGCCGAAGCGCTTAGGACAAACGGGACTTGCAGCTTAAAAAGCAGATCGCGGAACGATACTCGTCCATAAGCAACGACAAACGTTCCAACAATTCAACACTGTTTCAAGCATTAGTTCACTGATGTTTTCTAGACTACAAAACCCTTAGTTCAAGACAATAGGCTACGTTAAGCTATGACGATCCATAGCCACTTGAAGGTTGAGCAGCTTTATTAGCAGACAACACCAGGACGTACGGAAATATGGAACTTTCAGGATTGATAAGTTTTGTCGTCAGCATACAGCACTGAGCGAATCAGTGGTTTTCAAAGGGACGATGGAAGATTTGCCATACGTTGTGGGATATTCCCTGGAAGAAGAAAGGGGTAGGTCCTCAGGAAACAATCTCGCTCCAGCTGAAGGATAGGTAACGGAGGTCCCTCCGGAGAATATCGGCAGGAGAGTAGGCAGCGGTGCGCTTGAGAAGTTTAGCAAGGCGCTGGGATGAAAGGCTGCGAAACCATTGAGCAAACGATAATCACTATGGCTTTACGTCACATCGTTCACTGTCACTGAATGTTCTATGAGCGTCTGCACTTGCATAAATCATCAGTGCCAAGGGTTGTAGATAATATGATGTTTCACCACCGCCGGTCGTGACCGCAAGCCTTCTGCTCCCGGTATCCCACTTCAAGTTCCGTCCGGAGAAGAAAGCTCGACATTCTCAAGCCTAACGGCGGCCGTCAGAGGCCCGTAGGCGGGAGGCCAAGAATTTTACGTCATGAAAGCCTTTACCATACCAAGGTTACAAAAGCTCTTTTATTCCACACAAGTCGTCAATAAAGACAAGGATATTGAAGTCAGCAAAGTATGGGCAAAACTTGACCAATCAATCTGAGTGTTTCACTATCGCGCAGCCTCGGCGCTGATGATTCACGAAATTCGAACACTCATTAAGTATTCAATGAATTCAAACGACGTGATAGGTCCTAGTTAATATCACTTAACGCAGTACACTGAGAATGGAAACTGTCAGCTCCGAAAGCTCCACACCTTCGTACGTTTCAGTGTCGTCTGTTCTCTGCTAATAAAACTATCCAACTGTCAAAGGAACACCTACTAGCTAATAAAACTATCCAACTGTCTCCCTTACACCGCTGACGACGGAACAAGAGCAGTTCCGAAACGTACGGTTAGTCGTTGTTCTGTACTTATCTCTGACAATTTGCTCATCCATTCGTTGGTAGGGCGGTTTGAAGTTTATTTACAGACACGCAGCAAAACGGGCCAAAGCCGTGAATCCAAGATCAATTATGAAAAATACCAAAGCCCGTTACAAGACATCCCGTCTTCAGAAAAAATCCAACTGTCAAATGGTTATGGATCTGTTCTTTTAGT
Organism: Trichuris suis; assembly: GCA_000797535.1. Lineage (NCBI taxonomy): Eukaryota > Metazoa > Nematoda > Enoplea > Trichinellida > Trichuridae > Trichuris > Trichuris suis. The sequence continues at coordinate 397,887 of KN538379.1, forward strand.
GGTTACGAACTCGGTATAAGACGGTATATGAGAGGAATAAAGCTATGCGGACCCGTTATAAAAAGTCTGATATTCAAACGTTGTATGATCTCCCGAAGTCTACGGGGTATGTGACACGAAGAGCTTTCCAATGTCCTCCTCAAAATCTCCTTTCAAACGAAGAAACTACGAGCACACAAATTGTTTGCATAGGCAGTCAGACAGCAGCGAAGGTTAGCATCAATGGAAGGGTACAGGATGTTCAACCGCAGCCGTTTTGCCTTGCTGGTAAACCACTCCAAGCTCAACCCTAAAGAATAGGCTGTCCCGTCGCCAGCGACAGGCGCAATACAGGGAGGACAAAAAACTATATTCCCAGCAGAGCGTAGGTCGACGTTTAAGCAGTGAGTGGAGATAGGTGTGCAGTTCTTCGTGTGCAATTGCCAAACTCTGCGTGAAATCCACGTGAAACCTTATCTTCTCAATGTATCCAAATGGAGCTCTTTAGGGGTTGAAAAACATTTCCCCTCGTATACGTTCTCTGCAGCTCTAACGTAGCGCACAACATTGCGTACCTTAATAACGCTTATCCAAGCATCACCGATCTGAAGGTTACCGCGGTTTCTATTAGTTATACCAAATATTACAAGCCTCCTTTTCCTTCTTCAACCGGAACAAGTCGCCCTTGCCAAAAGCCAAGGCTTTAAAGAAGCTAAATGTTGTGACGTGCGTTCAGCCGCCGCGAATGCCTCTGGTGCTCCTTCCATAACGGTAGAAATATCTATCCCTCGCTCCCGTCCCCAACTCAACAGGCAACGACAATATACAGAGAACGAACAAAAATGTCGAAGGGGACGCGATCGGTCCACGAAAACGTGTTATAAGATGCCCGGTACTCAGCCATACAATGTCAACTTCCTTTACACAGAGCTTTTTGTTTTTGAAAACTTTACATTCCCCTATATATGGCAACTCCTTGTTACCATTGCAATAATGCCTAAAATACAACGCAAACGATCGCTACGTGCAAGGTGTTGTGTTTCAAAACTGTTGCTAACCTTCCATTACCTAAAATTGCAAATACAGTTGTTGTTCTTCGTACCTGAATTTCCCTGATCTTTCGTTCGTTTTCTTGCTTCGCAGCTAGCATTTCCCTTTCTCTCTTTTCCCGCTTCTCATTATATTCTTTCAATACCTTGTTGTAATTCTTTACATTTGTTTCAACCTGCTCGATTCTCCTTTGCATTCTGGCATCTGCTTTCATGGCTAAGGTCTTTTCCAATTTGATCATATTTTCTAACTTCGGTTTCCAGTTATCTTCTTCGTACTGTAATATCTCTAATTCCGTGTTGTTAGGCCATAAGACGCTCAAGTCAACGTCGCTCGCTTTGCCGTACATTGCAAAACGTTTGCGAAGGTTTCTTCGCTCCGACTGCCAGCGAAACCTGAAGGCAGAAATGCGAATATCGTCAAACGCATACATATACTAACCAAACATAGCTGATACACGGCAGTCGCTGCTATTTACGAATTACATCTGATTAGTCACTAAGTCAGGTGAATTAAGATAAAATTCAAAAAAGCAAAACATCTTTTACGCATCTAACGCAACCTAAAGCCAGCCAAAGGGTGTCTAATTTTCTGTTGGCTGTACTTACTCAGTAAATTCGCGATTTTTCCACGGCAGCTTAATAACGCAAGTGCTGACTAACGATAGCGAATAGAAAATGGCCCAACCACTTCCCCGACGTTAACAGACTGATCCAATCCCTTGGCTTTTGTTGACAATTTTCTTACTTGTTCATCGTTGGGCATTCGCCATGGTATATTGAACGATGCCATGAGCTCATCCGCGATATGTCCAAGCAGATATCTGCAGACTGGTTTTGCTCATCATTGTTGGTGCTGCTGCCGCTGCCGTCGGTCACCGACGAACACTTGCCTACACTGGGTATCTGAAAAGGGAACAAACATTACATTCAGGCAGCAAACTTATTCTAACACACGTCCTAGCCTTGAATCCATTCAAGAAAGTCTATACCTGCCCTTTAGTGCGTTTGTGCCCATTCAAAACTACAGTTTTAAAACCTAAGATGTCCTTTACGGCGCAGTCCTGTTAAAAGTTGATTTCCCGATTACGAGCACGGCTAGGTGATGCAGAACATGGTTAACACATTAACTTGAACTTCTGTAAAAGAACAATCCAGTTTCTAGTATTATTATAACTTACGAAAACCGCTGTAACCAGTGGTCGGCTCAGGGTGCTTGCTCTTGACAGCATAACCTTTTTTTCACCTGCTCAATCCAAAAGCGATGCTACTCGGTTAATTCTTCGAGGAAGAACCGTCCTTTCTTCAGTCGAACCTCTGAATCAAATTCCAAAGTAAATGTTACTGTGGGATTGCGCTTTACGCCTGGGGGATCCCTTACGAAGATCCCTGCGATTATTCACTCGCCTAACAATTTAAAGATAAATAGCTAATGTTAGACAAACAAATTTTAGGGGATACTTTTAACTAAATAGGGTATAAATGAAACGTGCAGACGACCTTACCATCAAAAAGACTTTATTTCTTTCAAACATAAAGTGGGTGCAGAGAAATGTGCTAATTTGTTCAGCAAGCAGTAAAGCGGTCGTCGGAAAGCATCGTGGAGATTTTCCTTCTACTTCGTAATTGTCTTCCTAAGTACAGTAAGAAAGTAGGAACTTGACCTCTTCCTACGTACAATCTCTTGCTGATTGAAGAAGGAATATCTTCAATGCGAGAAGGTAAGCGAAATGACTAGATTTTGTGCTGTCGCCACAACTATTAACAGTAGTAACACTGAATGAGCTCGCTAACTGCTTATCTCATTGTGGCGCGTTGGTGGCGCCCTCGATGTATGAGTTCATGGCGTTGTGCGCGTGTGACTTCATGATTGTCTACGCAGTAAAATTGAAATTAGGCGATAATGTCACTGGAACAATGCTAGCTTAACGGTTGCTGTACATCGCAGCAGAACAACAACTTACCGATCGGCTTACTGATCATTCCCCAGTAGTGGGCTGGCCACCGGGAAACAGATGATTCCAGAAGTCGGGAGCGGTGTACTTTTCGTATCGCGACGTGACCAGATCGCTCACAAACCTACATCCCAACTTGCTTCATTTCTAGAAGCTCGATAGATGTCTACGCCCCATTAGTACCGTTTGATATAGTCCTGTTCCAAAACATCAAAAGACTGCAATACGCAGTGGCTTGCGCTCTGTTTCTGTTCTAGCACGGTTTCCTTGGTTTCAGCTGGATCCTTCTACTGAATTGCTGCTATGAGCTTTAGTTTCTTCTCCAGCGATTACTTTGAAAGCAGGTTTTGTCTTGCCTGTTACTTCGCGGGACTTGTTACGCATTCTTACGGTCAAAGTTGGGAAAGAATTGCTTACTCTTCTTTATTGCTTGCCGAAGTGGGGACTTTACCCAATGGAACTCACTATGGCGATTTAACGTGAAGTTGGGATGAAAACCGCGTTATCAAAAGTGCCTACAGTGAGCATCGCACCCGCGTGATTTCGAGCAAAAGCACTTGTCATCCATGGCACCTAGATTTGTCTAAATTATTTATGAGCACAGTTAGCCTAAGTAGGTTTTATATTTGTATGGTGTGAAAAACCGTTGTAGACAAATTTTTTTAGACGGCTGAAGAGACCTTTTATGTTGTTTTGTGACTCCCTTACCGAGGAAGCCTCGTGAAACTAAGCAGTAATAATGTTTGGATAGCTTAATAGCGAAAAAGAGAAAATAACAACGAAGACCTATCAGTTTCCGTAACTCTCTAATTTACTCAATATAAGGGAATCTGGTAAAGTTATTTTCCACTGGTCCGAAGTCAGAAATACTAGAGATCTTGAAAGCTAAATTGATCGATCGTGTGCGTTAGCTTCAGCTTCTGTCGAAAGAACGGTTATAGAAGTTCTTTTATTATCTTGTCCGTCACGTTAGCAAGAATACTTTTAGGTAGTGGATGAGTAGTTAACAGAAGCAACTAGCAAACCAAGTCACGCGATAGATATTTCTGACTTCGTCGACCCGGCTTGTAACTTTGAACTATCAATAGTTTTTGGATTGCTCGATTCTGCTTATGTAAATGCCACTATCCAGATTAGCGAATTTTGATGACTCGGTCACACATGGCCAAGCTGTCCCCGTTTTTATTAGTTGTTACTTGCGTTACTTCTATTCCAGTGCTTTGTGTGATACACAGACTATTGTTACAACTTTTGTATCGTACTGCCGCTTCATTTATGCATACACGGCTTTTCCCATTAGTCGGATATTGTCAAGGGACAATGACGGATCGCATAAGTTCTGGCCTATTTTAAAGTAAAAGTTCTCGTACCATTGGAGGCAGCCAGAATGAAAATTATACGTTATCAATGAACGATACTTACGTTGGGGTAGGAAACATTAAACCCTTCCAGAAATGAAATCATTCGGACTTCTTAGAAGAAACTACGCATTCCAAGTCATGAAACCTCTACTGGTCAAAATAAAGGACTTACAGTAGGATCTCCGTACCTGTGGATAACAAATTCCCGCCTATAAGCAAATTCCTTGCATAAAGTTAGATAAAATTTGCATTTGACCTGTGCATTTCCCCTGCGTACTATAAATCATTTCTAGATTACTTATACCGCCTAATGCTTTGCAAATATGTTTGCGTAGTAGTTGTTAGACTGCTGTTGGGATATCTTGTCTCTTATCCGCCCCACCGTCATACTGCAAATTTGCCGGCTATCCTGTCCTGTCCTTACCTAAGCCTAAGCGTAAACGTGAGGCTTATACCTTGGCTTAGGCTTAAGTAATAACAGAACAAGATGACCAGCGCGCTCGCCAGTAAACGCAGAACAGCATGGCCGCATGATCAGCAGGAAGGAACTGATCTCTGCCCAATACGAGGCTTTGTGGAGATCAGTTGCTCCAGAGGCAAATTTTCGAAACCATCTTTCTACTGTTCATTCACTAATGGAACCTGACCCAACGCAGCATGGAAGTTTCGGGTAGCTTTGGCTGCACCGTGGTTCACTTTGAATTTGTAAAATATAATGACCGCCAAACCGTGCTTGTACATCTCTAATTCAACAACCGCCCTTGATTTCTTGTCGAAAGGGACGGTGTCATTTCTAGTAATGAAATGCAGGTTGCGCAAACTTTTGACATGTACTTGAGCATTGAACATACGTGCAGTTCCGAGTAGTGGAAGACGAATGGGTTCTTTTTCTTTGCCGATCATCCTTCTAAAACAAACTTTTTTTTATTATGGAGTCTTCGGGAGTTCTTACATCCTTTTCTGGGAACAGAAAAATGAATAACTACGCGAAACATTGCGCTAAGACAGTTTGTTTCTCGCCGACGAAGCGAGGACATGAGAGTATCCCAAACGTATTCTCTTTAAGCGCTTGCTTGTCTTCAAAAGAAGAAAAGCAGATCTTATCTCAGCCGCCCCGCCGTCGGAAAAATGCAGGTTCCTTTTCGAAAAGCATGCCGACCTTCCTGTTCTGCTCTTAATAACGAGCATGCCGACTGTGCTATAATGCCCCTACCTAGGCTTGACCCAAAACATTAGCTTTATATCCTGGCTTAGCTTTAGGTAAGGGCAGAACGGGATGGCCGTCAAACCTACAGTATGCCAGTTACGAGTAATAATCTGAAAAAACGTTAAATAAAGCTATTGCGAATCATTGAGGTTCATTAGCAACGCAATTTTGCCGACGCGAATTATAATTAGCAACAGCCGTTGCTCAGTGTGTTATACCTCAGGCGGAAATGTCAATTTTAGGGGGGCGTATGTCGAAACTCCGAATGACAAAATTTCGAGTGGCGAAATCCTGAACGGCCAGAATCCTGAGCAGACGAATTCAAGAACGGTTCATATCCCGAACGTCCAAGTCCTGAACGATCAATATCCCGAAAATGATATTACCTAATTAAGACGCAGGGAGGCAAGATAGTAGTAGTTTTCTTTTTGATCGAACAGAACTATATGGATAAAGGCAGTTTTCTTTCGGGATTTTGTCTGTCTCCGCAATTTTAGTTGTCAATGGTTTATTGTGGTTTCATTGTTTCTAGAAAAACGCGGGTTGAAATTAGTGCTGCGCTTGCCGAGTAAAAGCAGCCTTTCCCAGGCGGCATCAGCATCGAAGACAACATCAGAGGAAGATGAAAACTCCGACTTGGATTTGCACTCAAATGACGATGATGTTAATGAGGGCGAGGTACCTTCCAAACTTGTAAGCATCTTTCGAATTGGCGGGATGAAGATATGATTCTTTTTCTAGTCATGCGGTCCGCCGTCCTCAGGCAGCAGTACGAAGAAGAAGAGGAAGAAACGGCGATTTCTGTTTACGGCACCACCAAAGGGATCCAAACGAAGACGTGTCAAGGTCGCTTGAATGCTTTATGCAACCCGTTGTCCTTATTTTCGTCAGGTTTTCAGGCGGAAGCCAACGTCGAAAGCGACGACGCGTTAGTGGAGAAGATGAAGTGCAGTTCGAAAAAGTCTGATGAAAACAGTGCTGATGGCGAAGGTAACGAAATGGCGCTTGAAGTTCCAGAAACTTCAACAGAACCACAGCCACCGTCTCAATCGAAAGCGACGTTCTCGCCATTGCAGTTATTGCTTGACTTTTACGTTCGAGTGTTTATCAAGTGAGCAGTGGTCACTTGGACCGTTTATTGAAGATAATGTGAAAAGTGCATTGCAGGAAAGATCCGGACTGTTATTTTACTAAACCTTTCTCTGAAAACGATTGTAAAACGATCGTAAACCAAACTGACATTGCAGCAATTCAAAACAAAATTGCTCTGAACAACTATAAAACGCTTATCGAACTAAAGGTTCTTTTTAACTTGTGCTGCTTTGGGCATCCTCGACAAATGTTTGATATTCTAGAGCGACTTGGAGTTGGTGGTAAGCAACGTCCTCAAGCTAAACGACTTCTCTACAGAATACCGTGTTGCCGCGCGGAAGTTTACGCTGGTAATTGACTACATGTTTAGCAAGGTTGATTCTTATTTTTCCTTGCCGACATTCTCTTCTTGGCAATTACTGATTTAGGAGAAAATGCTCTCCTTGCAACGCGCATTGCCTGGAATGCATCGTGTTACTGCGGAACAGTTGGGGTTTTCTGAGACTCCAAAGCAACTTCATTGTCTGCGAAAAGGGAAGACGAAGTAAGTTGACTTGTTCAGAGACGGGTTGGACAATTTGAGTTGTTGCTTTTTAAGTCGATGTCCACTGGTGGTCGACGATCTGACAGATGAAGAAATTCTTTGCCAAGCACAGACGGTGAGCGAACTGGCAGCTGATTTAGCTTCATCCAGGGCGGAGGTTCTTTTGTCGCGTTGCTATTCTTTTGCCACACCTGAACCTACTAACTTCTTTCAGCTCGCGTGTCCAAAACTTAACCCCAACAAGCGCACAACCTTAAAAATGTTGACCTCTAATAAGATCTATCGGCGGGGCGACAATGTTGGCAGTGGTGGTTCTGCAAAAGTTAAACGACCAGTATTGCTTAGCGACATTGTTGGTCAACTCAAGGAAGGCAATCCCGGTCTGTTGACCAATTGTGCGGAGCCTAGAAAGGAAATACCAGGTATTGTTAAGTTCACTGTACGAACGTCCGTGGGTTACACATTGCTGCTTTTATTTAGTAACTTACCTAAACTATGGACCATTATCTTCGTTCGCACCAAGCTATGATTCAACATGGGCCACCTTGCCGAAGCGGGAAACCGATTTCATTTGCTCTGATTCGGAAAGACTTCTTGCTAATTTTTCTGCTAGGTGGGGTATGCTTTGTTTGTTATCCAGTGTTGTCGTGCAACGTAGTTTTCAGCCACAAACTGTTCGCCTCTCATCATCCCGAGTGCCGCGTTGACCTTGCCGAAGTTTTTAACGCGTCAGCAAAAACCCAGGTTGCACAGGGCATCAATTCAGCAATGCGCATGATTGAACAGTTCACGGTTTTTAGTCGAAAAATGTCCGAAGCAGTGCTCCTGCTAAGCCGGAAAGTTCCAGCGAAGAAACTCTTAAGGATCCATTTAAGGTAAGCTACTCGAGCACACACAGGCAGGCATTTGAGCGCTGCAGCGTAAGACGTCTCCAGTTTCCTTTCTCTGTCACTCAGAATTTCCGTTAAGTTGGTAAATTCTCCAATCATCTTAACCAATCTCCATCGCTTCTCACAAGTGGAGTCGACCCTCCTTATCTGCGAACTAAATACAATGCCGTTCGCCCAGCGTAAAGCGTCATCATTTTTTACTGCAGACTGTCGCACCACTGCCGAATATGCTCTAGTGACTTTGCTTGCCTACGCAGTCACCATCTTGTTTTCGCAACTGCAGAAGATCTTCCCTTCCTGTACGGCTGTTTAAACTGTGTACAATGCTGGGTCGCCTATACCAATCTGCCATTTATCTGCCCCTTTGTTCTTTGCATAAATGTCAATGTCTCAGCAGCGTACGTTGTATTTATTGTGCTTAGTAATACTTCCCTCTGGCGATTGAACGAAAGCAATCTTCAAGCGTTCAGAGAAAGAGGAGCTTGCTCCACCCCTGTAATGCGTTAAGCAGTCAGGTCTATGGTGGCTAGCTCTATCCTGAACAATTGCAAATTTGTTGCCGTCGTTATGCCGTGTGTAAACTTCATAATACGTCACATTGAAAACGTAATAGGCGTAATAAGTAATCCAAAGATAATTTGAAGACTACAGAGTGAAATAGGTGGGCTAGATACGTGTTAGTTACTTAACGTTTTGCACAACAGATTTGACATAACATGAAAAGCTGTGGAGGAACTAACCCTCATAACTGCGGCAGACTGTAATGACACGCAGTTACCGCCGGACGATGCCTTTGGGTCCGACCTTGCCCCGTCATCAGCGTTAGTTGTGTCAAATGATCGCAAAAGACGGAACAAGTTAATCTCTCCAGCTCCGTCCGCGAACGGGTTGTTTATCGCCAGAAAACCATGAAAAAATACGTGTGGTTCTATTAACAGTTGAGTTATCCTTGGCCTGGATTGAGTTCTCCATATGTAGTCTTTTTTGATGCTCGCATTTGTAAGCATCCTGTCATCGTTTTAAGACTGTCATGCCTCCTGCATTGCACTAGTGGTAAACATATGCCCGGATGCTTTACACACGTGATATGATGTAGCCGTACTAAGCTTAACTGCAGTTTATTGGCCTCGGCGTTTTCCTGCGCTCTGCTTTGGTGCACCTTGTAACTTCGTTTTAAAGTATTCCTGGCTATGTATGTTTACCGTTCGCTCTTTTCTGCTGTAAATGTTTTATTTTATGATGTGATTTAGCATTGTTATCCGTCTATGCGTTGTAGATTGAACTCAGCGACACTGATTATCAACATCTCAAATCCCTGGAAGCCAACGGAATTGACATGTCCTTCCTTGATAACATGAGTAAGCGTAGTAAAGGGATTCGTGTCATATGAAATAGCGGTTTCTGTGGATCTAGGAAAAACCAATCTTAATAAAACGGACTCCCAGTCTTCGTCAACTGTTGCTTCGCTTCTTGCGGCCAATAGCAAACTGATCAAATCCGTAGTTCATTTACAAAACGCTCGCCTGAGTCAGCCCCCGCCGATAACAATCACCAATGTAGCCGATCCTGGTGAGCAGGAACTGCGAGTAGCTGGTCAGTTATTCAGTAATCTGAGCGCGCTGATCAGTCAGGTAATTGTATTTTACCTTATTGATTGGGTGCATTTCGTAATCATTCTTGTTTTTTAGTCTCCTCCAGGATCGATCATCGGCCCTAAAACAGCAGTGCTCGAAAAGCCTCGTTCTGACGGTAGCTCGCACCCATTATCTGAAGTATGTCACCACTTCTGGACTTATTAATTCTTACACGATATCTCTTCAAAGGCAACAACGGAAGCTGACGAATACGACATGAATGTCCTGCGGGAATTTCTGCAGGTCGATGCGTAGATCTCAGGTCTCTGTTTTGTTGCAACTCGAATTTTGGCAGCAGTTGTGACGCTGCTGTTGGATCGTCTGTAATGACGCTGTTAACTTTTATACACCTTTGTTATGTGAATAGTTTGTCTAAAATATCTCCGTTGTGATTTTTGTACATAGATCCGTCGTACAGAATCATTTTGCCAGCTGAGTAGTGCTGCTGTTGCGTACGTGGCTTGCACCACTTTTTAGTGTACCTCTTTTTCGTTTGTCCTTTCTTGCCTTGCTGCTTCTACGCTGTTTATGTTTCTCTGTGGTTTTCTTTGTTTTTTCACTTCGCATTGACTCGCAGCTAAATGTGCCAATCGCGTGGCATAATTTGATACAGCGTATGTTGTCCAACCTTTCGGTGGTTAGTCTTCAATGTAGCAGTGGTAGATGTTTTGCAACTGTTCACAGCTTCTTGTTACTTTACCATTCAGGGAAACGCCAAGGTAAATGATCTGCTTTGAAGTCTCTTAACCGTTGTACAATTATAAACAAAAAAATAATTAGAATTCTTGTTGATACAATCGCGTCGAACGTATACATATTTTGTGAACACTAACTTTCGTAGTTTCAGGTCTTTCTTGGTCGATAACGACATTATTAGTGTATTAGAGACTTTTAGCCTGTACATATCCCCTTGTAGACTCGTTCGCAGTTTAACCAACTCTGAACGTTCTGCATATTAATACTACGTGATATCATCCATTACCCGAAATGCTCGGAAACCCTCGGGTTCCGGATTTTGAAATATATACTTACGTATTCCAAAACGCAACGTGTTGGGGTTGACTCATGCGTAAGTATGAAATTCATTTAGCGATACGTATGCATCCTACGTATATAGCATGAAGACGACTCTGTGCAATACGTTAACGCTAGTAGCTTTTTTTAACTGGAAGTGTGTTCTCTATGGATGAGAATGCATTCTGGTCGTTAGTTCTTTAAGATGCTCCGTTCGTAGTCCTTTGTCTCATTAACAATGGTGTTCGTCTTAGAAGTTTTCTTTGCTGATATAAATCTGACGGGCAAAATCGCCTTAAGCCCTTCTTTTATTACTGAAGTCAAAATTACGGTACAGCTTTCGGGATTCACCAGGTATCGTCGTCAGTGTCAATGGCTTTTACGCGGCCGTCTTGTTCATCAGCAGATGTGCTACATTCAGTTGCAGCTAGCTTTCTAGCGCTGTTTTCCAACAGGATTGCCACTCGAAGTCATGTAGAAAGCACATGTGACGTCATGCCGACGCTTAAAAATGTTCCGGATAAAGGATTTCGTATTGCATTTGAAAGCGTCCTGAACCATTTTAATGGAAAACCCCTTTAAGCCCAAACGCAGTGGCGAAAACAAAGCCAAAACGCAAGCGAACTTCATTAGGAAATTTTTTCTTTCTGTGAGCACGCACAAGGCTATCTTTGCCTATAAGTGTATACCAGAGTAAAATGAAGCTGAAATTCCACAAAAGCTAATGGTGTTCTTTTCTGGAGAAGCAGAATACGAGGTATTTCTCACTCTTGACTATAGCTTTCTTGCAACGGGTAGGCTGTGCAGTAGCCGTTCAGATGTAATGAGTTTTGCCATCCTCCAGTTGACTCGTGATGTGGAACTGGGATTTCAGCTTCGTCTGTAATTGGCGCTGTTTGGGTAGCGCTTGAACATTCTGTTTCCAATAGGAGTTCGGGATGCAGCTTGGTCATGTGCTTTTTCAGCGACGCCTTTCTCGCGTACTGCTGAGGACAAGCGGGACACTGAACTGGCCAGTAAATGTACGCCGCGGCCGGCTGCTGTCGAACATTCAAATTCGCTTGACAAGAACTTGGATGTTCCTTCTGCATATGCGTCAATCGCTTTTTAGCCGTTGAGAACTGTTGCGTACAGTGCTCACAGGGAAACCAATAGCTGAATCTCAGTAGCGGCATGTTCAACTCAGGCACATTTTTAATATCCTTATCGGGATGTTTCCGCTTCAAATGGCAAATAAGCATGCCTCGTCTTTTGAAGCCTTTGGCACATTCCAAACATTTATAAATGTATTTGTCTAAGTCCCGTGGAGGAGAATATGTCGGTGCCTTTTTACGGTTTTGATGCATTCGCTCATAATGTGCCTTTAAGTTGTCTTTTCGTTTGAAGAGTCGTTTGCACTGGGTGCAGCTGTGAAAAACGGTGGCCACATGGGTTTGCAAGTGCCTTTTAAGCTTGTCTGACCTAGTGAATCCTCTTTTGCAAACAGTGCATTTCAACAATAGCTCAGGATGGGCATATCTGATATGACATTCGAATCTCAAACGAGTTGCATAAGACTTTTGGCAGGTTGAACAGTTGTATATCCCGTCAACGGTCTTGTGCTTCAGTTCAATGTGCAACTTAGCATCGTCGGCATGTTCGAAAGGTTGCTTACAAACTTTGCATGCAAGAGGACGACGCAATCCGTGGCTTCTGAAGTGACTGGCCATCTGCTGCATTTCCGCAAGAAACTTAAAGCACACTGGACATTTGTAACGGCCACGACAAGAGCAAGACTGGCAAGATAAATGATTGCAAGGAACAGTATTCTTCTCTTTTCGTTTCCCGTCGAGTTCATATTGTTCAGCTGGCTGGAAGTTACTCTCTGCAAAGTTCGAGATCGTTTCGGACTTTTCAACACAGCTGCATTCTAACTTACCGATAGAGTGCAATGTAAGATGAGAGAACAATTCCCGAGCTAAGGAGAAATTGAGCGAACAGTGGAGACAACTCCATGGAAGAACACTATGGTGCCGATAAAAGGAGGAGTGCTCCTTTGCTATATGCATCCGCAGATTGAGCTCGCTGAAAAGATTTGCGTGGCACAAGTCGCAGTACTTAGGCCAGGACGTTGTAGTAGATGATGGAGCAAACATACGGCAAAAGCAGCAAGCCTGAGATTTGCTTTCCCCGTAAATCGGTAGTCTACTTATTGGGCGTGCTACAGTTTCAGCAAAACGGTAAACTGTTTGTCTAGCCATGGCAAAAGCTTCCACGTAGAAAACCAGCAACTCTTTACCTTTTTCTATGGGACGTTTAGTGGCAAAACAAAGTTGGCCATTTTCCACAGAGATGAACAAGTTACCTTTTCTGGCACTGTCTGTCGATCTTATGCAGGCAACCCAATAACAAGTGCCACTTTGGTTCGGCTTGTCTGACAAGCAAGAGCGCAACTGCAAGAAGAGCTTCTCAAAGTCAGGATTCGCTGGCGTCACAGTTCTATTCCTATCGATGGGTGAGAAATAGAACTTCAGATTGTCTGGTAAAGTCTCTGCGGCGAAAATGCCATTCCTGAATCTTAGATAGTTCGGCAAGTTCAACAACTCATGCTGCTTTGAGCTTCTCAAGAGCATGGCTACTTTCCACTATGAATAGACGACCTCGCCGAGCTGCTGCGTTTATCGACAACCTCGATAGTCTACTATCAATTGCTATGCAAATCTTATCAAGCGATTTATCTTGTTAGCCATCAGGTTGTTGAGGCAATGTTTCGGTGGTGGGAAGCCGGCAATGTTACATAGACAAAGAAAGGCAATGCTATGTGTAGAGACTAGTGCACTATGAGATGCAATTAGCGATAAAAGTAGATAAGCTGAACCCTGTCAAGCTGACCTGTCCCACTGCCCCACACACAACTGTATAAGTCCTGACAAAGCAAACGCCTTTTTCACCTCGCTAACGATGGAACTAGAGTGTCCCGAAAGCTCTGAAAACTCAGGCAGTTGTGTTCTGTGACTTTTCTAGTAGCTGCTTATCTGACCATTGGTAAGGCATTTCGTTAATAGTTTAATTGCAGGTATTGTCTTACGTCAAACAGGGAAAAGTCATCGAAACGTCATAATGTGGGTGCAGCACGTTTCGCCGCGTGGTTCGTACTAACGAAACCTGCTGTCTCACTTATGACTGTCGTCGGTGGACAAACTCCCTTTGGTTCAGGGCAGCGGGCATTATTTTTCGTTTCGTAGGTTTCCTTTCGCGAGATTTTAGTTGTCATGGTGAGCTCTCATGGGATTTTCTTGCTTGTTTTGTCGTATCTCATGCTGGAACCTTTG
>KN538379.1:412022-460900 GCA_000797535.1 Trichuris suis
AAGGAAGCGTATCTGCAGCAGAGCTAAAGCGTTCCCGAGAGGAAGCATTAGAAATGCCGCTAGCGAAACATAATGTACGCTGGCCTGAACCAAACGAGGGTTGCCCATTGACAACACTCATATGTCATACACAAGATACCATTAGTACGATTCAGTTGTGCACCGACCCGTACGCCTCAAAACGTACGCGTCGAACTGATCTGCTTCGTCATAATGTTGATATTTTTCGTTTCGTTCTATTCCCCTCAGGTCCTTAAATGGAAGCAAACGGATCTTTCGCATTTCATGCCCACCGGGCATACTGTAACTTTTCCTAAGCCTAAGCCAAGCTACTCTGACGACAGTTCCTGAGGCTTAGGCTTAGGAAAAGTTACAGTATGCCCGGTGGGCATGAAATGCGAAAGATCCAACACTTGATTCCTTACTGGACATGTTCAGATTTTTTTCTTCTCTTTATTCGCTACTCAAAACGGCGCAGTAGCTGTTTACATGGCATTTACATAGCACGAGGCATTACAAAGTAGTCCGGATATCATTCCAGACGCTCACGACGAAATGCGTAGGCTATATGCGCACTATACTTTATTTGGTGATTTCATTACACGCGAAATTTGATATCTGCGGTAAGTCCCGGAGCCAACTGCCGCCCGCGGCAGTTCTACCGCATATTACACATCGCTGCTGCTCAAAGTGGAGTTGCTTGTAACGGAGTGGTCTCTTTGTTTTCTTCTATGACATGATTTCATTTCTGCTCTTCGATGATCATTAAACCTGTAATCATCACAAAACAAATGCTCCACCCAGTAGTGGTTGAGCAATCAGTTTGCAGAAAACAAGCAGTACTGCGCCTATGTAAAAATTCAACGTTTTTGGTATTGTGTAGAAACTGGTCTGACCAGTACAAACGTGGCTGATCTCGAGCTCTTTGTTTTTACTGATGATAGGATTGTGCGTATTGAATAGGTTTTCTTTAACTTTGAGAAGACGGAAGTGGATCTCCCAGTGAAGCTGCGATTGCTGCGAACGCCGACAGGAATGGTCAGAGAAAGAGAAGGCTATGTATGGCGCCGTGCACACATGCCGAATTCCGTTGGAGGAACAAAACAGCGCGAACTCTGACGACACGAATTGTCTACCATTGTCCGTTACGAGTACCAATGGCACTCCGTGGTGCGAGAAAATGGTTTTTAATGCATCGATCGCGCTCTCCGACGTGATCCTTTCCAGAAGACATATCTCCGGCCATTTCGAAAACGATTCCACAAGCAAAAGATACACGCGATCGTCCAAAGGTCCTGCTAAGTCCGCGTGAACTCTTTTCCAAGGGCTCACGGCTGCCGGCCAGGGCGTTGGGGCTCAGCGCGGCGGATTCTTCTGTACCGCGTTGCACGCGTCTCAGTGCCGCACTAACTTCTCACCCTCGTCGCCAGTTGTTATAGCGCCAGACGCTCTAGAGACAGCCACGTCGTCCACTTTTACTAGTCACACACGCGCACACACATTTACGAAAAGCAAGTACTATGACTGACAGTATACCGAGCGATACTCTCCTACATTCATATATTGTCAGACACGAAAAATTACCCCAGCGGCCGGAACCATCGCATAGGTGTAATGCTGAAAGAACAAGTTCCGGAATGGGAAGGTGTCTTGAACAAGCCGAGAACCCTAAAGTCAAATTTCAGGTACGTTTTGGAAGTTCAGACGACCAAACGCTTCCATCGTGGCTATTTTGTACTTATAGTTGTTAGATAGGGGACACGTTTCGACCATGAAGGTATTCTTGTAGCGGGGCCCTGCTGCCTTGCAACTCTGTAGATGGGCTTCGAAGCTCCTTCGGTCTCTTTATTTTCTCTCTCTCTTCCTTCTCTGGATTTGCGAATCATTCCTGAAATCTGACTTTCGGGATTTCGGCTTGTTCACGGGCACTTTCCTATACGGTAACTTGTCCTTTCGGTAGCTAAGCCCGTGAAAAGGTTCTGCCCGTTCTGATATTTCTTCCCATTGGACAACATGAGTACTCGGGATTCCTACCGTTCGGGATTTCAAGTTTCAGTCGTATACCAAAACCCTTTCCGCCGCGATGGGTTGCCAATGCAACAGGTATTAAGTTGGCCACGAAAAGCTCGCTGTTATGGTTAATAACGAAGAGTAAGTGAAAAAGCGCTTCTGCTTAGATCAGCAAGGGTTAACTACTTTACTGAAACATCACTGCGCTGCAAAAAATGAGGACGAGAATTCTCCAGACTGCATGAACCCTATTTGTGAAGTGCGGCCTCAGTCCAAAACGTTCGTTCATTCAAAATGGCGATGAACACCGGAGGCTGGAGGTTCACCGGTAATAACATACTGCTTCCCTTTTTATAAGACTGGAACCGTTGGAAAATAAAAGCTTTTATTTCCTGAAACGTTCGGGACTACTCTTGTGCTGTCTTCAGCGGAGAATTCATCTTGATCTCCCTTGAATACTGTACAGGAGTAGTCCCAAAAGTTTCGGCCAACAAAAGCTTTAATTTTCCAACAGCCCCAATTGTAAGCAAGGGGAAACAAAACTAATGCTCCCAAATTAGGTGGCATCCTAATTTAGTCACATCCCAAATTAGGCCACTCGTCCTTGTGTCGTACCTCCCAGGGGTCCGAACCAGTAGACGGCATTGGCACAGTAAGTCAAAGGCAAGGAGCAGATGATCTCTTCATTTTACACTGTTGTATAGCTTTGAACACGTAAGTCTTCGTAACCGGTTGGCAGAGTTTCATAAGATACAGATCTTATTTACGGTAAGTCCCGTTATGGAAACGAAAATTATTAGCACCCGGAGCATTCGGCCTTTGGCCTCCACCCATCCCCTGCGGTCAAATTAGGCGAAAATGACATTTTCATTCCAAAGTTCGAAACGCAGCGCAGACGCTCGGCTTGAAAGTAAAAACACAATGTGAATGGGGAAACAGTAAGGAGTATTCAAAGCAGAACAGCGCTCAGCCGGCAGTATTGAAGTATGGAGTCAATATTTAACGGAAGTCAAGCAATTTCAAAACATCAATAGAAGCTAAGGTGCAAACCAAGACTCGAAATACGAAGCTGTTCATTGCCAGTGAGTAAATATGTTTTATAGAAAATGAACCGGAAAGCACCAGCCAGAATTAGTTTGTTCCAGTACTTGAGCATTATTACATTTACTGTTCCTGCAATGCGCAATTGCTACGAGAATGAAAGTGGTCAGAAATCACACGGGGCACTGAATCTGAGCTTTGCAAGTGTTTGAGCGCGAAATCTCACTTTGCGAGTTTTCCAATGGGCGGTCAGATAAGCACCAGTAGCAAGCTTAACGAAAATGTACTTTTGCGCAAGTTTTCCGGCCTCGAACCTATCAGCGAGAACGACCCCTTTTGGAATTTGTTGCTGTCCTTTAACTTCAAAGCTCCAACAAGCAAGTAAGTTTCAATGTTCAATCGCATTTTAGTTGACCCTGTGACTTGACGAGCAGAGAGGATTGCAAATGTTTGGCTCAAAACGTGAAGGATATTTTGGAGTCACTTATGTACAATACCGGAACTACGGGAAATTTTGCCGCCTTGGTGCGTGTTTTCCTACGACATGCGGCTGAACTGCGTGTATCGAGCCTTTGTCAAGAGTATGTTTAGCTCGCGTTCATGCATTGCGTCAATTATTCTCTTTTTCCATAGTGCTGTGTTCTTTTGGCATACCAATAATGCCTTATTGCTGCTAAGGTATTGTTGCAAATTTTTTGCGCAGCGTTTAAGTGAAGACGAATTCGTCAAACTTTTCACGCACGCTGTGTTGCGCCCGGATGGTAAGTACTAGTGCAGCTTAACTTAGAATGTAGCATAGCCAATTATTGGTAGGCAATCTGGAAGTGCATGATAACCACGAAGATCTTTTCGACAGCGGCCTCGAAGAGTTTATAAACGCTCTGCTTTCCGTTATCTGTGATTTGAGCGTCGAGTAGGATGCACTGCTCTCATGTACCTGCTTGATCATTGACTTACAGAAGCTTGACATTTCAAACGTTGATGGAATCATTGGGTTGCCTTCTTTCGATGATGAGTCATGAAATTTTTGTCGATTGCGTCACGCGTTCGCAAGTCACTGATCTTATACTGTTCGGCCGTTGGTACGTTCAGAAGTTCACTGACTAATTTTACTGAACCGCCAATTGCAGTTCCATTCATGCCCCTCTCCTTACAAAGATATTGCTTAATTTCTACGTCAACCACAGCAGCGTCGTATATGCGCAACAAGATTCGGAACATTATGGAGGAGGAAGTTTCGTAGTTGGTTTGGCAAGTGAGTAGCTAAGGTCTTCTAAACAACGATTGTACGACGAACCTTAGCCTAGCTATTGAATTGATCATATACCGTGGCTTAAACTTCGCTATCCTACTATTCCTTGCTGATTAGTTGAACATAGTCGGCCAAGGTCCACTACTGTCGTTTGGTCAGCCTGACCGTGCAAGGAATAACCTTTTCATTTCACAAATAGTTGGCCACTTGGCGCAGCCTTTCCTTCAGCCGGTGGGATACTGGCTACGATGAAACGTCGTGAATCCATGCTTTATTTCGAGCACGATAGAATTTACAAATTGCTGAGGTAGACCTTCGGAACCACTGCTGTGTCCTGATCGTTACTAGGCTTGAGCAATATGCTTAGTATGCTATGCTTGGTTGTAATAATGATGGCATATATTCTGTGTATTAAGTAACATGTCCTGTAAGAAGGATTTTTATTCGAAAGGAATATGTCTTAATACCCCTCGGGACCTGTCCAGTCCCGTAATCACCAATGAAAATGAATAGTGCCGTATGTTATGTCATCCCTTATGTTTCCTGGCGTGTACTATTTCGTTGATTGTCTTCTCTTCAACTTTTATTCAAAGACTCGTTAGCAAAGTGAACAGCAGTGATAGAAGATGTTTTTAGCATCAATTTGGAATATTCTGCAACTGGGTTACAAAAGCGAGGAAAACAAGCAACAGGAGAAAAGTGTTGGTCTTGACGACCTCGGGCTCTACTTCCTGTTGTTGTTAGTGAGCCATTCCAGTCCCGACGGTCAGGAAAATCCATACCGTGTAGCCCTGTTTTCTTTCGTTAACTCTCAAGGTGGCGTCAAGTGTTTTGCCATTAATCTCTCATAATGATTTCGTAGATTACGCTGCCCAGAGCTTGCCCACACAGGCAACCGTATGCTTCAAGCTGAATTTTGCCGAGCTATATGACCAGTTGTGCGACCGTTCCGCTGACAGACCTTCTCTGTTATTGTTGTACTTTCTTGTTTACAAGAATATGGAATTTCGCAATTACATTTTGTCTCGAATCAATCTGGACAAACTGTTGCTGCCAATACTGAAAGTGCTCTACAACAGCGATGCGTGCATTGGCAATTCAAGTTGCGATGGATCGCAGCACATCTATTTAGCTC
Organism: Trichuris suis; assembly: GCA_000797535.1. Taxonomy (NCBI): domain Eukaryota; kingdom Metazoa; phylum Nematoda; class Enoplea; order Trichinellida; family Trichuridae; genus Trichuris; species Trichuris suis. The sequence continues at coordinate 417,461 of KN538379.1, forward strand.
TGATTGTTGTGCTCATATTTAGCGAAGACGACTTCTTTTGCAAAATTATTCATGAAACGGTAAACTCTTTTTTTTTAGCTATCTCTAATTTCCTTGTAATGCTCTATTTAGCCAGCCAAAGATGCTTCCTGGTTTCTCGAACACAATGTACGCGATTTAAGTTTGGGCAGCTTGATCATATACACGTTGATCAAGATCATTCGAAAGAACGTCTTTGTCCTTCGGGTGTGAAATGCTTTCAAGAAGTCACCGTTGCGCAGCTAGTAACCCTGGTTTTAGGATCGCTACTTGCAGACCAACTGCTTGGCTGCATTGGCTAACATGTCCTCCAGCTTCAAGGATCTGCCAGCTTTTGTGTGTCAAAAGTTGATTGAGTAAGCTTGTTTATCTACTTGTCATCCTACTCGCTTGCGCAGTGCTTTTTCTCTCTTATAGTCTTTTAGAAAAGCTTGCCAGACGCCATAGTCGGTTTCTTAAACATTTGGAACTTTCTGCAAAGTACGACCTGCGTCAGTCTCAGGAGAATGCATCGGAATGCGTAAGTAAATTTTCATCCTAATGGTTTTATTCTCCTTGTTGTTTTAGTTGCAGGACGTCACAGTTCTCGAAGAAGCCATGCGCATGATATTGGAAATATTCAACTCCGCTCTGAGCACCAGCGTTTCTCACAACGTCCATCTTGTCTATGCAATCCTTTACCACAGGGAACTTTTCGAAAGTCTCGAACAGTATGCAATGTTTCAAGACCTTATTTGGAACATTGCAATGGTAAAAAGCAACTTACTGCTATCTTGCGATTGCTTAGCTTGAGAGATATAGTTACCTTTTGTTTTAGGTGATAAACTTTTTCTCGTCAAGAATTTCTCAGTTGGAGGCTAGCACTTCCGTTGAAGCTGTTATTCTTCAAATTCAAAGCGCCGCCGTCAATTGGATACCGGATGGTCTTAAGGCAAGTGTTGTGCTTTATTTTAATACGTTTCTCCTGTTGAGTTGGACATTTTTTGCAGAAGTTTCCCGAACTGAAGTTCAAATACGTTGAGGACAGAAATACCGAAGATTTCTTTGTTCCTTACATATGGAAGATCCTTTACGATCGTCACGGTTTTTACTTTGAACAGTCGAATGTGAAACTGTTCGTTCCCTGAATAATCTCTTGCTGCCACTGACGACTGAGTTCGCCAGATTCCTTTTGCGAACACATTTCGCATTGCTGAATTTCGTTCACAACCAATGCAGCCTGTTCAACCTGAGCCTTCCTGAAGTTAAAGGATGCCTTGTTTGTTCAGTTCTGTTTTCCAAAGTAAAGTTAACGGGGAATTAAAACTAAAAATAACCGAACTCTTTTGCTAGACTATTCCTTTTTATCTGTAGGCAAGTGAGGCTCATCTGCAACTTCCAAAGACCGCGACGGCGGGCAGAGACAGTTAATGTGTGTGCGACGGGTCAAGCAAAAACCACGGGCCGTTGTGCGGCGGCGCGTAACGCGGTACAGCGTGAGGCATTGTTTGTGGGACGCATTCGAGAAAGACCCAATTATTCCAATGGTCCATCGAATTATGAATAACATACGCGAGGGTATTGTGCATGACAGTAACAGGCATACGAAAAAAAGTACTAGAACTGGGAAGTCAACAAAAGAGACTTCATATTGATACTTTGTCGCTTAAACAGTATGATGGGTTTGAACGATTAGATGATTTCAGCGCTGAGCATCTGTATAGTAGTATGAAAACTTGATCATTGAGTGGGCGGACGAAGAAAAGATGGCTATAGGATTGTTCAAGAGGTTTCCTCTAAAATTTGGTGTATCAACACCATCAGTGTTGGTAGAATGAATACGTTGAAGAAATAAGTTCCCTCGAGCGAGCACAAGTGCGTACATATCTGTCGGGATCAAGTTCGTTCTGGAAACTTCACACTTTTCCATTTCGTACGGTCATCATTATGAGTCTTCCTATAATAAAATCTCTGTCTACCCTGGAGTCAGTTTTTTACTGCGCGATTTAATGGAAGAAGAAACAGACAAGACGGATGCCTTCCGGTCAGAATAGAAGTCACTGTTGATCCAGTGTCAGAACCACTGACAGACGAAAAAACTGATATTCCGTTGACGTCGCCTGAAATAGAAAATCTGCTTGAGGAAAACGAAGAGAACTTACCCCGCTATAGTAAGGGAGAAGTAGAACAGGCGCCTGCCATTATTCTTCAGCGTTTAAACCTGCTGTTGCAAGTTCGTTCAACTTCCCTTCTCTAACAGATGACATGTTTGTTTTTCTTCAATAACTGCTCACCCATGCGCTGATAAGGCACTTGTTTTCTAAATTTACAGAGGCTGAAGATAGACAACGAATGTCAACCACGAAAAAGAATAATGAAGCAACTTCGAGTAGCTGTGAAGCATCCAGGGCACAGCAATGGGAAATAGCCGCGTGCCATTTTCAGCTTTCTCTTGAAGATGGGTGAAGTGAACAGACTGTCGTCTGGTGGTAAATTTCAAAAGACTGTGCACTGCGACTTTAAATCCATTCAGTATTCGAAAATGCAATGCCATGCTAAAACGTTTGCCAATAACTTGGAGTCTTCAGGCGAACACGAACAGATCGACCCATTTGCTTAAGGAATAGTGTCGACACGTAGCGATTCGGTCGCCTGGCAGATTGCCAAGATTTCAAAATGCTGATGCCACAAATTCTGCTTATAGCTTCGTGTTCTCTTTACATAAAAAAAGCAGAATGAGAATGAGCGTAAAGTTTCACCCTGCCCATGAACTATATATACGCGCACCAACGTCATGAAGACAATGTGATTTGAAAAATCCGTCTGTTGGTTAACCTATTAATCGATTTTGCACACTGTACTTGCAATGGCCCTACTTTACATAGGCTGTGCGTAAACTCGCGCCATTTACACTATTGTTGGGTGTAGGCGTTATTCTTGTTTCACAGAAATGCACTATTTTCACATAGTGCCGAAAACTTGTATCGCTGCACAAAAAGTAGACAAGCGATGGATTTCAGGGTATTCTGTGTAACACTTCTTTGAGCTTTTTCTTTTGTCCCAATATTCCAGATCCCTTTGGGAAAGAAAGGCTATGACAGTGATTCGCAAGGGTGCGCTGACGCCAAAAAGGTGGAGAAACTACCGGTTATACTAAAAGTGGCAGTAATCAATAACCACCATTTTTGCATCTGCGTAAAGAAAAGCTATTTCATCTGGCTTTGTGCGCATAATGCTGATAAGTAGTTATGGAACCCGTTTATTAAAGAGTCTATTGAAAACAGGTTCTCTGAAACTTTCGCGACCTGTCTTCAGCAAAGTCTGGATTTGTGCTCATACTGCGAGAAGCACCATAGCGTTATCTTTTCGTTATTTCGCGCACTGTTTAAACCAACCACAACTTGCATGCCCAGTCTGGAACTAAGTTAAGAGAACAATGGATCAGACTATCCAAACGCCCTAATTGATCATATATAGCCAAGCCTAGATCATCTGGATCGGCAGGGAACCGAGAATTTTTAAACAGAGTAAAATTTTTAAAGCCATAAAATATCAAGGCGTTATTAATAGATGACGTACTTCGCACCCATGCGTAGAATGTCGGGTCGTGTCGGTTATGCACCCCACCGTCATACTGTAACTTTGCTGGTCATCCTGTTCTGCCCTACCCTAAGCCTAAGCCTAAAACTAAGGCTTACATTTTGTCTTAGGTATAGGTAGGAACAGAACATGCTGGCCAGCCTGCTCATCGGTAAAGGCAAAACAGGATGGCCGCATGTTTAACAGAAAGGAACCTGCATTTCTCAGAGGGAGGGACGCATAACCGACAAGATCCGAATGTTGTAACGGAGTTGATCAGCTTGTGCCGTTCAGTTCCTCCTGGTTAATATTACTTCCTTATAACAGCCGATGGATGAAGCTGTACTTCAAAATCTAAAACGCTTCTACCGAAAACAGCTCATCTGTCAGCCTTTATTGTCAGAAAATAACAAACTGGAATCTGTAATGAGCTTTTCTAAGAAAAGGTCTACTAAGGACTGCTGCTGTATGATAACGCAGAGTTGGCATTTTATGAAACAGTCAACGTTGAGAAGGTCGTGGAAGTTATCGACAAACGGGTGGGCAAAAGTTTCAGTGAAGTCAGTGCTCAAGAAGAAACATCAAAGATTCTGAGGACGTTGGAAGCTCTTTTAATGTGAACCGAATGCGACGATTCTGCTGCCGAAAGGTGGCTAGGACTTCAATGCTGAACGACGATGAAGTTGTTCTATCACCACGCCAACTGGAAGAGGAACCAGAAGCATAAGAGGAACTTGATGAAGAAGATGGAGTTGAAGAATATGAGCACCTTTCGCACGATAGGGCCTTTCGATGTTTAGAAGTTGCTGTAGGATAGCTTGAAAGGCAAAAGACTGTGATTCAAAAAGCCTGTTATGCTTGAAAAGCATTCGTGACTAAGCAGCCAAAAAAACAATCGACAGCTTTGCGTCACCACAGGATGCATAACGACTTTTTTATAAAGTGTACTTTTTTCTTACTTTCAAACTTGTCGTACATTTAGAAACCTGTTCGAGAAATGAAGTTTACAACAAATGAAGTAAAAAGAAAGAAACAACTAAGCAGGCCTTCCATTATCCGAATTGCCGCCGCTCCCGTTTAATCCGGATAATCGAGTTCTTACAGTATTACTAAGTGTACAAGCCGCTCTTTCATTCAACATCGCCAAGTTGACCGAAGAGGCACCTATTGGAACAGCTCAGTTGCCCATATCGTTCAGTGTCCAGTTAATTTTATCCACCTTGTGTAGATAAGGACCTAAAGTACAAGATTGTACTTGCTTGACATTCCACTGGCTGCTCAGGCTCATTATCGAAGCTGCGCCAAAATCAACATACCCATTCTTTCCATGTTCGGGATTCGGTTTTTGACAGTCGCTGCACATTTTTCTACGACAGCAAAATCAGTCCAACCTATCAATGGGCGCTTACGTGTGAGGAAATTTTTCTTACGTCGTTTATTTATGCAATCATCTCTAAACGTCCTTTATACCACTGCCAGTAGAGTTAGTAGTTCAAAGCTAATATACAAGTCTTGCCATACGTCGAAGAATTTTACGTAAGGCATAATAACATGGTAGCTACTTGGGACCTATGCAACGTAATTTACGAGCATCTGCAACCCTTTAAAATTATAGTGTAAGAAAATTGGCTATACTACTTAATGTGCCTGCGGTTCACTTTTTTGTTTTACAGAGCAGCTTTATGGCTTTGAACGGTCGCTTACTAGTACAAATAAGTTGGGAGATTGTTATTCAACTATGTGTTTACCTGCAAATCTTAAACTGCATTGTGTAGTTTTGAGAAACTTACCTTCTTCCTGCTTCTGTAGTGGTGGTTAGAATCGTTTGGCGAGCATTGCTGTTCAGTGGGCACTACACGCTGACTCATGGCGTGATAAATAGGTTGTAAACATTCTATGCCTTAATTCAGTTGGCCAGCAGCGTGGTTGTCAGTTGGCCGAGAGATCAGTTGCTAGTTCCATGCGTCCATCGGAGTAGCACAGCGCAGCAATGAATGGCGGTTACATGGCGTGCAAAATATGTAAGCTTTCTTGATTAGATATTTGTCCTTGGAGACCTATTATACTTTTTTGGCAGCTTCTTTTGCAACGAACGGTTTGCCCACCATTCGAAGGGCTGACATGGTGGCAAAAAAGCGTTGCCTTGTTGCTACTGCGGGTAATGACCGAACGGTTCGTCTCTGGCAATCTACCAGTGCAGTTCCGATGCTGGTTTGAGGCTCCTAGGTAAAAGAAAAGCTTTACTAAATTATCCTCTTTATCTTTTAGTCTATGATTGGTCATCTTTGTCCCATCGAAACCCTTCGGTTTTCTGGCGACGAGTGTTTGCTTGCCAGTGGCAGTGTGTCGGGTACAATCAAATTCTGGGATTTGTCATGCGGCTCAGGTTTTACTTCAAAGATTGTATTGATCAATTTTATCTATTTGATTCCATTTTTAAGCCTCATGCAGCATCTCAGATAATGAAAAAACCATAAGCTGTTTAGCTAATAGCTCTTTATGTCGCAATGTTTGGGCCTCAGGTAATACAGATGGATCGGCCAGAGTCTGGGATACTCGATTGCCCGCAAAGGCCGTATTAACATTTCAAGTAAGCAATGTTGGACATCACCTTCATAACTTTGCTCATGCTATCAATCTAGCAGCATGCTAAGTCGGTTGGCTGCTTGGAATTCAGCCCCCACGGTTTGTGGCTCTTTACCGGTTCCGACGATTGTTCCGTGAAGGTGAGTAGCTCGCCTTATCTTTAATTTTCACAGAATAGCTATCCACTTGATCCTGTGCGCGGTCGTCGTTGCCTGATCAATCGTAGATTGCTTCACTAAATTACTATTACGCGGATTATTCCAACACGACGATGTATTCAATACTGTTTGACAGCGTTGGCTATCTCATTCCCTATTGACTGATTCATACGTCGCTTCTAAATTCGTCGAGTCCGAATGGATTGCTTCAGGATATTGAACCGTAATCGATTCTTCTCAAATTATCGATGACAAAACAGCAAGCTATTTTAACTTTTCGTTCCTTACTTGGTGCGTTCCTTGTGTTTCTTCCTCCGACCTTAGTTAGCTACTCCCACCTACGTTTCTGATGGAGAACTTTAAGGTAGGACCTGAGCAGAATTGACGAACGTTTGAAGGCGTTTCAATCCCTTTCTGTTTTACTCCAATAAGTGCTATTAATCAACCTCTGTCACCGGTCGAAATTCCTTTGGGATCATTGTTTCCATTAGGCTCCAAAATAGGCATCCGATCAATAGGCATCCAAAGAGAACTTCAAAGACTTAAAAACTTAACTTTAAGGCAGCGAAAAAGGAAAAAGGAGAAGGAAATCCATTGCCGTATCATTTTTAAAAAATGCAAATGAATGGTCTGCTTTGTTTCCTGAAACTTCATGTTCCTTTTTCCTTGGTGAAAGCGTAGCATCTTCGCTTTGGCCAATGTTGTGCAGTCTTTGATGTGCCCTTGTTGACTTCGCATTTTTTCTGGTTTAGATATGGGATCTTCGCTGCAAACAAAATATGACATCGTTTGATCAACATTTGGGACCGGTGCAGCATTTGGATTTTCATCCGGGCGAACTACTTTTGGCCTCCGCAAGCGCCGACAAGACCGTACGTTTTTGGGACCTTGAAACATTCGAGTGCGTTGGTCAGAGTGACTGCGACCCTATGGATATTCGGTAACTTTGATATTCGTGAAGTTGAATGATTGCAGAAAAAGTCTTCTGTTTACAGTAGCATAGCGTTTCACGATAAGGGCCTATGCTTGTATAGCGCCAGTTCGGCTGGCCTACGGGTGTTGGATTGGGAGCCAATTGCAGTATATCACAATGTCGCTTGGCAAGCACTGCACCGCTGTTGGCCATTGGTCAGGGTCATTCGCTGCGACGACAGCTGTCAACAACTGTTTACCCTTTGCCTTCAACCGGACACGTCAGAATTGTGTGTACTTAGCGTTGGGATGCATTTGTTGGCCCCTTTGGCTTGCAAAGGGGACATTCCCTCCCAAGTACGCGACGAGAAAGTTGGTAAGAATCCTCATTCTTCGTCTGCGCAACTTGTGTTCTCTAATGTGAAAACCGGCTATGTAACCTGCTGAAATGTTTGCGCGAACTTCATTCTTCTAATGGACAAAAGCTGCAAGGCTGTCGTACAAAAGAAAATGTTAAGTGCTCGTGAGACAGTGACAGTTGTCTGAGTGTGTCCCTCAGTGCCATTGCATTTATTCTTAGTGTCATACACCTTTTCATATTGCCTCTACCACCTGCGTGCGTCGCTAGCTTGTGTATACGGACATCGTCCACCTACTTTTCATGCGACGCAGAAAAAATGAGACAGAACATAAGTCGTTGATTAATGGTAAATTTTGCCCTGTGGTGCACGTGTTATCGATCAGACATTTAACGAACGGTTCAAGGAGAACGGGCGCTCAAGCTTAAGGGTCAAATGTCTTTCCTTGCATTCCAATGTTTAATTGCCGCTTTTCTACTCACTCAGGTTGTCATTTCGCTGCGCTCCATCGGCGCTATATAGGAAAAAGAGGAGAAATTTGAAAACTTGGAAATGTTAAATTATGCGACGGAAAGCCTTAAGATGGGAATCAAAAAAGCATCTGTCACTTCAGCCGCGGCACTGATGTCTCTATGCGGAGAAGTAGTGAACTTAGAAATTTAGGTCAACATTCACCTTCCGTCACACTTTTTAGAGCGATTCAAATTGTTGCGGTTCTTACGAATTCTTCTTCAGTGTAGACAATTGGGTGTGCTTCTTGTGTTTTCTCATCTATCAATTTTCAAACGCAGTTCCGTTTGGCCCGTTTTGTTCTTGCGAGACACCTCGAAGCATCGGAGATGCGTCTGATGCTGTCTTTAGTGTTTTCGCTGATGATGGGATCAGACGCATCCCCAAAAGCTTTGAATTCATTTCGCAGGAATAAAACAGAGCAATCGTAACTAACTAGTTGGAATATGAAAACCTGCATACCCATTAAGGAACATCCTATATATCATTCAGTCAGTATCTACTTACCGTAGATGAGCACCGCAAGCAGGTGAAGCGAAAACTTAGAATGGATAAGCTTATTTAAAGCAACGTGCGCAGCATCAGAATATTACGTGTTCCGCGGTACATGAGAAGTGAAACTTTTGATAGTAGTGGTAGTAATAGTATTCGATCAAACTGTGGCAGCAGAATCTTGTTTGACGCTTTGTATTTGTTCCCTGTGAGTTTGTTTAGATTATTGGTTTTTCAAATGCAGTAAACGTACCATTAGTATAATGTGTATTTGGTGCGGAAGATGCATTTCAGCGGTATAATTAATACTTTTTGAGCAGACGGCCGTTGATTTCTCGCTTGAAACACTTTGACACCGCTTAGTATTCTTAGTAGTAAATTCCTTTTCTCGCGGACCCACTAAGATGGCGTGTATTCCTTCAAAACCGTCCCTTCTGTTAATGAAACGTTGCATTGGGTAAATGGATGCTTTTATTTTTGTCCGAGGAGATCATTTAGCTTTCCAGTTTTCTTTGGATGTGAAAATGGTAGAAATTCAAAATTTATGTAAAGTTGCGTAGAAGTAATCGTTTCCAGTTTTGATTAAGCTTAGGTAGCGTATACTCACTGTTACGATCAAGACAAAGTTGCTGCACGTTAGCTCATGGCGTACACTTACTGCGACCAGCAGCCCCCTGTCCCAAGTCAATGGAGTGTTAAAGCTGGCCCACGTTAATCGGAGCAACAATGGATTGTGACTTAATCAGGTCATTGGTGCCACGTGAGATCTTGTTTGCGTGCCTCAGTTGCGCCCAAAGCTGCCTAATTTTGAGAAAGCGATGATAATTAATTTTACATTTATTACGCGTATCTGATTGCTGCTCTTGTAAACCTGTTTAGATGTTGGGCACAATTCTGTCATGAACTATGAGGGTAAACTTTCCATCATGCAGCAGGGAGCTAGTAAAAAGTGTTAATAACTTTTAATGTACATATGTGGCCATTGGCCATTCGCATCAAGTAACGTACTGTAACAGTTCACTTTGAAATTCGCACTGTGGCAAATGCGCTATTTAGAAACGCCGTTATTTAACTTTAGTACAAGCAGGACTTTGCGTAATGAGTTCAAATTGTTCCTTCATTTGCAGCTCAGTTTAAATATGTATTGCTTACTCAAATGGTTCAGGACAAATAGGATGCGAGTGCTACGGAACTAATACACAAGGAGGTCATCGATAGGCATTTGCTCGTAATGGTACAGAAATTTCGGAATCCGCTTGTAGCCCATTGAACAAAATAAAGTGAAGCCGAACTGTTTTAGAAAAGGGATGAACTTTGATCATCCTGTTGAAAGGTATCCCGTATTCAACAAGTTTGTGAACATATGCCAACTATCTTCTACCTGTTGATCAGCTGCTATGGGAAGGAATGCTTAGCGAGATAACAAACTCGTGACCTTATTTGTTGAAGTGCAAGTAGTTCAAGAACTCGTCGTTGACGTGAATTTAAAAAGAAGCTTTGAATATTTTTTCTCGTAAAACTTTTTGCTTGAATTCTTGCTGCCTATTTCAGCAGGGAACCTCAGCTACTGTACTTGCCAGTGTCGAATTCATTAGGCGAGTTTCTGCGAGTGAAAAGACATGTTCTAAGACTTTATGCTGCCCTTAAGCAAAACATTCGTCTATTAAAGTTGGAAGTAAAAGCTAAAATTTGAAGTTCTCTGTCCCTTGAAAATTTCAATCGAGAACCAAAAGTCTGCTAATGCATAGCATACTAATACTTAGCTATGGAAGTGTCTTCACTAGATAGTTGTGCCAGAAAAACTGAGTTATTGGCGAACTGTGCGAACTTCTAAGCCAGGCAAGTTCTGTATTGTTTAGTTTCATGGGCTTTTGAAAATCAGGTTTCTTCGACGACCGGTTCGTCTCACATCGCATAGTAGTAGGCTTGTTGAACATAATGCAACTTGACGTAGTAGTTGCTGGATGATCGCTTAATCGTAGAGTTACATAATTCTGATAGTCACCAGATAGAGCAGAGGAATGTGCCTTTTACCGTCTTCTGGCCCTGAAATCGGCTGGTCAACTGCCTCGCTACCATAGGGAAAATAAAATTCGTACATGGTTCACTAAGTAGCGTTCTGTTTGTCATAATAACGTGTTAATGCGTGGTCGTTGTTTCTTAAACGACTTTATCGCGTTGGGTAGCATCCAAGAGTTTAGGAATAGAATCAAGTACGCATTAACGTGTCAGTGAACACAAAAATAAGAATACCATACGTAATAGGTATTTGTTAATATAAGCAGCGTAACTCTTGGGAAGAGTAACATCTCATTCTTAGCGAGATAATTTAGAAGGCGATCACGGGAGTGACTGTGCTTGTTCTTATTACTATTTCGGCGTTTGACATTTTTGCTTCAGTTTGGATGTACTGACTCTCTTATTCGGGGTTGGGCAGTAAGCGACGTAAACTAACCATCGAACGAGATTTGATTTAAGCTTATTGTATACGATCGGAAGTTCATTACGTTTGTAAGTATCCCGTATGGTAACATTTCCCATTATCCGTTTTGCGTAGTTGGAAGGCTGCACGTGTGTGACCATTTTGATATGCTGTTCGAACACTCGTTCACACTAAATCCAGCACTCCTTTTCCATCATGTAACGCAAAGGAACTTTAGACAATCAGATTTAATTCGGGAAAGGGATTGTAGCAGGGCGGTAATGATAAGGAGAATGCACTTCTTTCTTTGTTTTGCAATCGTAGAAATGCTTCCTTGTGCGTTTTGATTGTTTCCAGGTCAAAGGTTGAATACCATAAATGGCAAGTCGTTTATGGCCGTGGTTGTTTCTTAAAGAGCTGAGCACTTGTTGGAGAAACTGAGCTTGCTATAGACGTCCCCCTGTTCTGCTGTTATTGATAATGATGTCCTTAACTTCTGAGATACATTCCTTGCTGCCTGCAAAGGCTAACCGGTCTCGTTAGACGACGGTGTTTCTCTTTTTTGTACATCAGAGAGAATAATTAACCTAAATGTTTCTATACTCCTTATGGCAATAAAAATGGAGTGCTTACAATAACATCGTTTTTTGAGGGTAGATCTCTCGCTTTTTAGCTCACATGTTCCACTGCTGCACTAGTTTCTTTGTGCTCTCAGGAAAAGGAGTTTTCTTCTAAGAAACGAGCCATGTATGTACCACTTCTCTCACTTCTTGGAGTGAGGTGAATCGCCAGTTGTTGAAGCTCTTTTGAGTGGACCAGATAGGCAGTGGCATAAAGGGGCGAGAGCACGACCATATATATGCAGGATGAAGCAATATATCAAACTTTAGTTTTTGGATGGTATGAACAATGTGGGCAGCAGTATGCAATGGATCATTGCCATGCAAGAATAGTAGTCTTCCTCATCTGCTTTGATTTGCAGGCTTTGGCTTGCCATCATTTTCGCAATTCTTCAATTCTAGTCCTCAGTGCGCATTCTCTTAATAATAGCGTAGGTATTGTGAAAACGTGTTATTAAGGACATTTGGGTAAAGAAAGTCAGCTTACTCTCTTAGCTTTAACAGATTGAACAGTTAATAATCTGAGCGAGGAAAGCAACGGTGCTGTACGCCTTTTTACGTCTGACTGGCTGCAAACCTGATTTCTGGCATGGTTTCACGCTCACAGAGAATATGTTGCAAGAAATTGCCCACCATTTCGAGAAAATGTTTACTGCGAGTGCTTCGGATTTCGCCTGTTCCATCTTCGGCGTTGTTTTCCAAATTCATCTTCGCAATATCCCTTGTAACTTTCCTTCGCTTCGCCAACATGAAACTGTTACCGTTCAGCAGAAATTCGGTTTTCAGATGTAAAGTATTAATACCGCTGTGGGTTTTCGTCATTTGCCTTTCGGAAAAGCAAAGCAAGTCAGTAGATGTGGCAACAAGGGCGCTGTGCAAATCGCAGACAGATGTTAAACAGAGACTTCATTCAGCGACGTTCCTTTCCTTTACTATCGCGTAAGGGAAAGCGTTTGGGAAAAGGGAAATTTTGTAGCGTAAAAGAAGTCGCTGTGCGAGAAGCTATTTATGCAAGACTGAACCTAAACGTTGTAATATTAACATTAATACAAGTGAAAAAAGTTGTTCAGTGTTAGTAATAGTTTCTAGCATGGAATGGAATCTTGTTACTTGCAGTGACTTGAAGCTTCATTGATAACTGTTTACGTATTGGTTAGTCGGTGAATGTGCCTTTTATTTAGGTACTTCTGACTCAGAATTGCCTTTGTGCCGACCCGATTCTCTTCGTTTGAACGCCTACGATGCGGATGCAGAATTGCCCAAAGTTTGTCGTACTCGTACCTTCGATAATATTGCTTCCGAGCAACTGAGTGAAGAATTATCCGCTTTTCGGCCAAGCCGTTCGCGTATGTTCCTTTGTTTTGTCCTATTTTTTAAGAGATGAGAAATAGTGTTCTTCAGTCATGGCTTTTCTCGTTGTTGTGAATATCTGTAATTAAATTATACACGCACCCAATCAGCGATTGGATGAGCAAATTGTTAGAGAAAATATAGCACAATTTTTTCGTACATTTCGGAACTGCTCTTGTTCCGAAATGTTCTGAAGACTCTAAGATCGCTAACAAGAGCAATTCTGGAATATACGAAAAACTGTCCGGTACCCACTCTAACAATTTGCTCATCCATTCGCTGGTAGGACACTGGTATAGCTTAGTTTTACAGACGTCCGTAACACCGAGAAAAGCTGTGACTGAAGAACAGCGTGAAAATACTTATCCCTGTTAAAAGACTACAAAGAAGGGAACTTTGTGTGTATTCAGCAAGGACAAGAAATAATTTATAATAGGCTGTTATAATCCCTGGACTGTAATTCCCTTTAGTATGCATGGTGCAAGTACGTAAGCGTAAGTGTGCGTCACAAATACATGAAGAGAACAATATTATTTTGTAGAGTTTGATGAAAATGATTGCTGAGTAGGTCATAGGTGCTAATGCTAATGAAACGATGGGATATCCTCAGTACATACAGTTAATACCTATCCTTGCTGTTTTGTGCCTATCTTTATTTGTAGACTTAAGCCGCTTGCCTTTGTTTAGTGCAACGAACCCCTCCGCCAAACGTGACGGTCGCTAATTCCGCAGGTCGTACATTCTCGCTTGAACAAGGTCTCGACTCACACTGTAGCAGCACTTGTCAAGATCACTCTAATGGTTTGTGCTTTCGGTTTTTTTCTTGCAGCCGAACGAATCATTGCAAGTTAAATATTAATGCATGCGTTTGATTTTTCCTATTTGTAGAACAGAAGCCCGGATTTTCGCAGCTCAGATGCTCGTCGTCCAGTTCATTAGCAGTTGACCTTGAAAAACCGAAAATGCTAGAACGACAGAAGGGTGCTGTGACTTCGATGCGCGGTTTCGCCCAGGGTAATGGCCGCCTACCTTTGAGCAGCCGCAAATCAATGACCGCAATTTCGTCCACGCACTCTGAGCCAACAAGCACCACTGGCGACCTCTCAGGCGCGTCATCTGTTTGCCTTGGGCGTTCTCAGGGAGTTCCGTCCTCCAGAGTAGTACTGAATAAGAAGAAAAAGCAAACGGTTGCTACTGTAACGCCGATGAGTTCGCCTAGCAGTAAGCAGGTGATGACCACTCAAGCTACCAGGAAACTCGTGCATGAAGTGAGCCCTTTGGTGCGCAACCAAGCCAGGCGTGTTGGGGATCTCTCTCCGGTTCGACACCTTACCAGTGAGTTTGGCAGACTTGGTGGAAGTTTGGAAACGACTAGCGGCGTTTCTCCACCTATGGTAAGTTGGCCCAGAATTATAGATCTATTGGGACACCGTCTCTTTAATCACTGAAAATTGGACGTAACTGGCGTCACCCTACTGTACTATGCGCTTGTTGCTTCATTTGGTTCTTTCGTATAATGTTATTACGTCCCACAGGTTTCGTAGGTCTGATTCTAAATTTAACTTGTTACTCCTTACTGTCAAAGCAAGCATAAAAGAAACGAAATGCTTGCGCGTATTAATTTTCCGTTGGGAGCTTTCTCACAATTTTGCTGTAACTAAGAAAGGCAAAGTTCGGTACATTCGTTCAGGCTGACTGGTGTTCCGTTAAATTAAAGTGAGTAGGTGACATACTATCAGTATCAAGCCCGCGAACTGTTCTTTGTAATTCACTCGGTGTGACTTAAATTTGTTGATTTAGAGGATTCCATGTTCTGGTGACTTTTCAACGTCATCAGTAATGGACAATAGCGCGTCGAGTTTCGAACTTGACATTTTGAAACTGGTGGATAAAGGCGGAATCAGCATTACTCCCGTGCTAGGCTACAGGCAGAAAACTTTGGAAATGATCACGAAGCTGGCTGCTTCCCGTGGTCTTAAGTTTGGTTTGCAAGAGGTCGTTCGACAGAATGATGATTCAATACTGGTGGACGTCCTTAACGTCCTCAACCGGAAACCGTAAGTTATGTTTAAATTTAGCGCCACACTTTTGGGACAATTTTCCGGCTTACATGCCGCAAAGCACGTTATATTGATCATATAGTTTTAATAACAAACCTTGTTTGCACTTTTGTCCACCTAATTGTTTTGGGCTCCATATGGGTAAATGTTTTACCCCAGTTGGTATCCCTACCGTATAGTGACGTATTTGCGCTCTTATGAGTATCACTTCTGTAGTCTTTAATACCGTGTTGTGCGTGCTCAAGACAACACTGACTATTTTTTGGAGGTAGGAAAAATTAATGTTCTTTGTAAGTCATTGAATTTCCCTTTGGGACGGGTAGTTGCTTTTGGTAATATTAACAGAACAGTGGACGCAATCAGCAAAGTGCAGACAAATGAATCGGTAAAGATGGGACATTGTTCATACGTCTTAAAAGGTGCTGACCCTAATCGCACGTTGATGACATCTGTTGCTCAGTGGGTTCATTGCAGTGAAAATTAATTGCCCATCTATCCATTCGCGAGAATCATATTTAATTTCAAGAATTGTTTATGATCAGGCTGGCAGTTCCTCCGGGGAACGATTCTTTGTCAACCAGTTGAACAGGAGAACTTCATTTACCTTTATTTTTTGTATCAATAATTCATTAACGGCTATTTTTTACGGGTAGGGTTTTCCTTTCCGTGCTGCTGATAAGCTGAGAGGTATGTTTTCGAACCTTGTTTGCCCTATGCTTTGCCTGTTACATAACCTCTACTGAAACCAATATATGCCAGGACGCCCCTCTGTGCAAGTTCTGTTAAATTTCCCTGTGGTGAGTGTATCTGTACTGAAACTTAACAAGCGACCCGTAAATTTCGCCGTGTTGTTTTAAGCAGCCATACGTGGGCATATTATTGGGAATTGTTAACTGAGCCATCGATATGAATGTTTACTATCGTAGTAATGTTTTGACGTTATTTTTAAAAAATTATATCAGGCTCATCGATTCTTAGTGCGTACATAGCCCATTGTAAAGCTTTCATATTTGACGGGCAGCCGTATGGGCTTCCTTTATGCGAACCTCAGTTTCAAAGGAGAGGAATTGAAATAAACGCTGTGAGAATTCAGGTTAGTCACTATATCAGCCGCTGTGGGCAAGTTTGTACTGCCTTTTAAAATATCAGTGAGTACTTAACGCACCCATTCATGCAACCACCTGTCCATGCTGTCTTCCAGTACAGACAGGTGGTCCCATGAGCTGTCCAGTCCAGTAGCCGATGCACGGAAAACATCGTCCGCGTTCTTGGTTGGCAATGGACATAGTCTTCAGGCAGCAAAATGTCAGACAGAAACACTTCGCTAATTTTAAGTGGTGAAACGATACGAATCTTAAAATTCGGCGGTTCGTATGCACTGACGATGGGAAAAATAATATTACCTAATAATCTAGCATAACCTTGTGCTTTTACACTATTCATTATGCCGTTGTCTAAAAGTGCATATTCCGTATGTCTTCAAAACAGTGCATCGACAGGATATTATTTGTTTACGTTGTCCGGCCGTCTAAACTACAGTTTAAAATTCTTCCGTTACTCGATCTCAGATTTGGCTCTTTCTTTTCTTTTCTTCTGACGGTCGTAATTTAAAAAACGGGTTATACCGCAAAAGAAAAGAACATTTGCGAGAAACTCGTTACGAAAAGTAGAAGAAATCAAAAGTGCTTGCAGCGCTGCCGATGGGAGGGCAACGAGTCCGAAGCATCAAATATTGATTCGCAGGTACAAGAGAAAGTTTAAAAACCGGAACCGACATGTATCGCGTTTGTTTGCTCGTCATCGCTCATTTGTTGTTTTGCCATTGCCGTGGTCGGTCGGAAGGGACGCTCGCTCTACCGCCTGAGCAACTAGGCGGGACTGACGCTCTACGGCTCGACATAGAGCTGTCAGCTGACGTCACTGCCAAAGTTGATCTGGCAGAAGAGCATGCAAACTGTAAGACCGAACCCGATGAGTGACAAAAGCGGGGTCATAGGAGACCCGAAAGCTCCGTATTTGGAGGTTACAGCAATAAAAGATGAAATTGAAAAAACGGGTTATAGCGTAAAAGAAAAGAAAAGAAGACATTACTGTTCCAGTCTTCATTGCTAATGTGGGAATGAGTTCAACAAATTCGATTTTGAATATACGTTTGTTGGTTCATGAAACGATTTCACAGTGGTTAGAAATATGAAGCCGTTTTTATTTATATCAGAACCACGACAAAGTTGGATGGTTTAATGTTTCTGTGTAAGGACCCATTTTGATGAAGACTCCTTATGGGTTCGATCATGCATATGCCAATTAGGAAAACGGTAGCATGGCTGAAATGTTTTTCAGATTTGCACTGCAAAGTTCAGCCAACGTTGGACCAAGTCCCCTGCAAACAAAATAGTGATAATTTCCTTGGCTACCAAAGTCGTATATTGTTGCGAAGTGTTTTTACCTGATGTTTTAGTGACTGATGACTATGTCCATCGCCAGCCAAGAATGCGGACGACGTTTTCCTTACATCGTCGAAGCAGAAAAGCGCTTACTTGTTTTCAAGTCATTTCTGATAAACACTTGATAGGGTGAAAAAACTTGAAAACCTGTAAACCCGTAGCCGATGTACGGAAAACATTGTCCACATTCTTGGCTAGCAATGGGCATAGTCACCAGTCACTAGAATGTCAGGCAAAAACACTTCGCACCAATGTACGACTTTGGTAGCCAAGGAAATTATCACTGTTTTGTTTGCGGCCGATTTGGTCCAACGTTGGCTAAACTTTGCAATGCAAATCTGAAAAACATTTCAGCCATGCTACCGTTTTCCTAATTGGCATATGCATGATTGAACCCATAAGGAGTCTTCATCAAAATGGATCCTTACACAGAAACGTTAAATCATCCAACTTTGTCGTAGTTTTGAAATAAATAAAAACGGCTTCATATTTCTGATCACTGTGATGCCCTTTGATGTACTATCAAAAGTAGTAATGCGAAGAGGTTTTCGTGCCTCTCTGTCGTCGTCAACGGCAACTAATAGCCACTGCAAAGGAATATCCAATAAGGGCATTTTGGCGTTAGAGACCTGTCTTCAATGTCATTTGAATTTACTTACTAGATTTATATGTTGCAGGAAGGTGTGGACGCTTGATATTTGTACCATCCTTCTTCCTCATATCCAGTCTTTGCTTCGTTCGAAGCATGACAGCTATTGCCGTACTGCCATTTCTACGTTGCTGCTCATTCTGCGTGGCTTCAGTTTAATGTTCATTGATTATTCCAAGCTTCAATGCCCGCCGGGTACAAATCTTACCACAGAAGAGAGGTCTGCAATATTTTTTGCACTGGTATTACTGTTTGTTTTACTGTTACTTTCTAGGGCCGAGAAGTGTAGAAAATGTTGCTCCTGCCTGATGCGGATACGCGATGACGTTACGGAAATAACCAAGTTAAGGAACGCAGATATCTCGGGAAGCTCATCGGAGATGACGACTTTATGCGCTATGCTTGGTTCACTGGTCGATTCAATAGCATCTCATCCTCAAGACAGTTGATGACGTTCCAACGGAAATTATTTTTCGTTTTTTTGGTTGAGCAGTTACTTTCCACCAATTATGTAAAATCCTTTCACTAGGATTATGATCTCACTTGTGCGCTTGCGTAAACTTCGTTTTCAAACATTCTTAGCGAGCATACGTTTATTTTCAAAATCTATTCGATGAACATTATTAAAAGGATTGATTCCATGGAGCGGCTATAAATCAATTGTCAGGCCGATGAGTAAAACTGGCTCGTTTCTTCATCACATTGCTGTAAATAGCAGACATTCGTATTTCCGCCGAGAGGATACGATTAGGAGAAGGTCTGAGCCTTTGCGCAGCCGTGGCAGCCCTAAGGTGTGTGACGTAAGCGATTACGTAATGAAGTTGGATTAAGAGAACAGTAGAAGGCATCAATTCCTGTTTCTTGGATCACTGTGAAGCACTCCCGAAGCACTGTTGCTCGATTTCACTTTTTCCTCTCCTAAATTCTACCTGATGTTTTTGATAACTGTGCAATGATTTTGTTGAAAGAATCGAAGCATCATTCAGTTTGCCCTGCACGCGTAAAGTGCGCTGCTGTTTCGTTGTCTTCTTCTAGTTCTGACTTCGCTTTAATTGTAGTCATGTAGATTAAGTATTAATCCAAAGTTGTATACGTGAGGATAGGAGCAAACAGTAAAGCTTGAAGTACTGGAAATTAACAAAAGCATGGAAAATAATAAAAGCGTCGATTATGCGAATTCTTCGTTTGATGTACAACTCAAATGTAAGTATCATTTACATAAGTAAGCTTCTACGGTGTATGATCTCGCTAGTTGGATTGATCGAACTGACTCTCACAGCCTCTGCCCTTCGTCTATGAACGTAGCTGGCAGTTTTTTGAGCAGAGCAATCAGTAATCACAGAGAAGCAAATAGAAGAGCCCACGTCAGCCTAGATCAACAGAACTAGAAGAAAACAACGAAAAAGCAGTACACTTTTCGCGTGCAGAGTAAACTGAATGACGATGCGACTGTTCCAACAAAGCCATTCCACAGTTGACAAAATATCAGCTAGAATTCAGAAGACGAGGAAAAAAGAAATCAAGCAACAGTGCTTCGAAGGTGTTCCACAGTGATCCAAGAAACAACAATGTTACGGTACATAAACATCTTTATGGTTCAAATGCATCCCTTATTTAGAAGCTGCAGACGCGGAGCTGCCACGTTCCCCTTACAGTGCGTTTTCGACCCATCTGAGATTTCGACCTATCGGGACTTTGAACCATCCGGGATTTCGACTTTCGGGACTTTAACCCCAATAAGAGATTCTGCGGGTAGGTGAATGTCTAGGGAGTGGTACTGCCCCCATGACGTCCGGATAAATGTGCACCAGTACCAGAAAAAGCACCAGTTCCATCTGCATTTGACTTTAACAGCTCTTCTCATGCTGATATCACTGGAGTACGTTTCGGTGGGTACATTTCGACGAGTACATTTCGCCACACGGCCTGATTCATGACTTTAATCACTGGAGAATCTCCTTTTGGTTTTATCCCAGGGTGCATTATGTTTCGCCGCCCATGTCTCCAAGGCTTCCTGTCCGAGGCGATTTCGTTACGTTTCCTCTGTTTGCGCTACCGCGTTTTCTCTGAGCATCCGTTGCGCGCGATACGTGTCCGCCAGGTACATTTCCGTTGATAACAAAGCCTGATGAAACGTGCCAGCATAAAAACGAAATTGCCTCGGAGAGGAAGTGTTTGAAACATGGGCAGCACAACACAATGCACCCTGGGATGAACTAAAGGGAAATTGTCCTGTAGCAACAGTCACAAGTCAGACAGCGGACTCGATTAGTACGAATCAGGCCTTGGGTGGAACTGCAGGCAGCAAACTGTTGTGCGTCAAACTATATGCGCTGAAACGTACTGCACCTTTTGACGCTGCATGGCGTTATTCATTGGCATCATTTAGACACGAAGCACTTCAGCAATCGTTTGAATGAATCTTTGACCTACGTCATAACTGCAATCAACAACAGAAGCAAAAGTAATTTTTTGAAGGACAGGTTGTTTCGTCAGCTCTGCGAGGAAAACGACGAAGAGTTTAATCAGTCGCTCCTGCGCACCGAAGTTCGCTACTTGTCTAAACATGGTTGCTTAACCAGATTTAGACAAGTAGCGAACTGGTAATACAGCAAATTGACTAATCCGGCAGTCCGCCGGTCGGATGCTAACTTATTGAGTCGCCATCTTGATTCGCCGCGCATTGCCTGTGCTATGAAATCCATGCTTGTTTAATAAGTACACAAACCGACAATGCAAAGCATGAATTTCTTTGTTTTAATGTGACCAAAACCGTCTAATAAACCTTTTAACCTGCAAAACCTGACATGATGCCGGCAAACGCAGAAGCAAAGCGCCGAGGTTCAATAACCATACCTCAAGCTTCCGTAAATGGACAATTCGTAACGGATAGGAAAACCAATTCCAAAACCATATATCAGAAAAAGATACGACAACCGCATAACGAAAACAAAGAAACACCAAATAGAATAATAGAGCAGTTTGGCAGCCTGATAAGACCGGAACTTCTGTTCAATGATGTCACCAAAGTATTCACTTCCTTGGTTGTTGAATATTGCGTATAGGATTGCTATGGCTGGCTTGATGAGAGGGCTCTGGCTTATTGTGGAAAGCTTTCACGGCGGCTGTTGGGAAATCGTCCTCAATCTGCAATGTGCACTTCATGCAAATAAAGGTGATCGGTGCATTCAATGATTACCCGAACTGGTACACCATTTACCATGGTTACAGAGCGTTCGCCTTTGTTCCTAAAAATAAACGACGCTGCTTAAATGTGAAGAAAAAGTTGTTGTAAAGTGCCACCTTCCTTCACGAACTTCAGAACTATCTGGCGCGGACTCGGATTCGCTGGTGTGCGGAGTCCTATGTTGCGTTATGCGAACACCACCGCCAACTTTTACTAAATTTGCACGAGGGAAACACTGGACGATAGAGCGAAAGCCTTAATACCTGCAGGTGGATGACCTCCTTTAAGTTCAGTCTTCTCACTGTCTCCATGCGGCATGACTCCTGTAGAAAACCTAAATGCAGAGGTTTACATTTTTCTGCACCTAAAAAACTCAACTGCATATTCGCAATGCACACAATGATAAAAACACATGACAACGCACACGCGCAATCGGCTTCAACTGGCATGCAATAGGCAAACTACACAACAACCGAACTGTGATACCAACGGAAGCACAGTAACATTTCGCAAGTTAATGAAATGCAGGGCCTAAACAATTGCATTCCGGGTAAAAGTAGCCAGCAAAGTTCAACTTTAGCCCACAGCAAACCATTGAGTAACGCCGGTTTGAACTGGAAGTGTGGTTGCTTGATCAACGGAAAACTTGTACACCTCAGAACCCATGCGCGCACATTATTACTCTCACGGGCACATGTTTAGTTTAATCCATGATTAACCCTGCTTGACCCTACGCGCTCTCAGGTGCATGCCTTCGCACGAAGGTCAGGGTTATGCATGCCTTAACGGCACCTAGGCTGTCACCCACAAATGATTTATTGGCTGTGGATGTGCACTTGCACAAGCAGGCGCGCATGGTGGTCATGGTCAATTGCACGGATTAAATCCCCACCACGCTATATAATCGCCCACACTCCGCATACAAGGCTACAGTACCCTCATCACCCGTTCCTGCCGTTGTATCCGTTACCGTTTCTCATTATATTCCACTGTCATTGTAAAACAAACACCAAATCGTTGCTGGGTACTCGATTGTCAACAAGTACAGCAACGACAGAACGGATAATGCATACACGTGCTGTTTGTTCAACGAATGTGCAGCAAAATTGGGTCTTACTTCCCAGCCATGCAAACAATATACCGTAACTACAAAATGCAGGTTCCATTCCGGAAAAATGCCATCCGCTCCTGTTCTTTCCTCAGCAGCATGCATGAAAGCAATCCTATTCTGCCCTACCTAAGCCTAAATCTAAACTTGAGGGTACACTTCGCCTATCCATAACTGTGCAGGGAAGAGCGGCCCGTAAGGAATTGTAATCGTTTCTTGAAAATTAGCCAAGCTTTCGGGAAGTTGCTGTTCCCGTCGACGACGTTTTTTGAACAGCTTAGAACAGGCAACAGGTTTAGTCGGAAAGAAAACCCAAATTAAATAAAAACAAAACAAAGCAAATAAGGGAAATAAAAATTAAGGAAATGAGAATAAAATGAAGTAAAGGGACTGGCAAAATGAATGATAAAATAAAGGAAACTGAAATGAAGAATGAAAGGGGTTTAGTTCAAAGAATCGATCGTAAAAGATCATTTTTGGGCGCCAGGCGATTCTCTGTGTGAGACAGCAGGTTGTGGCACGTATGACGTCAGTCCAAGATTCGCTCACTACCATTCCATTCTCCCTGTTGATATTTGAATTGTGCTGTACGTAGAGGGTCTCCTTTATTTCTGAAATCATAAATTCGAAAAATAAACGAGGCCCTTCTCTATCTTTAAGAAATCGAGCGTTTCTACTACCATTTTCCCACTTAGTCCTGAACCTTACAATTGAGGTTCACCTGCTTCGTTCGACTCTGTGCTTACGCCTAAGGACAAGCCCCTGATCATTAGGCTCTATCGAACCCAAAGCTCCCTTCAACCTTCCTACCAACCCCTTGGGAAGTATTGACGTAAACATCTTACAGGAACATAAACACGTGTCATGTACGTCAGCATCGCATTATTCAGTGATGTGACATGTAGATCACCGTGGCGAGTGCCAGAACCGTCTTTCCAAGAGATAGTTGCAACAGACAGGTCGTCGTCAGTATCTGTGGCTAAGAGCAGGCTAAAAACGCATGTTGGCCGTCGTATCAGTGGTTTCGGCATCCGCGGGATTTATGCCATCTTTAGTTAAGAGCAGGCCAGAGATATAAACGAAACTTCTTAGAGATGAACAAGTCATGACTCCAGTTCCCAGCCATGCAAACAATATACCGTAACTACAAAATGCAGGTTCCATCCCGGAAAAATGCCATCCGCTCCTGTTCTTTCCTCAGCAGCATGCATGAAAGCAATCCTATTCTGCCCTATCTAAGCCTAAATCTAAACTTAAGGGTATACTTCGCCTGTTCATAACGTGTGTCTTATCTATAAGTCAGAGCTTCCTATACGCACACAGGAAGAGGTAAAGAACTTGTATATGTCAAGGTTCATTACTATCCGGCGAAAGTCTTCAGAACCAAAAACTGTGAGCACAGTAGGGGACCTGTATTTATTTTATACGAAATTGAAAACTTTACGGCTCCTGGCCGATTCAGATGATCAGGTTCCTATTGTATTTCAACTCAGGCTTAGGTAAGGGCGGAACGGGGTAGCCCTCATACTTGACAGCGAGGGCAGAATAGGATGACTGGCACTTTTCAGAGAATAACCTGCATCCTTGATTTACATTACATTACGTGAATTTGCATTACGCGAACGGTCGTCACACAAAAGCTGACTTATTACGAAGAATTACCAAATGCTCATTAAAAGGTCCACACGTTTTGGCAAAATTTGAACAATGCGCCATATTCATTACCATAGGCAAGTATAAAGTTGTGCTAATCTGAACTGCGACCAATTTGAAAAACTTTATAACCTGAATATAATTCAAAATTCAGTAGAAATTAACAAGCCATCATCTTGCACTCTGCAAGTGCATCAAATCAGGCTGAAAATAACAGCCACAAACTTCCTTTTGTCAACAACATGTAGACAAAAATTAAACTCAAATTACTACAATTTCAACAACAACAAAGGCCACCTTGGCAGTGAACACTTCATAGGACTATTCAAATTTCTGTATTCGAAACCCTTCGTCGCTCAACCGCACCGGGAATGGATGAGCTTCAGTATTGAACACCCACTTGTCCAGTGACCATTCATCGGCTGGAGAAAAAATAAGATACAAATATTTCAACGCCTCTGATAAAAAGAAGCTCTGCTGCACATCATCCAATTCCGGATTATCCACATAAACATTCTTTATCCCTGAATAACCAGCGGCTGCTTTGCAATGCTTTTCAATGGCCTGCAAAACAAGGTATACTATTAAAGGCAGTCGGTATCTTTCAAAACATCCTATTTGAAACGAAGATCGAGTTTTCGTGTTTCTACGGAGGCAATCTGTTTCTATAGAATTTTCTACTCTTACACACGTGTCAGGAAGAAACGCCCGCCTCGAACGTCTTTGCTAGCGTTGACCGAAGCGCGGAACAACAGCGTTCGCAAAAGTTTGCGAAAGTTGTTTAAGCAGGGAAGGAAGCAGTTTAAAGGGAGTACGAATCTTAACGGAAAGTTGGACATCTCTTCAAGGGACTCACAGAAATTCACGGAGATATTACCATGGTCAAGGAAGTTATTTCCCCTCTTGAAATTCAAGTTTTCTATCCATATGGTATTGGATTGAGTCAAAAGCTCCATCACCATTTTCAACTTCATCTTATCGGATCTGTGCATGGATTCGTCTGGTCTTCTGACAATTTTGAACGCGCATCATTGGTAAGAAGGTCTAGATGGTTTAAACATTCGCAGGTTCAAGTTGCAAGAAAGCTATTTATTCAAGATAGCTTCGATAACCTTCTGCCAGCGCTCTGACAAAGTATGGATCCCGTGATAGTAGAAGCTAGCATGCGTCGACCCAAAGAACCGAGCCGTCTATTTTTGGACGGCCACAAAGTTTCGAAAGAGCTCACCAGATAGAGGATGTCACACGGGGCGAAACAAACAGTACTCTGATGCCGTAGTGTCCGCTGAGCAGGCTGGGTATTCCAGCACCTTTAAGGACAGCTGCAGAATGGTTATATCAACGTAAGAAGAAGCAGTTTGTAATCCCATATTGCTTATTACAGAATGTTACAAAATTGTTCTATTTTGTGAATACAGGACTTTCTATTGCCGCTGTTACTAACTTCATACTGAACCTTATTTGTAGATGTCGCCTATGGTATGAGTTTGTGTGATAGCGTTGATGGGAGGAATGCGCTTTTTATTGAGCAAAAGCTTCCACGGAGCTTTCGCAATTGCTCGCGTTCCATCGTCAGCATATTAGAATGGACAGTTGGTACATATCAGGACGTCGTATAAAGTCATGGGGTAATCGATGTTGGTCACTCGAATGACGGTCGCACAGCTTAGGTCGAGTGGCTAAGTGGATTAGCGTGAAAGCGTACGGTATCACTTGCAAAAGGTAGCCATGATTCACCAACCGAGAAGCCTTCGTCCTCGTTAATCGTCCTATTCTGCCTGATGTGGAGTGCTTCTATCATTTTCTTTCTTTGGTAGTGGCTCCTGGTGGAGCACCGAGGTACGCAGGTGGTTCTCAGCTTTTCCGTATGCCACAGCACGTCTGCGACTGCTAAACTTTTCAATGCCTGTTCTATCACCTTTACTAGATCCATATTCTTCGGGCGGCATCTTTCTACCCCTGTCATTTGTTTTGGCCAGGCTACCAAGTTGTTGCTTAAACCTGCAGGAGACAGAATTTTCAGCTTCTCTACGCAAGCCGCCCCCCATTTGCAGCTGATCTCGTGCGCAGCACCCTGTCATTGAAGAAGGAAAATTTTGGCTTTGTCAGGTATCAACATGGATCCAATGTTTGCTGGGCTACCACAGGAAAGTGTGAAGCTCAGGTCTACCGGCATTCATTTTGTCTTGCCGCTTATGCCTTGGTAATACGGCACACGGTTTCATATGCTCTGGTCGCTTTGCCATGTTGCATACTCTCGCTTAGGTGACAGCCTGCGCGCAGTAAAGGCGTCGACCTGTTTGCTGGGGTACCGGTTGCAAAGAAGTGCGTGCCTTTTTTGCGTGCATTAATTTGGATAGTAGGAACTGCGGGTCACGAACGTAGTGAGCTGTGTTCACCATCACACGAGTCCAATGTTGGCATTTTTTGGTTGAATCGCCTTTAGACCCATTGACGACGATGAATCCGTTCATGTTAGTTGGCTTCCTATAGACCTCGCTTGATATCCTCAAGTCTTCTTTTATTGGAAAAGTATCCACGAAAGGGAGTCGACCATTCCATTCAACTTGAAATTGTGAAGCTATTCGTCTTCAGAAAGAGATTGTCCAGGTGAGTAAGAAGCCGGAAACGAAAAAAAGTCACCCCCTGATTTTACCCTACATCCCATGTACACCCACGGAGCTTCCGCTCCTACAAATTCTAATACGTTGACGACGCAACGCGAGTAGTTTCGAAAACTCCGTGGAAAGTTTTTTACGATAAACAGCACTCTCTTACAGTTCAGTACTAGACGTAGAAACATAAAAATTGAACTCCTGTTACCGGAAGAATCCTATTTTCAATATTCACTCTTACGCATAAAATAGACTTTCATAGAGACACAGAAAGAGGCAAACAGTGCATGTTTGAGTTCGTCACTATCCGTGGAAAGTCTCAGAACCGAATACCGCGGACACGGCTGCTGATTGACATCCAATAGGAAAGTCGAATTTGTATTAATGGCTTTTCGGCATAGTAGGCATTACACAGGTAGTCTGAATTCTGATGAAGCGCTAGCCAAGTAAGGGCATATACGAAGAGATAGTTAAACACACAGGCTTACCATAGCGGCATCCCACGCC
Source organism: Trichuris suis (assembly GCA_000797535.1). NCBI lineage: Eukaryota > Metazoa > Nematoda > Enoplea > Trichinellida > Trichuridae > Trichuris > Trichuris suis. The sequence continues at coordinate 444,669 of KN538379.1, forward strand.
CATTCTTGGTACATTGGATCCTTAGTAGCCCTCCATAAATAGAAGTAGGACTCCAACACTTCTGGTCGCAAAATATAATACTTTTCATTCGCGTTTTTAGTGACTGCCTCAGCTTCGTCAGTAAATGAAAACGCTTCTGGCCCAAGACGCGTCGCTGAAGGCAATTCAATTGGGTAACCCAAAACATTTCAGTATGGAACATATATTAATAACTAACCTGTCCTAATGTACGTTTCGTGACACGTCCTTGTGATTTCTTGAGCAAGCTTGCGATAGGTAACGTTTGCGGATTCGTCAAACATAGTGTGCAATGCAAACAATCCACCTAAATGCACACTTTAAGTTGCCTGTTTAAGCGGCGCTAAATATTAATAAATAAAAGTGAAATTCCAGGCAGCAGAGACTTATCTGACAACAAAACAGGAAGGAGGTTACCGTTACCGACTGTAGGCTGAAAAGCACAAGTTCTTGTACGTTGAATGCCTCTACTATTAAGGCCATACCACAAATTCAAACTATGCCTGCTGTTTAAAGCGGCCACGTTAGCAATTTCAAACATGTAGTCGCAGAAAACTAATGAATTAAACAATTATCAGCAAATCTCTACCTATAAAGCAACCAAGGTGGTCCATCCTGAAGGTGCGACGATTACTTTTGATCTCTCCGAAGAATACCAAGCCGCTCTTCGAGCGCATAGTTAATTTGTCAACTATAGCCTGAAATATATCAAGATGCGCCCAGAATAGTATTCGACATAGCCTATCAAAGCTGTATGACAAAGAAAATTTTCAGTTGAATTAAACGCAATGGTATAAAAGAGTTTTTCAAATGCTGGTTTGCTCCTAGAATTTTGCACGCCTTTATTATTTTGCACGTTCGGCATTTTTCACACTTCTTTAAAAAACTCGCACTTATTTACTATATTTTGTGCACGTGGGCCTTTGCTCTCTAATTACAACTTTCATAACACCGTTGAATAACGGGTGTCTTCTAACGGTCTGAAACACTTCTCACTCTTCCGGCCGTTATAAAGTAAATTTTATTATCCGTAGCTTTCCGGACTATTCTTGTTTCGTTTTCGGCGGACAGCCAAAGAGGAGATTCTCATTGGCTATCCGCTGAAGGCGAGACAAGAATAGTCCCGAAAGCTTCGCAAGAATTTTCTTGTTGTTCCAAATAACGTGACCCAAAGGTACAATACAAATCTGCATCCTACGTTAAACACTATTGTCTTGTTCCAAAGAACTACGTCTTCAATGGTAAACCTTATACATAATATGCCGTGCAGCTTTATAGTACGCAAGTATCTCATACGGTTCAGCATCACAAACTTGGCATCAACTCGTAACGCTGAAGATGGAACAAAATGGTTCCAAATACTCCACGTCTTTGTTTGAAGTAAATATTTGCTGACAGTGTGTGACTACGCTGCCTTCTTTATCAATCCGGGTCATTCAGCAGTGGATAAATTGCAAAAAATTTAAGCTCAATTGAAACATAACTAAAAGAAATTCTATGCAGCAGCAAATGTTTACAAGTGAAAAAAATTAGCGAAACGTAATAAGCAGATTGAAATTCTAACAAATAACTAACGGCTGAAAAGTTATAAGGTTACGCATAACTATCGCAACGTTTTGCGAAGACATACGGCGGGCGCTTATGACGTCATTCTACACCCCGACATTAGAAATCTATTTAAAAACAACGTGTAACCTTTCAGCTTACGTGCCTTACATAAGTGTTTACAATTACATCTTGATAATAGAAATGATTATGCGCCGCACAAACAGTGCAGCCAGAAGAAAACAGAATGAGCCAAACATCACCACTGACCAGCCATTCAAAACTTCTGCCCGCTCCTACCCATTTTTCCAGCGCACTCATGTTCCCATGGTTGTCCGACGATCTCCCCAATTCTCAGAAGTCCTGCTGTCCCTCTCTTAATCGCTAGCCTGACTTCCAGCTTTCCCTTGAGTGACTTTGATAGTCACTTCCACTAGGCACATACATACCTGTTCATCCAGTTCAACAAGACAAAATGGGGTTAGCCTAATTCGATTGTGCTACTTAAGTTACATCATACCGCGATAGCCTCATCGTACATCGACTTGGCAAGCGTATCGCGTTTCCCCGTGACTAGCCATGACTTTAACAAGTATTCGTAAAAGCTGTCACCCAAAGCATTGATTGAAACGTGTTCTGCAACAAAAGTCTGCATGCAACTGTGGCAGGAAACAACACGAGTCACTCACTAACTCCCCATTTGCCCGTATGAGGGTTGACGTAATTAGAATAAAGACCGTCGAATTTTTCCGTTTTGTTCAAGAATTGGCGAACCTTGTCCACCTAAGAAAAAGCGTGAACAATTTTCAGTAAGACGATAATGAAGGGACCTGCACCTTTTCAAAGTAAACTGGGTTATTTGTCAGTATTGACAGGTATTCAAACTCCAAATGCAGAGTACCGAACTCGGCCAAAATTGACGAGCCGCTTGATGCCCAGAACCAATTCTTGCCTGTTTTACTAGAACAGTGGTTACTGAACGCAACATAGGTCAGTGTTGTCGTTATACCGTTCCATTTCTATAAGAGCATAAGGTATGCCCGTTGAGGTATTGAATGCTGGAAGGAGAACGTCAGCAACTTCAGAAGCCTTTCGGACAAACATCTGAAATGAAAAAAAGCTACTATGCTTACCACTCAAATACGCCAATGACCAACCGGATCCTTCGTTAGAGCATAGCAGCTTAGCAATCCAGCCACGAAGCGGATTGTTGACTCAAAAACGGACAACGAGCCGCCCTAAAACCATAAGGAGTAATAATAGTACAGGAGTTTCTCTGATTATTTCGAATCTTAAACATTTAAAACACGACTATCGAATAGAGGTTCACAGCACTTACGGCGGAAGCAAAGTTCAATTTCTCTTTAATCCACTTCTTTCCCGCCTCAAATCGATCTGTTAGACCCATTATAAAAGCAGTGTCCAACGCATCAACAATGGTCAATCCTAGGAAAAACTTTGTCAGGATTCAATTGATCATTGAGATGCGGAGCAAATAAATCATAGCACTTTTTATAAATCGTATGACAAACATTGGCTGACACGCTAATGGAAAACGAACTAGCTGTGAAACGGGTAACAAAGTTCCAGTTGTGAGACCAACGAATTGTCATGGTGAAAGTATAAGTACATTTAGAAATAACAACTGGGATTCTTTGCCAAATTAACGCAACGCAAGAAACCGCATGAAACCAGAGAAGACAAGGGCGCATTATTGACCTAATGAGAAATTAAATGAGTCTTCAACTGAAATACAGTAAGCTACTTGTACGGTGTCTCTATGCATACACTTCAACAAGATCAAGCGTTAGAGCTATGATCGTTTGTGAAAGGTTAGACTGCTGAAAGGCAGTTGACCCAACACACTGTTCAAATATAAGTTAAATCAAATATGATCTGCGCATGAAAGGGACCTTTCTCGGCTCACTTCCTTTTCAACCATCAGAGCTCCTACAAAAGAGATACCGACATGTTAAGTGGCCTAAGACAAAATGAAAGACACAGAGTTGCCAACACGATTATTCCATTTATTTATTTATAACGTTTTGCGATACGAGAAAGATAGGATAATAAATATCTATACCCAGTTTGTTATTTCCAAAAACAGACATCCGATGAGGAGTTCTTGTCACAGGTCGTACTTCATTCTCGCCCCAAGCATTTGCTGCATACCCATCCCATGCAAATTTGAACATCTGCAAGCAAGGACTGATGTCCCTTAAACTTTAACGGCCGCACTGTCTACCTCAACAATTTTTTGCCGACGCTGATGTGAGCAGTTGTACGCAAGGAGAATTTTATGCAACTTCGTTGACGCTGCGGTTGGCTTTTCGAGCCGATCGAACACATCCGAGTGAACAGAGTCGCAAAAAGCACGTATCTGTTCAAAAGACGGAAAGTCGACCGTTTTGCGCTGCCGCGCCCTGTTCCTCGCGCCTGCTGGCATGGGTAATACGACGTCGACGTCAGATACGTTTTTAAGCACAGCATCATATTCAAAAAAGCCTTGATGTGTTACCATGGGAACGTTTGTCAATGGCACCGACTCTCCCTCACGCAAGATTATGGAATAAATCGTGAATAGGGAACATATACATATGATGATCAATGCTGATGCTTTCAACGCACTTCGCATCAGGCTACGACGTCGTCGAAGGAAGACTCGGCAAACAAAGCAGCCACGTTCAAGACACTGCATGGCTGCCCTACTGGTGAGCAGATAGCTTCATTGGTCACCTGCAAACATTGAAGATTTTATTTAGCAAGCTATTTATGAAGGCACAGAAAGTCGCCTAAAGACGTGTTAACGAATTTTAATCTGCTAGCCATTCATAATTTCTGCAAAACGACTGCGCAATTTACACAAAACATAAATAATGATTCAAAAAAGAGGAAAGAGAACAGATAACATTAGCGATAGATTATCCATTACTATAAAGGATTAGAACACAGCGCCGGCGGAAAACGTACATTACCGTCCTGCTAACAAGGAATACAGGCAATTGACTGTTCATAACACAGCCATAAACAACTACTGCCTAACTACTGCCTAATAATAATGCCTACTGCCTAATAATTGAAAATGAAGCTAACTCTATACACCAAAAGAGCATGGCTGAGTAAAATAGTCTTAACGAAAGAATTGACATGCAAAATGAACTACTCTGTTTGCCGGAACGCACATTCGCTTATCACCTCACTTCGATCAAAAGAACAGCTGGTTGCTTAGAAGACGGCGCTACATAGACGACAAGCCTGGTGGAAAACGTCACTCTTAATGCACTACAAATTAGTAGCAGCAGTGCGTAACGGCAGTTGCATGCACTGTTAAATGAACGAAAACTTCCAAGTTCAAGCAACGATGTCGGATAGGCGTTTTAACCGAAAATGAAGTGCAAATATTCGACAAATAAAAAAATACTGTATCTCGCACTAAGAGAAGCAGCGTAGGTAGAACAGCACCCTACACGTAACGCTTAAGTTGGTCGATACAGGTTTATTCGATCTTAACGATTGAATATACAGGAAATTGAAAAGGGAAAGCACAAGCGAAATTCCCCTTTACGATTATTAGAAAAAAAAGGAGTCAAAACGTAAAAGCTACTATTCAACAGTTCAAGGCTGCTTACAACATGCCGTCCAATGGACGTCAGCAAAAGACGGGTAGAGTTAATCTGCTCGGAACTCCAAGTGCAATACTTTACGAAAGTATTTCCAAATATAGCAAGAACTAAGCAGCCAAATTGTGTTATTTGTTGTAGGACATATTCCAGTCTAGCAGTACAGTGAGCATGAAACGATGTGGAAGGAGTAGACCTACTGTATTAGGTGCCCTCCGTGGATCTGGAAATCACTACCGGCGTATTATGGCTGTTTGCCCATACCAGCTTGCGTGACGCATATACGGTAAAAGCAGTAGACATTTCTTCCAAGATGATGCGACTGGATTAAATCTTCGGACCTGCCACACTATCTGCCCAGCACTCCTCTGAGGTTAACCGAAACCCAAGCACAGTTCGGTTTCTACTATTATGTTATATCAGTTTACATTTTTATCTTTTATCACGATCCCAGTACTTTCCCGCCGGTCACCTCAGCCTAATCCTCCGAAGCGCTGTCCAGTCCACGTTGTTATCTTTTATGCTCGCTGCCTGACATGGTGACTGGCAGGCAGATACTGGAAACGGTCCTTCTCGGACCGTGATAAAAGATAGAAACGTAAACTGATAAATGATGACAGAAAAAACGGGGTTGCGCTTGGACTTCGACTTTGCCTCAGACGAGTGGCGGGCAAATTATTGGAAAGATCCAAGTCAGCTTTTTGGTTATCCGCTGAAGACAGGTTGCTGCCGAACCCGAAAGATTTTTTTTGTTCCGAAACACGGGATACAACCGTACAGTGAAGATCTACATTCTCGATGAAGTACCCCCATCCCATTCCAAAGAGATACGTTTTCAAGATCCAAATCTTCCGAGCTCCTCATAAGAAATGGCCATTCGAACTGAAAGACTTTTACTGCGCATGGCTTTGCAGATGAGCTCCAAAATCCAACACCCACCGTACGTGTGTGATCATTCCATCTAGTTTGATGTAACAACATAGAACGACAAAAGGTTTAAGTATGGATTAGTTTCAACACATATAGCCAATGTTGTACCACAGAGGAAACCTTTTTGGAAGGACAGACGTGGCTATGCAAAGTTCTTTTAACAGGCGTTAGCTCCTCTTCAAAAAACTGAGTCATAATTTCCAATAGTTTGATGCATTTTTGTAGCATCTCTTTCACAAACAGCTTTACTTTGCAGGAAACAGTAACGCATAGCAGCACGTAAGAAGCACATACAGTACAGTAAAATGCGTGCAGGTTACAGCGACCACGTAACTTTCAAATGCGCGATAGCATTCAGGGGGAGGAAAATGGCGCGAAGACAGTGATTCGTATAGTAACAAGCCAGCTCCGATACACCATAGCCGCGACGTTGTTGTCATCCTCGGTTTGTTGATTGCAGACGACTAGTGGACAATTTGTCCAGTGAAATTTCTCATAACGGGTCGTTGTTGTAATAACAGTTAAAGCGGTTTATTTCCCCTTTGTATGCAACCAATAAGGATATCGCAGCTTTCGAAACACTTCTGGTTCCGTCGTCAGCGAAAGATGCCAATATAAATCTTTCTTAGAAAAGAACAGAAAATTTTTCATATGCAACTTTCATTTGCTATTAAAAACTCAAATTTTTAGTTAGAGTAGGACAGCCGATGGGTAACCATTGTTTGCAAGGGCTTTTACACAAAGCGTAGCTTTCTTCGTTCTCGGAGCAGCAGAACATCCTGAATATCAAGATGTCAAACTATCCAAAGTTGAACTATCAAAGGTCAGGGTAATAACCTTGCAAGGCTGGATTCCTGTTGTCAACGGTTGCCGTATGGCCGTTTTGCACTTACTGCTGCTAAATAAGGGACACGCATTTAAGTCACTAAGATAACTTCATCATTCTGGAAATTACCCACCGGAACATGGGATCGCACGCTCAGGATTTCGACCTCTCGACACCTCGTTCTGTTTACAATGTCAACCTTGCAGGACTTGCCACTCTTCTGAAACAAATGCGTTGAAATTGCCTTTTAAGAGGAATATTTTCTTCACTATTTTTTTTCCGGAGTTACTCTTTCAGGAGTTTAATATTCAGAATTTTCATATACTCCATTTTGCATTGCAGTGGTGCTGTCCTTGAGTTGATGTACAACAGCTGCGGAGCATCGTTGGTTGGCTTAATTTTTTGACCCTTTTGGTCGTCCGAGCTTCTGAACCATTCGGGAATTTGGCATATTTGGGATTATGATCACCAACGGAGAGAAAGATGCAACAGCTGAGGCGATCATATACATTTCGAAGATCCCCAGCATAACGTCCCTTCAGCTGGCCTTCGATATGCTCTCAATGTCGAATTGCAGCAGTTCCTAAGTCTTTTTGCAAGAAAGGGTGGAAAGTTGTCGATGCCACAATGAAGTTTGCCGTTTATGTTGAAACGATAAAATGGTCGCTTGCAGTTTAAAGCAAACGGCGTTTAAATGGAAGCAGACCATTTCTGCAACTTTGACGATTCTGCCATTCAACGTTTGACCAACTCTTGAAAAAAAACTTGTACATCGTATAACAACGTTTGTGTTCCTTCCACTTTCTTCTTCTTTTGCAATTCTACGTGGCGGTCGAGAAAATATTCAAATTCCAATCGACACGCAGTTCTGCGGCACCCTATGTTCTCAATTATTAATAGAATGGTCCACATAGTGCTGAATTAGTTCCATCCAATTATCTCAGTTTCAATTGAGGTTATGGTCAATGTATAAGAGATTCTTTGTCTTTCACAGAAGGGAATGGCTTGATTGGTAATATAATGCGTGCATTGAGTACATGTGAACAAAGCACCGTGTGTTCCACTACTGCGCATGTCTTGACTGCTTCATCCGCGACCACAGTTGGGTCAAGATTCTGTGGTCATCTATGGCCAGTTGTAGCGAATTCTTCTGTTTCTGGCATTCTTGAAGTACGTCTATTCTCGGAACCTGTCAATCATCCAAATATGTGTCTTAACTATATTTGATTAAGAACAATAGCGTTTTTTTTTACTTCATGCACAATTTCAAGTCTACGTTGAATTGGCAGTGCAACTGTCTTAGGTTAAAAGAAGTTGTAAAGAATACTCTGACGCATAAAGATGTTGCCAGACGGTTGATTTTTTTCTTACGAAGAGTTTGATCTCGTATGAAAAAGAGTAGATATTAAGCAAGGTATCACATTTAGTCAAATTGCAGTCACTTATGAATATGAACAAGGTTGAATAGCAAATATTCTGCGGGTTGACGGTTGGTGAGCTAATCGACTAGACTTACCTTTGAAATATCTCAGCAAGAGTGGGAACTATCTCGGACGATCACTCGCATTACCTATCTGTAAAAACATACAACGCTATTTCAATCCAAATTCAACAAAACTGAGAATTTTAAGGTGAGCGATGAACACCACAAAACAAGAGTACCATGACCAAGGGAAAAGAACAATTGAATCAGTTAGCAGGCCTACTAAGGGCAGGCGCTTGCAGTAGGTACCACTGCAGTTGCTGCAATTCATTGTCCAAGAATATTTGACGTCAATACCGCCGCTTCGCTGGTACATCAGTATATGGGTATTTTAACAACGAAACCATCACAGTAAGGGCATAGCTTCGCAGCAAACAGGTCTTTCAGTTCTAAAACGTCAAATTTGAGCAGGACAGCTACGCATATCAGGTGAGTAAAATAAATGTAAAGGAATCTGCTGAATCTCACTGGTGACTTAAAATTCAGCTACAAAGCATCCACGACTTCGCGGGGTACCCATAAAACGAACTATCACCCGGAATAAGGCGCTTCTATATTTACATAGAGACGCAAAGTAACAATAAAAGATCAGCAACAAACGAAGAACGACTTTCTGCACTTAGTTCAGATCGGTAAAGAAAAGCTCATGCTTGTTAGCTTAGGGGAGAGAAAGCTATGTCACAAAAAATGGACCCCGTCACTGGACAGCTTCTGTACGGTGCAGTTACGCCAGAACATAAAGCGGACTCAAAGTCTGAAGTGGCAGAGTTATGGTTAGCAAACTTTTAACGTGCTCTTCCAAACAGTAAATTGTTTCAAGCAACCTGCACATCAATTGAATCAAACATTTTCATCATCAGCAGGATACATGCGATTTATTTTCGTCTACATAGGCTAAACCCATTTTACCAAAGACACGCGTGCAAACAAAATGCAAAAAGCTTTACGCTTCTAAAGCTATCATGTTGCTCAATCTGGTAGAGCCACTGTATATTAAAACAAAAGAAAAGCAACCATACAGTGTGAAAATTAAGACTTCTGATGGCAACGCTGTCAGGGAAATGTGTAGTTCACGTCTCCTCACCAGTGTTTCTCAACGTCAGGGTCGTCAGCGCCCCCCTGTGAACGTTTCCGAGCGCTTGCGCCCCCAATTCTGACTGGCCAAATTCGAGCGCGCTGATTGGCTGGAAGGGAGGACCGGGGGGTAGTCGGGTCGGACGTCAGGATGTAGGTGCTGCATAAAGTTATCTGGGGAAAGCGTTTCCCAGACAGTGTGTCCAGCACTTACGTTCTCACCCCCGCGCCGACTACCCCCGCTCCTCCCTTCCAGCCAATCAGCGTGCTCGGAATTGGCCAATACCTGACCCGCGGGCCCCACCTTCCTATGCACTTCAACACAATGGCCCAGGTGGGGCATGTGCCCTGCACAGCTCAAAGGTGCCCCCCAAGCGCCCCCTGGAGCTCAAAAACGCCCCCCGGTGGGGCACATGCCCTACCGTGACAATCACTGGCATAAACGATAAGCGTAAGGCGACTGATAAATTCGGAAGTTTCCCAATGAAGTTACGAAGCTCTGGAAAATAGAAGGCAGACCAAAGCTCCGCAACTTCTGAGGAATAAACATTCTGCAGTGTTTCCAATACCAGCAAGCAAGAACATTCAAACATGACTGCTTCAGTGCACCATGCAGCTACCAGTACAGCTTTCGATCGTTCAGGGAACTTATATAACGGCTTTATAAACTGTAAGAGAAACAGCACGCAGTCAACTGTACCAATACCTTCTGCGTAAATGTCTTGAGAAGCAAGAACACCGCAGCGAGAACATTTGCAAAGGTCGAAGTCCAAAAGTGGTTGAAACGTAAGTGCACAAAAGTCTAAAAACAAAAAGGCTCAATTCAGTTTCGCTAGAGATTTTTCACAATTACTAATGCAATGACCATTTATGCAAGTTCGACTTGATGGATTTTCCCATTTGGCAACTGAAAACAAACACGCGCATAAACAAATGAACAGCAACAAAACAAAAAGTTCGTCAAAACGCCTAGCAAAAACGTTATTACAGCCAAATGGCATTGCAAGATATGGTTGAACGTGATATGCTACTATTAATACGCTTCAGCGTGCAATTAATAAAGCAGCAGATAAAAATAATTTAAGCATGTTTTCTATGTGTAAGAATGAGAACGCCTAAAGTAGGCAGCAAGCTTACATGGTTTCAGACAGGCTGGGCATTCAAAGTACTTAGAATCAACTTCCTCTTTCAGGATTTTGCCAAACTGACGATCTGTTGTTAATGCCGTTGGGTTGGCATATGATGTACACTGAGTTGCGTTTAAAAATTCAAGACTGCACTTAACAAGCTTGGCAAGAATGTCGTTTCCCTTTGCCTTTCCAATAATTTCCTTTGCTTTACTCAAGCTTGACATGGCGTGATAGCCAGCAAGTCGAAGCGTAACGTCACACAATGACTTGTGCTGAAATAAACCTTTCCCAATGAAAGAAACGCTCGTGCCTGATGCTACCATTGCTTCCTGCTCCAATTCGCAGGGCAGATTTCCCTGCTTGAACATGATTAGACAAAATCTGAAAAAATACGTCCTCGTAAAAATTGTTCCCACGATAAAATGTTTACCTGAGAAGCTTTAGTTCTTGCAGCGATCTCTGGTCAAGATGTTTGGTCAGTTTTGCCAGCTCACGAGAGACAAATGCACCTCCTTCTTCCGTATAGATCCAAACACGCAAAAGTATTAATAAATCATTGCTTCCAATCCAGTTGCCTGTAAAAAACACAAAACGAATAACGGAAACATTTTAGCCAACAAACCACCCTTCAACAATATTCTATTCCAGCAGGAGTGTTCATCTAAACTGATCAATCTGCGTATTTCGACGTTGTTTCGAATCTTCTTTCTGCGAGCCCGAATTTCTCTGAAACAACTAAGTTCAAAGTGCAGAAAGCTGCGCTATACGCCATTACCTGTTACAACTTATCAAGAAGACTCCATTCCACGAAATAGCAGTTCCAAATGATTGTATTCTCGCTTCTTCATAATTTTCCAAGCAAACCACTACAAATATTGCATGATCGAACAGGTGCAAGCAAGAAACAGATAATAACATTCTGAGGCGCCCGTTGTGTCATCGGTTGTAAATTTGTTGAACGTTGCTTCGCTGGTAGCATAGCGAGAGTCGGAAGTAAAAATGAACTCTAAAATCGGCAGCCTACTCACATATGATGAAATTGTCCTTTTAGAGAAAAACAAGACGAGCACTCAGCGCTTACTTGAAATGGGAACAAGCTGCTCGTAACCAATGCGCATTTGGATAGATGGATCGGCTGCCGGCGGCAGTCTTTGAAATTCAAGTTGCACAACGCAGAGTTCGATAGCTGTGGCAACGTAAACGGAATATCTTTCCTGGAAGAAGGATAATAAATTAGGGTTCACAAAACGAACATTGCACCTCTCCAAGACGACGGACGCTTAACGCAGTGACTGGATACTGCTTCAAATCAATTTTTAGCGGAATCTGCTCGCTTACGGTTATACTTTCTGTCGCTTGGCTGGCTAGAACCTTGAAGTAATACACTTCTCCATCGGAAGTGCCCACAAATAGAACGCCTGCAAAAAGGTGGTTCAGCTGAACACACAACTACAGTGGAACTTTACCGCCATTCTCTTCTTCCAAGTTTTGCCAAACAGTGAGGGACCTTTCTTTTTTTATTAGCGGCTCAAGCTTGACAACTTGAAATTCAGGTCTGCAACAACACAAGAGCCCATTGTTGTACACGTAATGAAAATGTCGTCAGCGAGAAGCATGATAAGATGAAACACTTTGCCCTAGTGAAGCATGCAATGCCTGCGACGACGAACAAAAGTTATCCCCTACAGGGACGTGGGTAAATCAGCTTCTATTAATAAATAACACCAAAAAAGACCGCTTCTGTTATTGAGTAACACTGCAGGTTACAAACGATCGATTAGCTAACGCACTTTACTTCATACGCGTACAGGTGCTCGACCGTGAAAACAGGCTACTTCTATACTTCGCAATAAATTTTTATATCATTCATCCTTACAGTGGGTGCCATTTAAATCTTACAACCAAGTCCGCTCGAACAACGGCAAACTTCATGTAATAAGGCCGCCAATCGTATACATGACCTTTATGCTAAATGAAACTCTTTTACTGATAGAGAAAATATTGAAGCTAAGCTACAATTGTGGGAGACGTATAACACGACAATGGCCATATCCATACTAATACTAATCTCCATACTAAGCGCTCTTTTTAAAAACTGTTAGTCTATCCCTGAAAAGCCAGTTGTCTTTTGTCAGAATGAATAAACGCTAAAGAAAGCACATGGGTGTCAACCGTGAGTATAGAACAATGAAGCAACTTCCAACCGCTACAAAGCATCTAGTGGTCAACATATCACTCAACAGAAAAAGCAATAGCCAATGGAAATTCTAATAACCATACTTATCAGTATTGGTAAATTTCCAAAACACTACATCACCATTACACTGGACAGCAATTGCTATCCTTGAGCAAGTCATTTTCATACTAGTCCAATGCCAGACTGAAAAGTATACGTGCATTTAGGAATGCAAATGTATTCTTTACTTACCTTTAGTAGCCAGTCGCAAGCATAATCGAAGTATGACAATAGCTTCGTCAACCGAACCATTATTTCCATTCTGTGACGACAAAGATCCAAGAATATCTGCCAAGGTGGGCATATCGCAGCTTGCTTTCAAACAAGCAACCAGCATGTCCGACAGTTGCAAGAAGTGCTCCCAATCAGTATTGCGAACATATATATGCATTTGGCCGTCCTCCGACTTAACAGCAAGCAGGGTACTACAAGAGAAACGATCGTTTTGAGCAATCCAAAGCAAATGGCCGATCTTACCACATTGCTTCGGAGACTGCATCGGCATAAACTTCATCAAAGGCAACAGTAGGCTTGCCACCTTTTAAAAAGGACGAAAAAATGGATTCCCCCAACAAGCTCTTAAAGATAACTGCAAATAGTTAGCATTAACATTGATATAAATAGCCCAAGAAGACGAAATGGGAATAACTTACAATAGTTATCCGCGGAAACCATAAGAGAAGCTGTAAATATGTAGTTCTCCAAGTTCACGCCGACTATTTCATTAACAATATCCATCAATCCTTTGAAACAGTCACGATCGAAAGCATGAAAGCACTTCACAATGGGGAATATTTCCTGCTCCTCAACCAGACCAAAAGGGTCGAATGTCTGCATGAAAGCAATTGCAAACAACAATCAAAAAAACAATTTCACCTAACGAAAATGATAAAAGAATTTTCAAACGAAACCAGCAGTTCATCGTAAGAAATCCACTGCGGCGAAACGGAAGACTCGTCGGCAAAACGATCGGGAAAAACTAGACATCTGCACACGTCGGACATGAAGAATGAGAGTAAAACGCTGAAAAAGCGGAACTTATAAGAAACCATTAAAAGTTGCTCGATCTATCGTAAATTTTGGAAATTGGCTTCTTATGAAATCAGAACGAGTAGCAATTATTCATTACGAACAAAACTATGACAAGCAATTACTAACTTTAAATACATCGCACAATATATTAAAAGAATCACAGCAAAATTTCACAAGAAGGCTCAAGAAGTACAGATCGTAGCATTATCATCAGAACAATTTGAAACTGCTGTAAGATAACTGCGCTCAATGAATAGGGTTTAAGAAAGTTGACTTTGCCACGTACGTTCGCAACGCGTGTTTTCAGGTTACGTAGGCTATACTGCCTGTCGCCCACTGCAAAAGTTGCAACCAAGTTAGGTAGCACCACATGCAGCGCTCTTAGGGTAACGTTTACTCTGCCACAAGTCATGAACTTTATAAAGCTAATCATGGGCGCTTGAAAATCATTTTAGCATTAAGGCTTGAACTCGTCCGACAAATGAAACATACTCCAGCGTAGCTTAGGATTTCCTCTGAAAGAGAATTTCCGCAGTTCAAACTCCGTCTGCGCAATTCGAACGTGCATTGTGGTCGTCAGGGCATTCCTAGCACGTGATACCGTGCGCTACTTTATCAAAGCATTCGTTGGATTAGGTTTCATTTGCATCACATGGTAAGCGCAGAATACGTTTGTAAAAAGCGAAAGGCAGTGATGTATAAACCTGCTTAGCTAATGCGTACACGTTTCCTTAAAGCACTCGAACGATTTTGAAATAATTGACAGCTCGCTTGATAAGCGCTCTGGAACGCTGTCAAGACTATTTGATGAAGCAAAGGCAGATTAGCAACTGCAAGGTCAAAGTGGCTGTTTTGTTAGAGTGCATCCCAACTTGCCGTAGACCAGCTTGACATTGGCAGTCAGATTTCTCTACCTGTTACCGTTCTGTGCCTTCCGTATATAGGTGTATTAAATAAGCGAGTGTATGTATGCTGACTGGACGCTCTGCACCAAAAGGGCGACTGACCCTGGGGTCAAACTATCATCATACACCAGGTTGAGAACGTCTCCTTGGATAAAACAGCCTTGCCCAACATGAGCCTGAGAAAATGTTGCCCGAGGTTACTTCCAACATCAGATAAGCAGGCGAATTTGCGGCCGCGGGGCAAAGTAGCAATAGTACGGAAATTACTGGCTCTATGGTGCGAAATGAACATAGCTGAGGGGCACGGCTTGGGCGATTATTTGGCGCACCAGTCTTTTCAGGATCAGGTACCCCGCCAGACGCAGAGAAATGAAATTGCGGCAAAAATGAATTAGCGGAGAATAACCCGCGGTGAAGTGCTACGCAACAAAGTGATTCGCAGTCAAATGTAGTGCACCCGGAAAAATACGCTTAATAAAGTGTGCTGGTCAATATTCGCGCTGCACTGCGCACTTAGGTGCTAATTTATGTGCGCATGAACCGCTACAATAAACCAGTGCTGTTTGTACCTGGAGATCTCTGGCTGTCTGTAGATTAAACAGAGTGGTTGTTTGCAGCGGTTGCTTCGTAAGCGTTTAACTCCAATGTTGCGCGGTGGTCCAACGTATAAGCCCTGGGATTGTGATTACTTGACTAAAAATGATATCTTGGACCCTGAAAATACAATATCGTTCGTGGCAAGCGCGTGCGAGCATTCCAAGCTGTGCATTGAGAAGTTCGATAAGATTGCCCACAAAGTATGTCTCTTTGAGAAAAGTATATGCTACACAGCGCAAGAACCAATTAAAAAAAGCGTTTAGTTCGCCGATAAAGTAAAGGAAGGATGGCTATGTGAAGATTCTGGAAAACCATTCGGCTTACCGCTTCATGTATTCAATGACGTGGACTTGCCGTTGCAGAAGTCTCTGAATCGGTAAGATATATGTTCTCTGCAACTTGAAACAGGATTTATTTCGCAGATGGTTTTTCGTTTGTTCCATGTCCTTCTCGTTTTGGAGTCCTTACTTGCCTGGCACCCCTAAATATCTTATCAAAGATCCAGATGGACGTCTCTGGAAGGGTGGAAAAGCCTTGATGGTTCGCTTCAATGACCTTTTGCAGGTAACTTTATTTCATTTACTTTTCTATTGTCGGCGATGATTTATAGTTTTTCTGAAGAAAACGTTCTGACTATTCTGTGCAAAAATGCAGAGTGAAATCAGTTATGGTATTTACGAGTTTTTCGAATAAATGTCCGCTCTAGCATTTTAAATACGAGGGATGTTCGGAAAGTTCCCGAAAAGACGGTGCAGTGTCTAACAGGACACCAACCGATGGGCCAAAACGTGTGTAATCTTATCTCCGTTATCTTCGGACTTGTACGGAGAGGTAGC
>KN538379.1:461359-472955 GCA_000797535.1 Trichuris suis
AAAGTTAAAAGAACATTTAAAAGGCACGCTGTTCGAGTCAATGGATGACGCGAAACGCGCCGTCTCGACTTGATGCAATACACAGCCCTCAGGATTCTACAAGGAACGTCTGCGGAGGTGGAGGCACCGTCTGCAGAAGTGCATAGAGGTTGACCGAAGATACGTTGAGAAATAAGTTTGATATCATTGCAAATAAAATTTTTATTTAATTTTTCCGGGAACTTTTCGAACAACCCTCGTATTTTATACGGAACTATGGTGGCAAATTATCTCAAGTCCAGCGTAAAGTATTATACCAAAGCGATTAAACGACTTCATTCTACTAGACAGGTTAAAGAGAGGGTTTAATTTAATTTTGAGTAATCTTCGAGATGCTTCATCAGTCCCACACAGTTCCTTATCTTTTTTCGATGCATCTGAAAGTTCAATTTTAGCTTTTTTAAAAGCATTTTCCTTTCTCTGTGCGTTCGTCGTAACTCCAATGCAGTGCACAGTGTTGTGTATGGTTAATGAAGTTTCCTGAAGCATTGACCTCAATGCCACTATCGTAATTGATGACGCAATGTAAAACGCTTCTGATAATACTAAAGTGGAACGGGTTTTCTCTGCAAAAGTATCCAAGATTTTAGTGAACGAGACCATGCATTATGATGCATGTTTAGCGACGGCAGATGCCGTTAATGTTCTTTCCATTACACCAGAAGCATTTTACGAAATCACAGAAAAACAGTAGAGGCTTTCGGAACGCCACTGGTTCCGTCTTCAGCGATAGGGCCGATAGCTGTAGTTGATGGGCCTGAGACCCTCTTCCTGCTGCTTCGGGGAATCCCTAGTTCGACAGAGAGCCACCGAGCGGACATTTTCAGGGCCTGATCGATCCCCTCCAAAATTGTTCTTTTCCTGTCTTGAGAATCACAACAGCGCGGTCGGCCGGCACGTGGTGCATCCTCAACACTTCCTCTTGCTTCAAACCCAGCGACGACGTTCCCCATTGCCGTAGTGCCTTCAGTTTTAGACGAAGAGTGTTCGCCCCAGCGTCTTGCGACTTCCGCGTAATTGCCATATTTGTAATAACAGAACATGAACACGCTCTTCCAATGGGCATCTGCCAGAACTCATTGGTATTAGAAGGTAGCCTGTTCCTAAAGCTTTTGAACGGTACTAATATTAGCTCACAGCTGTACAGTATGGCAAAAAGAAAAGTCGTGCAAAGAGGGGACGTTACTTCTGGCCCACCTTGTAGAAACTATCAACAAGGGCGAAGTTGAATAGGAGGGTCTGAATGTGGTCGGTTCCCGCTGCCTTGAGTTGATGACGAAAGAGGGTACAGAGTGACCGTCAGTAGACACCTGTCCAGTCTAAGCTTAAACCTATGCACGCACATACGCGATATAGCCGTGCGTATACATGTATACCGCATGGACGCTTTGTACCAAAAGGGCGATTAAGTATTCAATAGATGTTATCAACAGCGATGGCCGTGAAATCAAATTTAATTGTCTAGATGAAATTGTGATAAGGCGTTGCGTGTGTTAATTGTTGCCCTCCAAAGTCGATGCTTCCTCTCTGTGTTGTTTTCAAGTTGAACTAATGTTTTAGTGCGGAATACCATTGGATGGGTGGGCGTTGAAAGACATGCCCTTTTCTGTGTTTAACTTTCTGTTCGCGAATGCTTACCGCGCAGTACCTCCTATGATGGTGGAACGTTGGGAGTCTATCAAGGAAGTTTGTACTGTTTTGGATGAGGTATTATTTGTTGTATTATTGATGATTTTTTTCGCTGCGTTAACCGTTGTCAATTCAGAAGTTTGAAGGGCAATTCTACAACTGTGTTTTGCAATCGGAAAGTAATCCGTTGAAGCTGTTATCTTTGATGCTGGAAAATTTTCCCTGTTACCGAGACCATGCTGAATATGGCGGGCGCAAAAGTGCAACTGCCATTTAACCATCGAGTTCTCGATTCTTTTACTTTTAGTCTCGTTTCTGATGAAAGCACAGATGCTCATTGTTGGCGTGAGCCGCATCTTGCATGAGTTCAACGACGTAGCCGCTTTTGACATCTACCCAAGCTTTTCAATTGCAACTACCAATCGAGTCATTCAGATGATGCGCTTTTACGGTTTGTTAGAACCATCTCCAAGTGTCGAAACGAAAATGCAAAGAGGCATGGAAAAGCAATATGCAAATTTATTCGTGCAGAGGAAACATGAGCTTTTTATCTTAGGAGAACTTTTCAAGTTTGGGGAACCGGAGGAAGTTGAAATGCGCGCTCTTGCAAGCAGATGCGTAGAGGTACGTTTCGCATGACTTTTCATTCTCAGTAGCGCTTCCAGTTCAAGTCTGATGGAATGCGACTTTTTTCTTCAGCTGTTGACGTTGCGTGTCAATGAGAAGCTTAAGAGCGATGGCAGCGACGCTTCCGTTACATATATGGATGTCGATTATATAATTGATAGAGATCGTTGCGAAAATGTCAGTACGAAGCGATTCGGCCAAATTTATTTTCCAAAAGTGAGATGCATATTTTACTGAACGGCGAATGAATCGACGGTACGCCCGAAGAAAATGTTACAACATCAACAGTGAAATCCACTGAACGTTCGCACTTTTCCTCAAATATTATTGGCTGCACGGACTAACGGAAAACGTTTTCGCTCTTCTTGTTTTATTAGTTAACGTGCAATGGTGATTGCAGTAAGAAACTGAGAGTTGATCCTTCTCTGAAATCGCGTTATTTCAGTGTTTTCCTGTGTGCTTTTTTAATGAATATGCTGCGTTTACGAATAGGCTGCTCAATGTGCCATGACGAAGCAAAAGCGCCAACATTCGCTCTTCTGTGTGGCTGACGCAAAGGAGGAAATGTCTTCTTTGCCGGGATTCAACTGCCCGCATTCTACAAAATGCGTGACGTTTTTAGGCAAACTGTGAAGCGTCTGTTACTTTAATATGCTCTGTACTTTGCCTAGGCATTATATAGAACGACAAATACCTTGGCATTGGAGACTTTTAAGGTCTTGTCCCCTATACCCCCGCAAGCCTACAGTGGCGACACCTGTGGGGCAAAGTGTGCTGTTTTCTCGCTGCGTTGTGGCAGTGCTGTCCTTATATTTTGGCTTAGGCTTAGGCTAGGAACACCGGCAAGGTTCTACGACCCAACTACCCACTTTTTCCCGCATCCTTGTTAGCTATCCTGTTCCGCCCAGCCGAAGCCTAAGCCAAGACATAAGGAAAGTATAGCCGGCAAAGTAGCGAGAAAGAACCCACTTTTTGCGCCCTAGATGTCGCCACTGTAGCCTTACACGGGCATAGGTGAAAAGACTCGATTTAATACTTTTCCGGTTTGTCATTAGGCACTGTGTTAGAATGCCTAGGAAGCGTGTAGAATATTAAATGTTTCGTACATTGCCTGTAACAGTTTAATGCCTGGACAAGGACAAATATGGGTTGCAGTCGTGAAACAACAAAACTATGAAGCAGTAGTGACCCCCTGTAAAGCAACCAGTGCTTGTTTCGACGAATATATTGATACTCATTACTTATTCCTATAAATCAAGACGTTAAGCTAGTGAACAATTACCGTGGTCTGGAATCAAGTGGAACTGGCAGCATACGAATTGCAATCTGTGAATGAATGTCGCTACCCCACAAAAGAATTGGAGCGCAGCTGACTCAACAGCTATGGATACGACGCCAGTGAAAGGTGTAGGTGCAAGTTGCTTTACTAACAAAATTTGAACAAGCAGTGATAGTCATATCTGCTGGATATTGCAATGATTTATCATTCAACAAAAAAAGCTGAGCAATAGATACCTATGACATGGTTAATGGACATTTGGTCAAACCAGCTAAAATCTCACGTAGGACAAGAGCATTTTCATTACTTTACGAAAACCATATACCACCGATTTATAAAAGCCGGCACTAATTGCATTCTTGGCAGTTTGGCAAAAGCTAGCCTGAAAGACGATATTGCGTATTGCTTTCTCAACAAGTTCACAACTGTTGAGATCCCGCGACAATGCGTAGATCACTTCCTCCATATCGCGTGGAGAACTCAAATTTCGATTCATCCACCGCTCTAGTTTCCACAATACATGCTTGGGTAACAGTTCCAACAGGTGATGCAAATGAATGGCGTTCAGTGACTGCTCGAAAGATGATCCTTGTTGAACCAAACCAGTATGCTCCGTTGCAATCTTCAAAACCGGCGAGTAAAGTTTACTGAACGCGTCAACGTTCGCTTTCACAATATTCCGTATTTTAAAACGATCTTCTGCTAACCACATTCGAGGATCGCCTATATATGACAGGGAAGCTATCTTCTCGTACAGCTCTTCTTCGGTAAATCTCTCAGGCAACAAGAGTAGCGCAGCGTAACATGCACTTTCGAGGTTCATACTGCATGCCTGCTTTAGCTCACTAGTTTGAGGTGAAACGATAAATCGTACTGGCTTGTGCATTCTCCCGCTGACATACATCGACTCCCAGTCTTGCAGGTCACTTATACAATCAGACGTCTTGATCACGCTGTACTTAATCAGTCGCTCATCAACCGGCACCATCGTGTTGCAGTATAATTTGGCTGGAATAGCAGTCTGAAACCTGGCAATACGTCGAGCACCAAAAAAGCGCAAGAAGGAATAATGACGACGGTTCTTTTTCATATTTTCGCAATGCCAATCCTCTGGATTGTCAACTGCAATAACAAAGTCCAACATTGCATTCTCGGTGCTTCGTTGCCATTGCTTAATGACACCGGAACCATAGGCAAAAATCATGGACACCGATTTTCTAGGGAATACCGACGCAAGCCGAACTATATCCGGCGCAGTGCTCATAGGTTCACCAAAACAGGCAACAACCTGAAATTGGAAAATTATCTCCAGTGCTTGTTTTGTCAGACGTTGCGTCCGAAAGAAGCAGTGCGAAACTTCTCAAACGCTTTTCGTCGACTGGCACTACAACCTCTAACGCTTTATTGGCAACGTCTTGGCACAAACATCGAATCATGCCACGGAAGAAAAGCTCAATGTCGCTACAAACAATGATAACCGTGTTTATGAGCGCAGATATACCATTAAGCCACACCGCCATCGCAACCGGCTATGTATGCCAGCAGACGCCGAATGAAGCGTAGCGCCGTACTGCACGGGAAGCAGATAATGCCCAACAGATCACCCACAGAACGCCTACAATAAGCTTATAAGAAACGACAAAGCAAACCACTACATCTTACTTCAACGACCAATCCCAGTAGCCACCATTCAAGTAGTTGACGTACGTGAAGCTATCGTGCAAGTTTCCATCGATTACGTAGTAGTTTTTCAAACGGTTAAGGCAGCTGAAGAAAAAACGATCAGCGTCATTTGCTTTGCAATTACGCGGGTCAAAGGTCACATAAACAATGTACCGAAAACGCCAGTGCTCGTAGAAACGAATAGCCGCTTCATTGGACACCAGAACATGCAGAAAAACGCAGCGTATGCGACCGTGAGAACTTATCAGCGGATTATCTATGTAAGAAAACAAGTGGTGCAAAAGTTTAGACGCAATGCCGCGTCGCTGCCACTCTTTACGAACACCGAGACTCAGTATGTAGCAAACCGGGGTTGTTTCGGGAAACGACTTGTCCAAAATTGCCCGGTCCTTAAACAAACAGAACGATAAAGGTAGGACAAACCATGCAATTCCGAGTGAACGAGCCTTTGTAAAACCTAATGAAACATCTTTAAACTGTGCAGGCTATGTGAGACGAAATCTATCAAGCATCATTACAACAACTTAATTTCCACAACAGCCTTAAATAACTACGGAATTACAAAGCCCTCAAGATGGCAGACCATCGCTTGCATTTTGCAAATGTTTCGCCACGGTTACGTGCAGCGAAACTACGTCACTTCTTTACGATGCAACAAGGGGCGAAAAACATGGAAATACAACGACAACGATGGCAAAATGCCGCTGTGTTTGTTAAAATGAGCATATCAGATAGGTATTAATAAACAACGAGCACACGTTTACAGTTCCCGAGATCAAAGGCACTCTACCTCAGCACAGCACTGAGAGAGCGTTCGCAGTTCGGCAATAATAATTCCAACAATCAAACCACCGGAAACCGCAACGAGGCTCCACAGGGTGTTGCTATGGCACAATTGCTCAAACCAGTACTCGGGATAGCTAAAATATAATACCATTAGCTAACGGATTATAGACTATTAGAAGATGGGCGCCACCTCTCTGAAGTAGGCAGCTATAAAATATGAAAGTAATGAATTTCATACTTCTGGAACGTCAGTAATATTCAATTGCAACTTAATTCCAATGCTGAATAGAAACTGAACTACATACACTACGGAACAACTTGCTGCCTTCACAGACCATTAGTTTTCCCTGCACTGATTGGTTTACTTCATAGTGAACAGTTCATACATAACAATAAATGCCTGTCTTGATGTTCGATGGAAAGTTACTAAGCAAGGATGAGGACGACGTTCGTCCGCTCATTCAAATTGAGCTTTCCGAAAATGTTCTGTCATCAGCACTACGAAGGATAAACACTACAGGAGTTAAGCATCGAAGTGGTGGGAAGTTCGTTTCGAAAGCTCTGTACAAGTACAAACAGCGCCTCTCTCATTTCTACTTAACCGTTAAACCATTCATTGATGAAACAACTATTAATATTTTTGAATCACACGCAGGTACATTATTATTATCAGTAGAAGCTATTTGTTTCAGGTTGAATCAAGACGTAACGAAACAGGGAATACATCAATCAACTTAAAGGAAACCTGCTTTTGGCTTTACACTGAACAAGAAAACGTGCTTTACCCACCTGAGTGGAAATATGCTACTAAACAATTCCTTTACTTGATCCGTGTCGTCAGGTTTCAAATATCGCAGTGAGACACTGCGGTCTGACTCCATTTCTGCCCGAACATCGTCTTTCAAAATGCACGTAAAGCCTCCTATTACATCCATTTGATGGGTTCGACACTGGGGCAGTACACCTAGTCAAAGCTCCTTACATGATCAAACGCCCTAAAAATTGCGACCAATAATAAAACCGTTAACGTGAAAGTGCCCTTCATCATCTTCGCTCATGTTATTTTAAAATCACTTGAAACTGCAATCAATCGTCGATCTGTCAAGTCGGAGATGAGATTTTGCTAGACGTACTCTATATCTGACAAATCAATTACATAAATTTCTACTTTACTTGGTTGCCGCTGAATACTCGATTTGTTTAAATGGCAACGTAATGTTCTAGCGCAAAGTAAGGCTTTGTCCCGTTTACGGCGCTTAGTTTAAACACATTTATTTGGTTGGTCTGCAGCGGACATCCAACTGTCAAACGTTTAGCCGAACTTTGAACTGCTATTAACCTGCGAATCACTTTGGTTTCAGGATAAATTACGTTAGCACAAAATATCATAAAAGAACAATCACTGCGCATTTAGAATAGGAAGACTATACGACCTTCGGGTAAAGTAAACTTTTTCGGTCCATCTTTCTGAACATTTTAGTCATTAGTAATTGATTCCTTCGTTTTGACCGTTTAATTATGGACGCCGCGCTACGGCAAAAGGTGTCAAAGCGTTTCAAGAGAAGCAAACATTTTTTAAAAATTATACATCCGCAAGTACGCACGTTATTTACTTGGACAGCATCTGGCCGCTTCTTTTAAGCTTACTAACACTACGTGCACCACTAAGGCTTCGCGTAGGTTAAATAAGGGCTTCGAAAACCGATTCTTGTAACACGTTGACAACGGTTTACAACCGCCTTTGACAGCGGCTGGGAAACTCGTTTGTGTTATTCACCGACCTGTAATCGCGGGAAAACAAACTTTGACCAGTAGACGGATGGTTGGTTAGTCAGCGAAAAAAGATCAAAATAGATGAAAGGGGATACCTCGGGACTTTCGGAACTGCCCAGTTCCTCTGCCAGCGATACAATGTCAAGCAACGTCGTTGAAATGGCTCCTATTCACGTTGCCAGCCGTTTATTGAATATTCGATGACTGGTTGCACATTTGTGAGTCATCGGTGAATAAGGCCGTATTAAAACACAAAACTACGATAACGTGCTAACACATGCCTACAACGAGAAAGCAAGGAAAAATCGATGTTAATTTTACAGACTACGTAGAAATGATGGACAAAGGGAAATGAATAGGAGAAGTATAGCGAAGCGAGACGACCGCTGAACAGAGTGACGGATTTAAACTTGCTATAGCCTACACGCGCTAAACCTTTCAGCTTATTCTTCTTGGAGAGCAGCAGGGGAACTCGCGGATAGGGAAGCTGAACTGCATTAGCATTATTGTTATATGTATGTAACTCTTAGGAGCAAAGTCAGTGTAAATTCACGACGCACAACAGAGACTCGAAACTGGAAAACCATTATTTGCCAACTAGATAGTAGGTTCGCAAAACAGAATGAATCGGTCAGTGTGCCACTGAAACGCGTTCCTCCTAGCGTGGCTTAGAAAGAAAACTCTCAGTCATCTCTCACAGAACCAGAAAAGATTCTTAATTTGCATTACTATCAAACTGTTCGTTGATTGCTGTCTGGGAAAGTTAACAACATTTTCTTGCACATGTTAAAAGCCAGCTGATAAAATGAGCTAGCTGCATCGCAGAAAGGCGAGAAAGCCGGAAAATGAACAATGTATTTCAGTTGCAAATCAACTTTTTAAACTACTACTGAAAACCATTCCATGATCAGCAGCTTTTTAATTTATACAATTTCTTACCACTTGTTTTATATCTACTACTACTATTCGTTAAAAGTCCGTAAATCTAGAAGTCATCGACGGACAGCCGTGCAAGCGAATTATACCGAAGAAACAATGCAATCATTTCTATTAAACAGACCTTTAGGAGACAAATTCCTAGAACGCGAGTACTCTGATACTAGCTTTGGCTGAGGACAAAACACGTATCCTTTCAATAGCGTCGCCAAATTAAAATAAGTGCATTGATATGCTCTAAGAGCTAGCTTTGCGCATTTGTCCGATCGGTGGCTTTTAAATTCACAGTTACAAATAAAATATTTCCAAAGGCTGGAAAAGATCGCCAAAAGGAGAAATTTTACGCTTTCGCCAAACTAACAGCAACGCTACAATCGACTGCGTAGCAAAGTCCATACTTGGTTAGGGGAAGCGGTGATAAAAGCGACAATGCTCAGACAAAGGAGAAAATGCTAAGGCGGCCCTTACGCAACGAAAACAAAATTGCAATTTTCAACAGCTTACTACAAAAATCGATGGGTCAGTAGCTTCAACAGTTCCAAAAAAATTCAACTAGGGATTAAAAGCACGAAAACTACCAACTATTCTCAAGTTATCGTACTACTGTATGTGCTGGCGACGCTGTGGGTGAAGTATGAAGATTTACGTTCCCGTTGTAATGCAGTCTGTTTCAAACATCTATATGTGCCTAAACAATAAAACTGCGAGACTCGCAGAACCAGTATTCAGAACTTAGGCATCGTAAAATACTGTTTAAAAGAAAAGGGGACCATTCCCTGAGGAGCGTTATTTGAATCTAAAAAGAAACGACCTGCAAATCAATTAACAGTCATAATGTTATTAGTAGACACAAAGATCGAAAATGTTTACTTCTACGTTACGTGGATACGCTTTTCAAAGGATTAAGCCAACCTCTCGCACGCAACATTTCTGCAGAACCGGCAGGTTGAATCACGGAGCTGCTGAGAGAAAAAGTTTTGCCACGAAGTTCAAACTTGTCGTCTACAAATGAACAAACAGGATACGATTCTTTCTAACCAAGCAACTGTGACTAAATCAATTTTCTCGTAACAGTAAATATGCATAACCTGCTTTAGCGATTTTACGCGCACAGCTACGAAGAAATTTTCATAACTTAAGTACTAAACCTATGACAACAGCGCCGTCAGTCTACACTTTTCTTTCATAAGCGAACTGCAGAGTCTTAATCACGCTACTAAAACCCACCTGTAATTTCCTCACGCAATATGACGGGAAGGCATTATGATCCATGGTAGTGCAACTAAGGCAAATCCAAGAATCCCAGAAATTAATGTTAGTGCTTCCTTCCTTGTGTTTGCGAAGTGATGCAGAGCTACAAAACATCAACGTCAAAAGCCATTTAAGGAAATTAAATTGATGCATGCGAACGAGATATGTCAAAAACTGATCGTTTTCATTTCATCCAGAATCTGAGTCAACGCCAACTAGCCGGATAAAGGTTAAGCATATCTCAGGAATTTGCACTGATTAAAACTTGCTCACGCTTAAAGTTCAGGCCCTTTCATGACTGAATTCTTCACTAAGACAAGAGTGGATATGAGCAAAAAATTTAGCAATGCCTATCGCTAGGCTAACACACTAGACGTTAGTAGTAGACACTTTAATGAGAGCAGTCATGCACTTTTGCTGAAAAGCAGACGTTTTCGCAGCGCTGTGTACGGGGTAACAGTAGCCCTGAAAGCTTCGTCCCGTACTTCGCGCGATTAGAAATAAAATCTTTACCTTGAAACAGGTAGAGAAAACTGAAAAGAACATGGAACACTGATCACAATCAGAACTCCTCCCTTTCAGGAACGAACACTACAACAATATGACGCTAAGCTCATCTTACTAAAGAAAGCTAACTTCCGGAAGTTAATCGAACACAATGGATAAAGAATTTATTGCCGGATTAAACGAATTTGAAAAGACTAGCTGAACAGAGACTGGAAGTTACACTTTTGGTACGAGGTGAATTCTCTTGTTTAAGGAAAGTATAAAGCAGGACCACCTACCCACAATAAATCTTTATTGAACTTTCTACAGTGGCATGTCAAAATGATGTTGTTATCTTCAGCATCTTAAGGCTACCATAGGTGCGCACCGAAAGTTCCACCTTCGTTCGAACGAATGAAGATGACTACAGAAGTACCTTCTCTACATACAACAGAGGAGAGAACATTACTGCTCCTTATCCGCAACTTAGAAAATTACAAAATACGATAAAGATATTCATCAAGCCAAGGTCGTGAAAAAATGCACAGGAAAACAAAGTCTCAAAAACTGCACAGCAAGTAAAACCAACTTACGTTAAACAAAGATGGTCGAAACACAGGACTCCTTAGTCGCATTACATAGTGAACAAACAGGCAGAACAAGAGATATCCCAAAGTAAAATACTGGAACGGTCTTTAAGTGTTTGCAGGTTGAGACAGGCAACAAAGTTTGCAAACAATAACGCCCCCCATTGTTCCTTCCTTGGCTCAAATGCAATGCGCAGAGAAAAAGTTAACATTTTCTTCGTTTTTTGTTCAGAACTGTGAGGCTCGCATACAGTAGGATTATGATGTACATAGCGAATATATACCAGCCAAAACCGATGCTAAAGCATTGAGAAGCTATTAATAGATTTTTGGGATCTTTTCAGTTGTCCGCCCGCAAACATACGGTAATCCGAGCGGTAAACAAACAAATGTAGGTACATCCAGTCAACAACAAATAAACACGCCTACAGCAAGCATGAGGGTTCTAGCGTCATAATCGTGCACACTAAACAAGGCGTTATTCTCGCGTCAAAACGCAGCTGTTTCGTTGTTACGGAGG
>KN538379.1:474552-510646 GCA_000797535.1 Trichuris suis
TAGTAATTATTTCGAGTTGAAAACTGACAGGCATACTTTACATGTGAATTGTCTCTTGAAGCACGGAGGAAATAAACAGGTTAAAGTTATCTGTGGTGAAAGGAAGTGCGCGTTTGTGACCATGAGTGTATTCTTTAGTCTCAGGCATAGGACGCGGTCAAGCAGTCACTGTTTATCAAAGTTTAAATGAGAGCTTATGCTCAGTTATGCGCAACTGCCATGCTTATTAGGGTGCATACGTTTTGGCGGGTACAGTTCGACGCATGCAATTCCCCGTGTACGGTTTGGTACATAGCTGATTTGTATTAATCGAGTCTGATGTCTGACTTATGACCGTCATCAATGGAAAACGCTTGTTTCGCTCAGGTCAGGGTGCGTTATGTTTCGCCAGCCATGTTTCAATGGCTTCTTTTCAGAGCACGAGCTCTAAGGCGTCTCTTAAAGGGAGCCTTGGAAACGTTGCCGGCGAAACACTATGCACCCTGTGATGTACCAAAACGCCATTGTCTACTGGCGACAGTCACTCAGTGAAATACATTGTTGAAAACCAGTGGAAATGCGCCTGATGGAAACATAGCACACGCACTGGAACCGATGTTCCAATTTGTGTATTAAAGCGTCTCTCAAAGAAACCTTTGAAACACGGCTGGCGAAACATAATGTACGCTGGCCGGAAGCAAAGGGGTGTTGTCCTTTGAGGACAGTCGTAAGTCACCAGACTCCATCAGTATGCATAATGTGTGCACAGAATTGTATGCAGCTAAACATAGCAGCCGAATTGTACTGCTCCGGCATGTGTGACGCCTATTACAGTGGAACCTTGATTATCAGAAATAACTGTTACAAGGGGTAGCCCTGATAACAAAAAATTCTGATAATCAAGGTTTTCTTTATTTAATGATTTTTCTTAGACCATTCGTACTCTAAGTGTTCCTTGATATAATCAACAGCCTAATTCTCCTCGTTCCAGCGCTTTTACTATCTGAGGCTTCACATCTTTTCAGTTATCCGCCTGCAAATGCACAGTAACCAGAGCTGTAAACAAACGAATGCAGGTGCACTCTACAGCAAGCATCACTTTGTCCACGCGTCAAAATGCAGCTGTTCTTCCGTTGTTGAGAACAGCAGGGTATTTAAGCCAGCGCTTAAATGAGTCCTTCGCTCTAGTTAACGGCAAGCTAGCAAGCGGTCAGAAACGACGAAAACGATGCGTAAGTTCATTTTCAGCTCTTTTCGGTTATGCGCCGAACCGTCTGCGAAATGCAGGTTCCTTTCTGGCAAGCACGAGACGATCCTGTTCCACGTTTAGTGCGTAGCATGACAATTATCCCATTCTGCCATTAGCTAAGCTCCAACCAAGATATAAGCCTTACGTTTGGGTTTAGGTTTAGGTTTAGGGAAGGGCAGAACAGGATGGCCGGCAAAGTTACAGTATTACCGTAGGCTGCAGAACGGACAAGACCCACTTGACGTCAAGATCTAATGGATCCTGCAGCGGTTTCCACGCCAAGCATAAGTCTAAAATTGGCATCAGAGCAACCATGCAGTCGAGCAAGGCTGTGTAGCAACGGAGCTACAGAGAATCTGCGAGCACAGGAACCTTCATAACTGATCATCAGTTCACGGGTTTGGCTCGTTTGTTTGTCCAGAAGTAAACCCGGAAATGCCCTAGCAACGAATAGATGGGGTGATTGCTAGAGAAAACATAGAACAGTGTCTAACCGCCGTTAGACATTTTTGTGTATTCTCTCCGACAATCTGCTCATCCATTCGCTGCTAGGAGATTTTGGAGCTTACCTACAGGCACACAAAACGAACGAAGCTGTGAACTGAAGACCAATTATGAAAATACCGAAGCTTGTTGCAAGAGTCCCCGTCTCCCGAAACACCGGAACCATGGTAAGGACTGACGAATCAATCAACTCCTTGGGATGGGCACGAACGGGATCACAGCCAGGTCAGATAATTAGATAACGGCAGGACACTTTGTCCTATCGCCCAAATTGACTAGTGACGGTTATCTGCACGCAGACAGTAGGAAACGTGAGTTTGTCAGTCTTTCAGCCGCCGTCGCGCTGTAATTTTATCGGCCATCCTGTTCTGCCCTCCCCTAAGCCTAGACCTAAGCATAAGGCTTATATTTTGGTTTAAGCTTAGGTAATGGCAGGGGTGGTATAGTTGTCATGCTAGGCACTAAACGCGGAGCAAGATTGTCGCGTGCTTGCCAGAAGGGAACCTGCATTTCTCAGACGGTTGGGCACATAACCGAAAAGTCCTGAAAATGAATTTTACGTATCGTTTTCGTCGCGTTTGACCGCTTGTTAAGTTGCCGCTAACTAGAACGAGGGACTCGTTTAAGAGCTGGCTTAAATACCATGCTGTTCTCAACAACGGAAGAACAGCTGCGTTTTGACGCGAGAGGAACGTCACGTTTACTGTGGGCATGTTCATCTGTTGTTAGCAGGATGTACTGCACTTCTTTGTTTACCGCTCTGATATTATGTATATTTGCGGGCGGATCTCTGAAAATATCCCTTGTTTATTAATAATAATTCAGCAGTTAAATTGTAGAATAACATTGGAGTCCAGAAGCTGTTTATGCAATAAATATAACCAGTATATACACAACTGATTTGCCATTTTTCAGTATGACTTTAGTTTGACATATAACATCGTATGCGCCGTTGACTTCAGGCTCGTGTTACTGAACTACTGTATTCAAGTTGTCAATTTGTGTTTGCTAAATGGACGCTGAAAAGCGAAGTCGTTCCGTTGACCGCAAACCTTGGCAGTCATTGTGCTACGTAAAGCCTTCGGTCGTTGCGGACAAAGTGAAAAATGTTCAGTTAAGAAAGACTGCGACAAAAGGAGTTGTGCGTCTGTTCAATGCTGTCAAGGATCGCCAAGTTTCCATGGAAAGGAGCATGAAGGAAGCTGGAACCATGGCAAAACAAGACAAGGTTATTCGTTCAGCTGACAACAAGGCGTTCTACAACCAACTCTATCCGAGTGATCATGCCAGCAGCACTGGAAAAGAGGTGAAATCCGAACCAGAAGAGTTAAGCTCGAAATGGGAAGTTTTGCGTGACAACTTTTTAATTTCTCCAAAGCTTAAGTCTTTTCGCGACTGGGATAAAAACGAGCTGCTATAATGAACGCTTTAATTCTGTTAGTGTTTTTGTTTGTGCAGTTCGTAAAGTTTGCGTGAGCGTTGTGCATTTTTCTACAACGGGTTTTCATGAACTGATTGCCGCTTGGCGACTACATTGCCTTTGAAGTGTCCTGTGCATGCAGAACGTGAATACGGACAATTGGACAATTGAGGCAAGTATCGATGGTTATTGTTGTTGTCGCTTTATACGGGAGAGATCTATACTTTTGGACTGCTGCTTCTTTCAAGTCTAGCAAGATGTCCGTTGAAAAGAAACATCGAAACCAAAAGATATTTGTTTTATTGTACGTTTTAAGGTTCCTACCAATAATTAATCTCCATAACTGCATCTGCGCGAGGTTTACAGCAAAGTATGCGTTAAACTCAGGGGAAAATAAACTTTGCTCGTGGTGTTCGACAGGGGTTCAGGCGCTCCACGTGTATCTGTTCATAAAAACT
Source organism: Trichuris suis (assembly GCA_000797535.1). Classification (NCBI taxonomy): domain Eukaryota; kingdom Metazoa; phylum Nematoda; class Enoplea; order Trichinellida; family Trichuridae; genus Trichuris; species Trichuris suis. Next base: position 478,163 of record KN538379.1, read on the forward strand.
CTGTCCTAGAATGTATAGTTCTTAAAGAGTGGATGTTAACGGGCTGATAGGTTTTGTTTCGGGAGGATGATAGGAGTAACATTTCAACTGCGACGGAGGTGCTATTTCTAATTTTTCCAAAAGGTTTAATATTTCGGGCTTCATAACTAAACAGATAATCAAGCTGTGGATAATGGAGTTTCTATCGTTTCTTCACTACCCAGTGCTAATGTTTTCCGATGAGCTCCTCACCCTTTCAAGATGATAATGTGGTCATTGACGTTCGAAGGTTTATTTCGCAAACACACCTTCCGCTGACTATGCAAACAAAACCGACCAATAGTAATTAAATTATCCTGCCGGTCTGCAGGCGTACGTTTTGTGCTCAGGTGCGTTAGCGTGTCAAGCATAGGTAAAGAATGCGTATTGCGAAGACGGAAACGTCAACGTTTACTGTCCACGGCGAACTTGTCACACTGGAGAGGGAAGTGTTAGTCATGCATGGACAGTGGTATTAATAACATTTGCATTTCGATTCCTCTGATCTGTTCCACTTCGTTGAGAATCGTAAGTCTACACTCGGGTTAGCAAAGCGATTCTACTGGTATACTTCGCAACAGTCGGAATGTGGAAGAACTATTTACGGGCTCATGCTGCTTTGCGTTTTGTACCCGCTGACACACGTAACAGTCAGACATAAGCTCCTCGGGACACTTGCCACAGTGCAAAGCACGAGCAAGCGTTTCGGATCACCGTAGCAGTCTCGAAATGCAAAGTAAGAAAAACGTTTAGGAGCATGATCAAACTGCGCAACAATAGCCATAGAACAGAACTAAATATCGACTGCAAAAAATGTATAGCAGATCAAGTATCTGATGCCGGTGCAACACGGCCTAAGCAAGATATCAGTAGTTCTTCTTTGGAGAGGTAATTGTCCAGGAGAAGCTGTAAAGATTCGGTCCAAGGAGCACCGATCTGTACCTTGAAGTTCCTGATTGCAAGCAGCGTTTCTGCACTCAAGAAGCTTTTAACGGACTCTTCAAACGCCGTAAGATCAAGTAGTACCTGCATATGGTAACCCATAAAATCGAAGTAAATCAATGCGCCCAATAGCACCATCACCTGAGAACGTTGTTGTGGCGACATTGTGTCTAAACGCTCCTTGGCGTGCTCCGTTATGCGATCGTGATAATTTTTAACGACAAATCCTATCACGGTATGATAAAGGACAGGACATACAAGAAATAATTCGGCCTGCACAGCGACTACTCGAAGGATGCAATCTTTGATGTAAGTAGAAACACCTGAAATCACTTAAGTGTAATAAATTTTAAAAAACAATGAACTCTAAGCAACTTTTCACATCATCATCTTCTTTACCAACTATTTGAGAGGATAAACCAAGAGGTGGGCATTTAGACGATATGTAATGCTTCAGAAGAGTGGTGCGAAAACTGCCGTAACAAACGATGCAACGCTGAAAAATTAAATGAACGTGAAAGCCATTAAATGGATAAGGAGAAATGAGCTCACTTCTTGAATTGGTTCTATCAACCAAACTCCACATTTGGAAGCGCGCTCGAACAATCGAGGCAGACAGAAACGAAGTACGTAATCGCAATTGGCAACGACTACTAACAGCTTCTTCTCTGTCAACTTTGGAGCCCGCTTACCTTTGTCAAAGCTGGACTTCAAAGTGGAAGGCCTGCGCAAAGCCGTTGGCGGATTTTCGCTTGGCTCAAAATTGATTAGGCGTTCCAACGTAATTTTGAATGAACAGAATAGGCATTCAAGAGATCTCAGCACAGAGGGTCTATACGCTTCCAATTGCAGTAAATCTTTCTCGTGCGGAAAGTTGTTGTAAGACAAAAACGTGTTCACTATAGGTTGCACTTCGTTCACGATACTTTCAAACATGTCTGGCAGAGCTGTCTTTGACATGTCCTTATCGCACTCGCTAAGCTTCCAAGTTTCTTTAGAAGCAAGTTCACAAATGCCTGAATGAAGACGTCTTGTGTTAATGAAATGATGGCATACGATTAATAATACGAACTATGACTCGCTTGGCTAGCAACCAGCTTAAGACACGTGACTCGTAGTTCCATGCAAGCAGTCAGCAAGGACGACAAATACTGATCGCTGCAGTCCATCTTGTATAGTGAAAGCAGGCAAGTTCTGAAAAAGAACAGATAACGTCGATTTGCAATTCAAAAATGTCCCGAATGCTCCATTAGTTTATTACGACTTTCTGCAACATTAAAACGGGTTCACTGTCGCATCAGACGTGGCTATCCAGCTTTAACATATCAGAGAAATATGGAACGCGTAGTTTCTTTTAACAGGTTCGAATTGCATTGAAAATGAAACTCTTCCTAACGAGCGCGCGTAAATGCATAATGTAATTACGGAAATTCGGCCCGCGAAATTTTTTTACTTTGCGAAGCTTTCGGGAAGCGTCCGTTACCATCTTCAGCAAGTCAATAGCCTTTTAAACCTCCTTGTCAGCATGTTCCGTAAAAGATACTATTAGTAGAAGAATCCTCTAAATGCCACATGTTAATACTATTTCGCCTTTGTGTATTATTAATACACAAAGAGGTGGGACAGTGCTTCACTGTACTAAGCAATAATCAACTACAGTAGAACGTCCCTTATCCGGACGTCCATTATCCGGATGTTCTATTAATCAGATCCGTCGGGCGGTCAAAGTTGGTAGGATGTTTCGCACGGCATAGAAAGTACTCTTACATCCTTATCCCACCTATCACCGGTATATAGGGATAAGAGAGCTCAGAAGCTGTGATAGATCAAGGACAAATAGGATAACGGAGACCGACTTTTAAACCCTAAATTATGAAAAATAATCGAGTCGTTGCAAAACGCTATATATCAACGAGCAAAACGTTATGGCAAACAGAGCCAAAAGGAAAGTCCGGCGCCTCTAACAGGTGATCCACTATCCGGATTTTTCCCTCATCCGGATGACCCCCGGTCCCAATCAGTCCGGATAATGGACGTTCTACTGTATATCAAATATCAGCCTTCTTTAGTGATGAAACCTTAGGGCAATGAATACAGCAAAAAGTAGATTTAAGAGAATTACGCATCTTTACCTTGAATATATTAACAGAGCGCATATCATCGACGTCCACCTAATTAACAGGAGACCTGCCACAGTCATTATTGAATCACCGATTACAGTATCAATTCATTAAACAGCGATCAAACTATTAATGCAATACTTATGCAAGCGCTTCATAGGAGACAAGAATTGACTTTTTACCTTAAAGAGCTTAACAATTCAATATAACCGAATGAGTCGGTTTTCAACGGTTTCCATGAGGCTAATACTCCCCCAAACGATTCCTTTAGCCGTGGAGGGAGTGCCGATGGCAAGACTGCATTCAGCATCAGCGCAACGCATAAGTCAATTATATCTACGATCATTTCCTAAAATAAAGCAACAATGACAAACAGCGAAAGGAAAATGTAAGTAAAATGATACCTCAATTTCACTTTCACTATGGAAAAGTCCACGAGCAGTTAGCTGCCCGCTCAAGTACTCTTCGGAAAGTTTCAAGATTTCAGGCAAGCGGCTGGCAAGAACGGAGCAAATCACGTCGCAAAACAGAAAACAAGGCGGAACTTCGGATACTGTAATTTACGACGTCCACAATCCAAATAAATTAAGGTATGCATGTATACATACATAGTTCGGTGCTGTAATCACGATCTGAGTCCTCGTATCGGCTTTCTTTCTCTGAAAAACCAAAACTAGCATAATAAGTTAGCGGGCAAGGCAACCTAAAGCTGCATGTTTCCTTTGATGCTCCAGGAAGGTCCTTTTCAGCAAAGTACATTGCGAAACAAGGCACTGCCAACCTGCGTCCGTTTCTTGATCTACTGTGAGTAGGTATCTGAAAGGATAACCGAGCAAGATCAATAGCTACTCCAAAGGGCTAATGAAGGTCACAGTAAAATGACCACTGAACAACACTGCGTACTGATTGGAGAGCGAAATGAAAACGTACCGAATAATCTTTTTCTGCTCGTTCAGAGAAACCGTCGGATCTGATAAACGCTCATACAGTGCCATTTTAAGCTTTTCCATCTGCGCATCCGCTTCCGCAAATGCTGTAATCATACCATTTATGAAATAGTCTTTTAAGAAGAACACCGAATCTAAGACCCTCTTTTAGCAGTGGAACTTCGGTTTCACAAAGAAGTGACTTGGCGCGAGAATATTCGCTAGTTACAAGGCCGTATTCACCCTGAAACAGTTGCATAAATCAAACATCCATTGCTAAACAAGAGAGTTGGCAATGGACAGATGGAAAAGGCCTCCAGCAAAGTCAGCCTTTACATAGGAAATCTTTCAGCTTAAGTTGAATGACACTTAGAAACTTTTTCGGGGAAATTAAAGCATCCCATTTGCTCACACCTTCTCAACGTGACTTTTCATCGCCTGCGGCAGAAGGAAAAGAAACCGGAAACGCCTCAAGACGGTCAGGGCGTTCCTTATCGAATCAGATTGCTCTTTTCGCTTTAGGACGTCAACGAAAACCTCCTCGCCACAGCTGGAGCAAACGCTTATTTGATGGCGCAACGTGGAGAGCATTTTCGAATAATCCGGCTGTTCGCTGCTACCAATGAAATCTCTCAAATCTGCAGGCTAATCCAAGATAAGGATATAACAGAAAACTACTAAACGTCTTACCGCACAACGCATCCACACAATCTAGAATGCAACTTAGATTTGACTTCAGGAAATTCTTGGGCTCCTTCTGCGCCAAGTTGCTGTGGTTTTCGAGATGAAACAAAGCCGCTTCAAGGCTGTCATAACTGAAAGAGAAGCCATGAATGCATGCCGGAAGAAGACAACGTCATAACGATGCCGTCCTGTAGTTTTCCAGCAGGTAACGGACGGGATGGAAATTCTCAAGGCGTAAATTACTCCCACTGTCAGCGTACACTTCCATTACTCTTTCTGGTACTGGCGTTCTGAAAATTGAACTCATGGCATGCGTTAATGAATTTACTTGCTCACGTTGCCGAATCCTTCGATATAGTTAAAGGGGAATCTTCAATCACGACATTCATCTCTTCTGCGGCCGATCGCATGCTATCAACGAAGTGAGATTCGTCTACCCATACCGCGCTTTCTTGTAAAGGACCTATAATGCTCGAAAATCGATTTCTCGCAACTCGTCGGTATGGTTTCATTCGAGTATTACTGATGACAGTAAAAAATAATCGTAATTAAATAACATATATATGACCTAATATGGATGGACAATTATCAGCAAAAAAACGATAACGTTGTTCACATATAGACGTTGCTGCTGGCGTTCTCTCTCATAACGGCTCCTACTTTCTAACAATAAAACCTGAACCGAATCAGCTGTGAAGATTCCACACCAGTAAACATGCAAACAACACTAACAGGAAGTACAGGTAATGACTTCATCTTTAACGACAAACTGGAATGACGTCATTTCAAAAGGAATGCTGCAATTGATGTCCCTAAGGATGACAAATGAATTAATGCAAGAAGCAACCTATTGCAGGCAAAATAGGCAACTGAGCTTGATTACCAATCAACGCGTGAAATATTCGAAATTGAACAAGGCATGATCCACGACCACCGGACTTCGTTATGACAGTGACATCACCAATTCCAGCCTTTGATTGTGTAACACGAGCAATTATTTTGTGCGGAGATTCCCATCTCATAGAAGCAAGGCAATCCATGCTGCAAACTATCAGACCGACAACGTCACTCTGAGACAGCCCCAAGTTTTCGCCTCGAATGATAATCTGCGTTCCAGGCGGGCCTTCTTTTGGCGACAGTCCTGTAACGAGCGGCGGGTCCGATTTCATTTCTGAAAAGGCTTCTTAAATCAACAAAGCAATGGATATGTTATGAGCGGCACGAAAATAGGAAACGCTCATTTCCGCCATCAACAAATAAGGCACAAAACAGAACGCAACAACAGCTGCACACGCATACAACCTAACTTTGGTATGAAGAGTTTATTTGCTTTTTAACCATTGAAAAATGGTGAGCTTGAATACATGAAGAAAAATACAGTATCGTGCTGGAACCCTTGTCAAAGCGTCCTACTGGGCCCTATTAGCGCATTCACAATATCGCAAAAGGTCTGCTGCCAAATTTGGGAGTAAAAGACACTTTTGCGATCGATCAACATTTTACGGGCGAAACAATAGGTGTAAAGTGCAAAGATTGAGGACGAAAAGCAGCGGACGGAAGCAAGAGAAGAGTGTTAAAACCATATTAACGGGTGGTCAGCCCAACTGAGCTCCTTGCGAACTTGTTAATCCAGACAAAGAAGTAATAAACAAAGGTAGAAAGAAGCAGAAGACCAAAAAACTTTCGTTACTCAATGCACGCGAAAAGCGACCATGTTTTGATAGTGCTAAAGAGACTGTCCTGTTGCAAGATGGAAATGGATGGAATGTGTCACCACTTCGCTGAAGCTGATACAACAGGACAGTGGATGCATCTATAAAATAAACATGGCGCTAAACTCCTGCTAGGATGGATCAGGGTGCCACAATCTTCAGTGAACAAATTGCGCTACAACCAATACAGTAGAACGAAAAGTGACACATTAGAAAAGAAGCTTCCGTAAGTACATTATTAAATAGACATTACAGTGTGCGCTAGGATAGGACTACATGATGGGGCATAGGCAAGTAACGCGAACAAACAATTCATTGCAAAATGATAACCAGGCATCGATGATGTAACGTCTGTGTATTCTGCCATTGCGTGGTGCAGTTTTCTATTATGCTTCATACTTTCAACGGTCATTTCAAGAAAAGAGCATGCAGCAGTAAACGTGAACTTTCAGATTCAGGTAACACCTAGCAAGTTTTGCAACTGAATTCAACAAACGAATTTCGTCCGGTTTCTTTTGGACATTATTTTGTTGGTTAGCAGTTTGTACGAGCATTATGCTATTGCATGAGTTCAGCTGAAAACGCTTGCACGTGAGCAAAACAGGGAAGACAGCGGTGATGTCAGGTCCATTTTAATCGTATCGATCTAATTTTGTTGCTGCAAATGTAAAGAGTCTCCTTTTATTTTTCAACAGCATTAAATCCACTCTTAAGGTTGCACGTTTTTTATAGAGCAGCTATTTTGTTATTTTTGTAAAATGTTTCCTCACAAAACATAGTCTTGTAACGCGTATCTGCGGCATCCTTGCTCGTCACATTTTATTCCTTTTGTTGCTTCCTCGACTTTACGAAGCTAGAGCCACTTCTGCGCAATTTCTCTTCGGGATATCCGTACAGGCCTGTCAGCGGCTATCTTTAGTATATACGTATCAGTGAAAGTTGGGTTGGTAGCAGAAATGTTCGAAGTCATTGCGCTAGTACGGTTAACCCTGCTTTGAGTTCTTACCAGTGCCAGTAACGCTTTAAAAGAATGCATCTTTATTGGCAAAGACAAATTGAAAACTGTAATTTCGGGACTTTTCTGATTCCATGATCAGCGCAAGAATGTCCTTAACAGTATATCTACCGTCATGCATAAAAGACAGGAGTGATCTGCGATTTTTGTGGAAACGCCTGACAATGTTTGTGTTTCAGCCTAAGTGCCAGATCAGATCTGCGGCAGACAAGAGGATGTCGCGTGATTGCGTAGGAGAGATAGCAGCTCAGAGGAAGTTTCCTGGATGTCATGATCTTGTGGCTTACGGACTGTATTTTCTCCTACTCCGGGAAATTGGTCGGTCACCTCCCCGTCTGCGGCTGACTACGAGTCGCAACTGCGTTCGCCAAGAGGAAGGCCAATGACGGCACAGCGAGCTGGGACGAGGTAATTCACGACAACGAGCTGAGAACGCTTCTCCTGGAGGTCGCCGCTGAAGTGAAGGCTACTTTGAACCTGCACAAAATTTTCCAACGTAACTGAGGAGCTTCGACACCGACTGTCACACCTCATATCAGAGTGACGATGAGCCAACTGCACATCCATGCCTATCAAGACGTCGACAGGCCCCAACGCGACAGACGCAAACGGGAGGTCCTTCAGATGTTGCCATTCGGCCTTAGTCGCTGAGAGATGAACTACTCTAGCACCTGCATCCAAACGTGAGACCGCTATAGCCCGATCCAACTGAAGTTTAACCAATCCATCAAGTGATGACAAGTTGCAGGATAGTTCCATAACTTGAACGGTGTGTTCGCCACTCACTGCGCGAATTCGAAGCTGCCGTTTACCACCAGCTGTGTGTAGAGTCGGTCAGCGACTCTACGGTCCATCAACGTCGCTTCTGAGCCACTGTCTAGCAAAGCGACGTTTTCGACAAAGCGCCCGCTGCATCGCAGTCGCACCGGAACGATGGCACAAATGACGCCTTGCTGGTAATCACGAGTGGCTGCTGTTCCAATATTAGGTCCTTGTAGGCTGCCCACTAGTTCAGTCGCCATAGCTGCCGATCGCACGGGTCCATAGGCGTTGGGGTCAGCTTGCAAGTGACATATTCTAACGGACCAGCTGAATATAAAATCGTGATGCAGCCCGGAAAGCTTCATTGTTCGAACTGCGGCACTGACGCGGTGGAAAAAGGCTTCCTGTTCATAGTCGCTCCGACTTCAGCGGAGTCAAACTCATTACCTCAGCCAATGCGTGCTGTCACACAAACCGACATATTAGAAGGAACGAACACGAACGTGAGTCAGCAAGCTTTATTCACACCACCGATAACCGCGACGCAATGCCGAACATACACAACGACGATAGTATCCCTCCTTTTGTCCGCAGGTTCTTCTACAGAACCCCAAGCACAGCTGCCTGCATGCCAGTGTAGCGGACAGTTCCGTGACACGTGCTGATCTCCGTAGATGCGACGAAGCCGCCGCAACAGTTCGTAATACATATTTGGATCGGCCAAATAACCTGCGATACCGTTTCGCGGTTTGGGAGACAGCAATTCGCCCTAGAACCGCTAGACGCTGAACGTCGGAGGGTAGCAAGTCGTGGACAAGCGTCTTGAAGGTGGCAATGAACGCGGGCCACCCTTCTGGGTAGCCGTCGAACTTCTTCATGCTTGCAATTGTGCTCGGCTGGAACTTCCATTCGGTCAGATGAGGAAGTGTCGATGCCTTCCAGAGAGGACCAGCCAACCACTGTCCGATTAGGAACGCGTCTGCGTGCAACGTGACGTCAATCATCACCTTCGCTAGATTTTTCCATTGTTTGCTGTTGAGAAATGGTGCACTTCCGCACTTCTCGAGTTAGCTCTGTCATAGCAGTTGCGAACAGCGTTGCTGCAGCTCCAACCAACTCTTCAACTGATAAGGTCAATGGTGACGCATCGGTTCGAATGCGGCCACGCCTGATACCGCGCCTCAACGACATCGGTGGGTTCGTTTCCCATCCGGCTCGGAGGACCAATGAATCGCCAAAAATAGGATGACTGGAGTAAACACAGACTTACTATCGGTCGGAACATTGGAATCGGAAATCGAGAAAACTGAATAAAACTGTCAACGCAAAAACTTTCGAGTCGGGCCCAACAGTATAACTACGAAGAGTTTGCAGGTTCAAAATAACGTGAGTGCGAGAATCACGCAACATGGATCGATATTAAACTTTAAACTGGAAGGTCGCTACATAGTTGCTTCTGGATTGTCGTTTTCTCGTTTTGTTACGCCTAATGTTACAGTTGTGCTCAAGCATCGTCCACTCAATCGCACGGCAACACGGCCACAGCCCGACTGCTGCTTCCGCCTATGCATTTTGTAAACCGGGCTGCACCACATTAGTTTAGTCCGTTAAACATGTTCGCAACCCTTTCTATCCCAGCATCTGAATTCCGTTGACGCACAAATGTACGCTTATTTACGTTTCGCTGATGACGAGGCATGGGTCCTTCGAAAGCTTCGAGTACGTATTCCGTGAATACAAGTATTAGCTATGTTCTTGTAAGATAATATTTTTAGCTGCGAAATTTTTTGCACTGAGTTAAGCCAGTGATTGTTTTCATGTTTTCATGCATAGTTTAGTCCGTCAGGTTTAACAATGGTGGGAAGATAAACCTTACGGCAGGGGTGGGGAACCTCCGGCCCGCGAGACCATTCCGTCCTGCCGCTGAGGCAATCGCAGGTGTACACGAGATTCAGTGAATGTGACAGCTTATTTTTCATAATGCGATAAACTTATTGTAAGTGAATCCTAGTAATAACGTAAATCTGATTAACAAGCAGGGAGCGTCAGGGTGGCTAACACTGCCTTCTTGCCGTCTCTCTGTCGTCAAACCGACGTGCAAATAAAGTGGGCTATGTTTCTTGCTTGAGTATCCTCTACGGCCCGCGAATGATCTTATAAACGTCCAAACGGCCCGAGGCAGCGAAAAGGTTCCCCACCCCTGACTTACGGCATTATTGTATGAGTTCAAAATGGAGACGTTGAAGCTTTGGCGTTGGACCGTAATCCAGGAAGACAGAATTTTGAAACTAAAAGTTCTAAAAGTTCAAACTCCTGACGCGAGAAAATTCTGAATGGCCAAAATGATGACGACTTGACTCAAGAAAAATGGTAAACACAATTGTTTATGGGACAGCTTTAAAAGGGCGTTTAATTGCGAGGCATACGGAAACCTGGCGAACGCTTTGTATAATAGAACGGACGGTAATATACGCGGGATCCGCCATAGGCTATAGTATTACCAAGTCAGACGGTCGCTATGGGTCACCCTGCAGGCAGCTTACACAACTGGCACAACTTCTGTGAGGGAATCGAAACAGCGTATGCATCAAGGAAGTATGACGTCATTTTCTTGCACGACAAGACATGATCTCGTGTATTTTCAGCAACAGGAAAACCACTGTGTAGCTGGGCTGGAAAGACTTACTGGTCTCTTAGGTTAGCATGTTTTCCGAGCAGCGCAGCATGACCTGTCCAGAAAGCACTTTTCCAAATTAGAAGAGGTCGACAAATAGGTGATCAAATCGTTGATACCATTCTATTGCCGGGAAAACGGCCAACGTGTCATCAAAATACGCTTTTTTGAGTCGTTAAAGTCGTGGGGAAACATTTGTTCCGCCGGGCGTTCAATGATTGATAGTCTAACACGTTCCTTCTTGTTCTAGTGCCTGTGCATGAGTCATGGGAGGGAATTTGCATGCGAGACGAAGGAGAAATTTATGCTTCTGTTTTTTTAGCACTACCGAAACACAGCCTTTATTTCGATGATGCTAATCTTTACTAAAACCGTGGAACTCCCAGGACAAGTACATTTGCTTTAAAAACGAATATATTCAAAAACGCAAAATTTGAGCATAAGGCTTTTTGTAGTAGGTAAGCCACCTTAAATCCTTGTCATGTTACACGAAGCTGCTGGAACAAATCCGAATTATCGTCAGCATGCGAGTACATAGTGCATGCTGACGGCGGACTACGCTTCTCCTGAAAATCCCGTAATGTTTATTTTACTATGCTGAACTAGTTTAACGCGACTCAACTATGAGGACCTAACAGATGGTCTAACATGGGGGTTTCAAGCAAACTTTTTCCAGTAAAAGGGTGCGCATTGATAGCACAAAACATTTATTCCGAAATCTCCAGAGCAACAACGTATGACAAATGTTTTCATTTGCATAACAAACTATCGATCTGTCTGCCCGCTCGATTTTTAGTTTCAATTACAAGAGTCGAAACCTGTGACAAAAACGAGTCGTTCCGACCAATTAAAGTTCATCAGCATTTTGCACAGGTCATTTTTTCACTTCCAGAACTTTCTGGAACCGAGCCAATGTTTCTTGCCAAACAGGTTGACCAGAAGCGTAGCAATCTATTTGCTTAACTGAAGAATGCACTACGTGCGATGAAGAGCAGAAGTAAACCCATGAAGTCAGCTCGTTACAAAATTTCCTGCAGTATCAGAATGCAAATCATGTTATTATTAGTTAAAGGAGCCATTTTACAGTTTGTTGAAAATCTTTAGAATTCCATTTCCTTCCCTTTGAACCATTTTCAACAGTTACTGCTGACAACCAAGCCGTCAAGGAACGTACTTGATTAATGTAGCACTGCAACTACGAGCTTGACGATCAGAACCTGATTATGCTTTGTGGGGACAACACATGGTGAGGGGTATTGCGCACGATTAAACACTTTCACGTTGTTGGGCAGCATCAGCTGCAACTTTTCATCTTTCATACCATTTGTCAACTTTTGTTTTGATCTCGGTATGGAAAAAACAGTTGCTAAACTAATGTCGTCCTAACAATGTCCACTACCCACTACTACGTCTTGGAAAAGCGGGAACAGGTCAAGCTGACGCAGCCAATCAGATTTCTCAACTTGTCGCCCTTCTTCAGACTTTATTTTACGAGTATTGTTAAAGACAGGGCAAACTTATACACAGATCTAATATTCAAGCTGTAGCTATATTTCTGTCAGTCAACGGAATTCGAACGGACTGTTTGCGCAGTCGTTGCGCGTTCACTTCGTTTTGTCAACCGGACGATATTTCACTGAATATCCAAGGAAGGGGACGAATCGTTAGGAAGTATACCGTAAGTACACCATGTATACTGCGTCTATAGTAATATACACCCTACTCATACGTGTTGACCTTGTATATACCATAAATACCCCGTGTACATATATGGGTTTACATGTGGTGACTGGACATTCTGTATCAAAAGAGTGGCTAATGCCCGGGTCAAACCGGCGACGTGCCGTAAGTTGAGTACGTCCTTTGGGACAGAACAACAGCGCCTAACAGAGGGTGCAGAAATAGACTGGCTGCGTCAACTTGATGAGCACGTTGGAAAAGCTGACGCTTATCTGTAAATTGAATGTACGTTCAAGTAATAAAAAACTAACCGAATCGGTGTAGAAAAATAACCAAAGCGAGTATATTTCGGAAGACGGGATGTCTTGTAACGGGCTTTGGTATTTTCATAATTGATCTTCAATTCACGGCTTTGGCCCGTTTTTTGCTGTGTGTCTGTAAATAAACTTCAAAATGCCCTACCAGCGAATGGATGAGCAAATTGTCAGAGAGAAATACAGAACAACGACTAACCGTACGCTTCCGAACTGCTCTTGTTCCGTCGTCAGCGGTGTAAGGGAGCTATTTTATATTTGTTGCATATTTATAGCGAGTATATTTGTTGATAATCCAACAAATTTACACCCACTGCCTGTGTTACCCTGCTCCTTTCGACAGCAATAAAATCTACGTCCATAAAAAGCGTCCGGCAAAGCTACATGCATCCAGGTGATGCTACTCTTGCGTGCCCAGATGGCCTAAGTTGGGGACAAACCTGCGCTTCATAGCCAATAGCTTTTAGATGACGTCACAAAGTGTGGTTTTCAAATTTGAGCAAGAAAGCAAAGAACAAGCATTGTATGAGCTTGGAGTGCGGGCGAAAATATAGCAATAGGCAGTCTGAAGCTTCAAACATTTTGTGTGACGCTAGTTTCACTAAAGGAAAAAGATTCGTAATGACGTCATGAGATTCCACTATGCGCAGGTTGTTGCTCGAAATCTACTGTACCTTAGTTAAGGAATAGTTTTCAGACCGGCAGCGGCCGAGCTGAACGCTTAGTGATCGTCCCGTCTCGGGATTTAGCTTTGTTGCTCTTTAAACCGTCAAAAATTGTGTCGCGAAAGGCAGCCGTTCTTTCCGCTCTCGTTGAGCTAACCGTTTGCGAGGTGAGTGTCTCGTTTATGGCAGTATTTCATTTCTCGAACTGTTCTGCTCTAACATTTCTCCTGACTTTGTTCGCTTTAGTCCATTGTTCAAGCGTTGTACAACAGCAGACCAGAAGGCCAAGCCCCTTCAGTGTTTCTGAACTTCAACGCCGAACCTCCTTGGGATCCCGACCCTGGGTGGCGGCCTGCAAACGGCAATCCTCCTTTCTGACCTCTAGGTAGGTCCTTTAACGTACCTTAATCATGAAAACTGGCTGGCTACGCAATGAAAACTTACACACCCTTTACAAAATGCTATGTGCTTAAAACTGGCATTTGCCTCAGTTCGCGCACCCTTAAGCGAGTATGAGATGTTGATTTATGAGCTTTGAAGTGGACATCAGTTTCGCTTAGTTTTTTCCTTGGCTGCTACTTAGGGCTGTATGAATGTGTGACTTTCATTTCGCTTTGTGTTTGTTAAATTTCTTTCCGTTTTTAGGAATACGTAATATCTGCCTCTTCGGTTTGACGTTACGCAGAATCCGTGTGGTTTTTTGTTCAACAAGGCGATGAAAATTATCAGGCATCCTGTTTGCTTCGAAGAAGACCAGTTCGTAAAGCCTCAAGATGTTGATCGTCCACCCTCGACATTATTGGCAACGTTGGGCATCGAAGTTGTTCCAGACGAAATGAGTAGTAACGATTACGCGGCCAGCATTTTTTTAAATCGTAAAGAGGTAGATCATCCCGATTTTCTTTTTGTTTCTGATCTCCACTAATACTCTATGTTGTTGTTATAGGATGGTGATGGCGCATTGTGTGTAGCAAACGTCGGACATGTTTTGGCGCAGCACTCTGTTTGGCTTCAGCATCTTCCAAGGGTACAGCCCTTCTACGCCGTGAAATGCAATAACGATCCAATGATGATAAGAATACTTGATGTTCTTGGTTGCAATTTTGATTGTGCTAGCAAGGTGAGTTAAATCTTTTATATCAATCGTTAACACCGTCAGTCATGATACTGTTTTCCGTTGTTGTGGAAATCTGTAATTAAACCGCAAAATGCCCTACCAGTGAATTTGACTTTTTCTGACAAATCAAATTTGACAAGTTTGGCCCTTTCTTGCTCGGCCATTCGCCGGTATGGCATTTCGCGGCTTAATTACAGACTTCTACGACAACAGGAAACAACCGTGATTGACGATCAACATGAAGATACCTAATCCCGTTAGGAGACACCTGATATCCCGCAAAGCTGTTAACACTATATTAAAGACGTAAGATTTCGTAACGTGTGCATAAGGTTTCGTATGCGTCGTTTCCGCAAATATGAAAGAAATCGTTGATACCGTTTTAAAAATTTATGCGAATTAAACGTTATGATCTTCTATTTTACGGCATTGTCTTATTGAGCGGGCGAACTTGATTCAAGTTAAACTGTTCACTGAGAAGAAATCGAGTACGTTTAGCAATCGACCCCGTCATGGGCGTTTGCAACGGCTTATGTAGGAAACGGTTTGGCGATTTGCCTTTGTTCAAGAGGTCAGATAGCCTCTCCGAGGGCGAGCGATAAAGCCTCTTTATTGGGCGTACGGCAAAGATTGATTGTGGAGGCTGAAGCATTTCATCAAGTGACTGATGGGACGCCTCGCTCATACTGAAACCTTCCTCTCGACTGATGGTCAGATTGCGTCGGATGTAGAACGCTTCCTTTATTCGCCTCTGTCGATAGTTAACTCGTTAAATCTAAGTAATAATACCTCGCCGAACAGGCCAACGCCGTAAAATAAAAGATTATAAATTCCAAATCTTATTATTGGAGAGCTACATCTACAAAAATAGTTAAGCCTCATTGAAAAACTGATAACTGAGAGTATGGTTTACCAGTTACGTTATCACTTCAGCGTTTTGACAGTGCTGCAGTCAGTTTTAGCTGTTCCCGCCCCCCCCCCATAAGTATGAAGCACTATTACCCTATATTTCAAATGTTTTCTCCTCTGTGTCCAGGTATGTGATAAATTAGATGAACTTTTTTTTAAACTTTAGATCTTGTTTTTATCTGGGTGACGTCGACATTGTACAACACCTTTAAAATGAGCTGAATTTTTGGAATTCCGCAATGCGCATATTTTGGGCTGAGAAAGTTGAACGCTTTTCCACTCGGTTTCCATCCGAAAACGTGGTTATTGTGCGCAAAAGGCTGGCCGGTTTGTCGCAATCGCGCCTACCTGTTCTCTACGACATAGGCAGTTCGCCGTGAATGGCACAATAGCGACGCAAGCACTTTGAGATTAAGCTTTAGCATACAAAAATTTTCCCTGCATTCTTGCGTTAAGACGCTGCAGTGTACTGTTACATCATTGTAACGTTCTTCGACTGGTTTCTGTTTTCTTAAGCTGATGGTTCACTTTGTAAGAACAGTTTTGGTGAACTATTTCAAAGGTAATCGTTAAAGAAAACATAACCTGAAGGCTCGGCTAGTTGTGTCCCCTCGCCAACGCCCCCGGCCTCGTACCGTTGAAGCGAGGGTAAGAAGTGCTCTCCTAAAGATAGAACGGCGGGGGTCGTCCGTTGCTCTCGGAATGGAAGGCACATCGATCCAGCGGTCTGATTGAACAGGCTGCGCTGGAAGCATCTAGTTTTTCTTCTTTTCGTCCATCAGTCTTAGAGAGCCTTTTGAGGACCGTTCGCCGATTTTGCAGTTTTGATTTCTGTTACTAGCAGGCTTTGCATGAGATAGGAAGCTCTTTTATTGCTTTTCTATAATCTCACTGACAAGAGATACACGACACACTCATGTAAGCGAACTCGCGGCTTGAAATGCAGAAACAACAACGATAGATGCAGCATATTGCAAGTGCAAACCTGGAACTGCCATGTGGCTTGGCCATTGGAACTCCAAGCCGGGGAAAATTTACTTGAAAAGAAATGAAGTGGATGTCCTCGCAGATCGTTTTTAGGAATCGCAATTTGATGAATGAAAATATCATGGCAAGGGGGACTTGTTGCCGTACGTGTGCAGGTGTCACCGTCTTAACGACGGCTTAGAGTTTGTAAGTGATTGCTCGTTAAACGAACATTCATAAAATGAAGAAGCGAAAACTATTGTTTAACATGGAGAACGGTTTTGGGCATTCCCACGCCCCTACAGTAATGTATGAAATCATACTGGGAGAAGGAAATAGCATATGCCTATAGTAAATACACGGATGTAACCATGAATAGGCGGCCTATACACTGCCGTTTACCTTAGGGAGAAAGAGGAAGATGATAGTCTGTTAACATCTCTTCGTCAAGGAAACAGGTCAATAGTATTAATATTTACACCTTTATTTGTTTCTGCCTCCTTCAATGTCGAAGATCGAGATACGTCATCTGCTGTTGTTGTTGTGGTGGAGAGTTTGGGAACGACCTTATGTGAGCTTAACATCACTTAATGTTCTGTCATACAGTTCTTTGTAGTCGCTCAAAACGTGCTGCAAAGCGACCCTAAACGCGAGCACCTTTTCAAGGGGTTAAAGTAGTATTTTTGTGATCTTCGTGGTATTGTTAATCGCAGTGAATATCTCGCGCAACTTCTTCACGTCCACTTTCTCGATGACTTCACTATCGAGCCTTTTCTTCCGCTTCAATTCGTATCGTTTCTTGTTGGAATTGCGTCAGTTCATCTCCTGTCAGTTCCTAGTCACAAAATGCCGAAACGTCGTGAACGTCATTTTCATCAACCTTTGTGTCGAGCCTTCCAAGTCATTCACTGCTTCAGAACCTAATTCCCTTTAAACAGCGTCTCTCGTTGAAACTGTTAGCCTGTTCTGGGCATTTCCCCAATGTTGATGGTTGCCAATTATAGATGGTACTTTTCATACTGAACTTTCATACAACTTTGTATTGCCTTTGTGTTTCTGAGGGTAAACTAAACAAACATCCTACCAACGAATGGGTGGACACTTATTAGAGAAAACGTCAGAACAGTAACTACTTTTCAGAGCTTTCGGCAGTACTTTGTCCTGTCTTCAGCGATGAGGGCTGTGAAGGTTTTGCTCCGACATTTCGGGTATTTATAAGCCAGGAACGCGTGCCAGTTGACATGGAGTAACAGTTGGTTTAACTTATAAGAGCACGCCATATCTCGCTGACCTCCACCCGGTGTCACAGTTAATTGAGGTCTTATTGCGGATAAACAGGAACTCCTTTATCTTTCTGAGACGAAATGGGCTCTCGCGACAAATTATTGTTGGCTGTGGGTCGTATAAACACTGAGAGGACTGTTCAGCTACGACGTAATTGTTCTTGGCTTTTTCCATGACCTGCATTGGCTTCGTAGTTTGGGAACGGCCTGAGTGTTTAATGTGTGCCCCGATGAACTCTTTCTATGCCGCCTTGCAACGGTTGAGCGCGTGCTCACGAAATCTATGAAGTAAAGTGTTGCGTTTTCCCCTGTGTGGTAGGCGTTGCAACTGCATTTTATGTTGTAAACGACGCCGGGTCTTTATTCAACGTTACTTTGGCCTTATCATTCCTATCCAGAGACGGTAGACTTGGGGAGGATTTGAAAAGGACGCGGAAGCTGTGTAGCCGGCCTCATCGTTGCAGCCTTTCCCCTGGGCCACGGTAGCAGCCGCGCATCACATCACTGCTTCAGTGTTTCAGCAATCCAAAAAACAGGCAATATAAAGGCGTATGAAAACCTTTGGACCCATTAGAAAACATCCAGTATTCAAGGTTGTACTATCTACAGATAGTACCTCACAAAGACGCTTTAGGTGTTCCCTCAGTCAATGGCATTTACAATAGAAAATATCACGTTTTGCATCCTGTTATGAATACCGTTGCCAGAGAGGACTGCCTAACGTGGGAGTAGCTCCTGGCTTGTTTACATCTTGCCACCATACCGTGTCGTCTAAGGTTATTTGCTTTCCGCCGAAGGCGGGATGAGTATGGTCGAAACCTACGTGGAATAAAATTTGTTTTATAACTGTCCAAGTCGTCAAAAGAAAGTAAAATGGTTCCAAAGACTATTGCCAAAGTTCCATTATTCCGCTTCAAATAATCATTTCCATAAAGCGATTCGATTGATGCCGTCAAACTTTTGCAAATGATTCGAATACGAAAACTTTAAATGTAATTGATTTTTCGCACCCATTTAACGGGCAAATGCGGTTTGCATGTGACTTTAGGCTGCACGTTGATAACGTTTCGTTTCTTCAAGCGACGCAGTCTTATCGTGACGTTTTAAAGTAATGCCAGTTTTTCCAGTTTGGAAAGTAGCTTTCAAAAGTTGTGGCTTTTAAGTTTGTAGCATTGTAAAGTCAATGAATTGGTTCAATCACGACATTTTCCACAGGCAGAAAGGGCAAGATGAACCATTAAGGTGGTCGTTTGGAAACATCTCTATTTGATTAGAAAACAAGTAGGTCGTGCGTGGAGTCCGTATTTTTGAATGGTTAGATCTACGTCACTGTTCTGAGAAGACGTGTGACGTCACTGCTTCGACGTGTCAGTTGTTGTTCCAGACAGCTTTTGGAGAGCGAAGTAATGTCAGAGTTTAATTGAAGCCCTTTGAAAAATGTGATCATGTATAGAACAATTTAAAATTCCACGTTCTTTCTAGTGCAGACTTTTCTGTATTAAAAACCGCAATTAGAGAACACCGGATAATCATTGCGTTGTTAAGCTTTGATATATCTACAGGCTACGTGTATTTTGTCTTTCGAGGCCTTTATAAGATGAAAACTCAGTAACTCAGCTAGGGCAGCTTGTAGCATCTTGCCTTGCTGTAGTGCGGCGTGGGTTTGGAAAGTGAAGTTCAATTCGCTTTGCAACTTGCAGTCATGGAATTTTAGTAGATCAAAACTCGCGTCCCGTCATCAGTGTGAGTGGAGGAAACCTACTTTCCTCCTCTCGCGCTGATAACGTGACCCGAACGTCTCGAAAGCTCCGTCTCCCTTTCCTTTTTCTGATCTTACGGGCTTACCCCACTGTACGATATACTGGTGAATTGAGTTTCTTTTGTTAACAGGAAGTACCAAATATCCATAGTAACGAATGCCAGCGCTACTGTTACCGTATCCCGAAGTTCACTGGGCTTTCTACTTCAGGGCGAAATCGAGAGCGTTATGAAACTTGGAGTGACTGCGGATCGCATAATCTACGCGAATCCATGCAAAACTGCGAGTCACATTCAGCACGCTGCTTCGCGTGGAGTACGCTTGATGACGTTTGACAATGAGCAGGAGCTGTGCAAGGTAAAGAAGCAATATCCGAGTGCGCATTTGGTGTTGCGCATTGCTGTGTCGGACTCAACGGCATTGTGCCAGTTGAATTTGAAGTTTGGATGCGATCCAGTCGAAGAGGCACCTCTACTACTGAAATTGGCGGCGTTGATGGAGCTCCGAGTTTTTGGCATATCGTATGCGCAAAAGTTTTTTTGGCTTTCTCATGCAAAAAGTTATTTGGAAATTTGCCTTTTAGCTTCCATGTTGGCAGCGGTTGTCGTAATGCTTCGGCCTACGCAGAGGGCATTGCGCATGCTCGTCGTCTGCGAGACTGCGGACTTTTCTTAGGACATCCGATGAATATATTGGATTTGGGTGGTGGGTACCCTGGGCATCGAGATCCAAACTACGTCAGTTTCGAGGAAATAGCCTCCGTGATCAATAGCAGCTTGGAAGAACATTTCCCAGTGGACACTGGTGTTCGTATAATCGCTGAGCCAGGTCGTTTCTACGCAGAAAGGGCGTTCAGTTTGTACTGCACCGTCATAGCACGAACTTCCGTTCCAGCCAGTCGAATAACTAAAAATGGTGTCGCTATTTCGGGCCTTTTCTTTGACCATCTTTGCGTTATGGTTATTTACTTGCAGACGAGGACGTGACAGAGCAAGGTTTCATGTATTACATCAACGACGGCGTGTATGGTTCCTTCAATTGCATCATGTACGATCATCAAAAGCCGATGGGTTATAGCCTGAAAGTATGATGACAGCACGTATTGACTTTGCAGACTGATAATATATTATCTTGCAGGAAAAGCAGGGTAAATCGTATTGGTCGTCAATTTGGGGTCCGACTTGCGACAGCTTAGATTTGGTAGTACCATGCACGAAGATGTCTGAATTGGAAGAAGGCGATTTGCTCGTGTTTGAAAACATGGGCGCGTATACTTTGGCAGCCAGTTCAGAGTTCAACGGTTTTCCTCGTCCACACTTGCGTTTTTTCATTCCGAGAAGCGACTAGTACGTTCACTTTGCCGCCGCCATTTTGGAGTAGTATCGTTATTTTGTAGTGCGGTGCTGGTGGCGTTGATGGTACCCAAAGAAAACGAAATGCTTGTTGGTGGTGATGCTCTTCTTCCACCGAGCAACCAGCTGTGTGACACTTTCAAATAAGTGAACGATTTGCTGACAGACGTTGCTTTTCTTGATTTGCTGTCGCCTATCACAGATATGTTCGACTTGTTTGTTTCCTTCACGCGCCTTGTAATAGTTTTTGACTCAGTGTGCTGGTTTTTCGCTGATTTGGTACGCTTTTTTGCCCATTGATGGCGTTGGATGAATGACCGCACGGATTCTTGCGTTTGTGGAACCTGTCTAGTACACAACTTATTGGTCCCTTGTCAGAGAGAGAGTAAGAGAGTAGAGACCGATTAATGATTATGTTTTCGTTTTTATCAACGAATATTTGCGCACTTGTGCAGCGGCTGTCAGGAAAGAAATTTCATCTGCGCCGTTGCTATATTCGTTCTTATGTGGGCAGCCGGGCCTAAGTTGGACACTATTCTGGTGTAGCTCTCTTGGTACAATTTGCTTATCTTTCCTCACTTTCATCGCCGGCATTCCTCTATGCGATTGAACGCATAACTACGCTTGACGTCCACTAGTTATGATGTTACATGCGGTCCGGGGCATCTTAGATTCGCTGTTTCTTTCTTGAATTGATTAAACTCAATGGAGTTGGCTTTTCAATGAATTTCCTATCACCATTTCATATCGAATGCGCAATGATGATAAGGCGGCGACGAAAGAGCGAGTATTACTTGAATCATGTTAACCGTTGGACAAGTTAATAGGCCCCTGGGGTCTTCTCGGTTATGCGCCCCATTGTCTGAGAAATGCAGGTTCTTTTCTGTTGAACATGCGGTCATCCTGTTTTGCCCTTACTGGCAGGCGTGCCGGCTGTCCTATTTTGCCCTTATCTCTAAGCGTAAGCCAAAAATACATGTTTTACGTTCAGCTTTAGGTTTAGAAGTCAGCGTCGTGCGAAACAGAGCCGCTTCAAGGCACTCAAGGGTCTTTAAAATACCGACAGGAAGCGGTTGGCGGAAGTTGTATTCGATGAAGCGAAGCCTCGTGTGCATGATACACCGTCGGTAGATTGCATTAAATACTACGAGGGTACATTCGCCCAGCAGTCGCCTGCTGGTGACGCTCCTTTGCAGATGAAAGTGAGAACGGACGGGTTCTCAGTTAGCAGTGAGGCGCTCTTGACGCCCGTCACAGCGAATGAAATCTCTGCTCTCAAGGTGTCGTTGAAATCATCAACTGACCCTGATCAGGTGACTGGTGCCACGGTCAGGACTTCACGAACATTGCTTTTACTGTTCAAACATGTCGCTGTGTTTTACCGACATATTCCTTCCACTTTCAAATGCTGCCACACTGTGCTAATCCCTAAAGGTCATGCTGTGTACGGACTACAAGATCTTCGCCCTATTACTATCGCCTCGGTATTTTAACGAGTGTTCGCGAAAATTGCTGCCAATTGGCTACGTTCGATGGTTGAATTGAATTATACAGGCAAAAAGCCTTTACACAGCATCTGAATGGATGTAGAGAAAGTGTATTTATTCTTAACTCTGCGTTGACGTTAGCACTAAAGCAATCACGTGAACCTACAGCATGGCAACGGTTGACATGCGAAAGTGTTTGATATGGTCTCCCATCATTCCGTCCGCAGGTCGTTCTTGCGCCAAAACGTCTCACTGGCTGGCGCTGAATTTATAATGAATATGATCGGCAATTCCTATACATGGCTGGAATTTGCGACGAGCTGAACCGGGAGACCAGCGCGTTCTATGCCGATGATGCGGCAGTGTTAGGGGAGCCTCAGACTCCCTGATCCACATCTCCCAGCGCTGCGCCTTCAATCACGGTCTCATTATTTGGCTAACCTGGCTGCAGTAGCTGGGGCCTCCGGATTCCAATGTGTAATCGAGCCCGTCTTCAGGCACACCGATTTAACACTCAAACCTGACTTGATTTTATCAAAGGACTCAAAGTCCTGGATACTTCACGTCGCCATACCTTGGGAAGCTAACGAAAGAAGACACGCAGCGAAATGCCGGAAGTAGGCTGATCTTAGCATGGCCGTTTGTGAACTTACAGGAGCGAAGCACTTCGAATCTGGAGCGATCATTATCGGTGCATGAGGCGTTTGGTGCACTCTGAAGGAACTGTTGCGCATAATGACTCTTGAAGGCACATGCCAAATTATCATGTGGTTTATGCGAAGCAGGACGCACTAGCATTCCGGCCGTCTGCCGGAAGGCTTAGGGAGTCCAGCAGGCATGTGCGATGAGTCTCGGAAGACAGCCACACGAACAGGATTACTTTACTCTATCTCAGACCGCCACGGGGAAGGAGCAGCCAGATGCAACAAGCAACGAACACGGTTATCAAGCAGAAGGCGACTAGATACATGGAGTAATGGTCTGATTCTCCTGCAAGCTGCTTAGAGTGCATCACAACTCCGTCCGATGACTCCTGCTTCCGCTGGCCATCGTACGTTCAAAAGTTCTTCTACAGGCTGTACGGGAACATCTTCAGCACCGATTTCACAATGTAGGTAACGGTCGTAGGCTGTCAAGTCTGACACTTGCGCAGCCATATTGCATGTGGATGGAATAATACGTAACAAAGTCAGCGACATCCACTTAGCTGCCTGAAAATTTTAACGGCATCACGTAAAGTGAAAATACCTGACCGCGTACAAGCTCGATGAAATAGCAGCATTGTGGAAGATTTGCCCGCTTACTGTACGTTGCTGCTTGGAGACCAAATAAAGGCAAACTATCAACACTTCGATACTCTTTGGTATTGGCCGGCTTCAGTGGAACAACTTTTCATCAAGAGGATAGAGCAAGTCAGCACGTCTCTTTCGGAAGGGTAGTTCCTCTTCTGGTACAGCACTCTGCAAGGCACTGACTTTTCTGCGGAGAATTATTTGCCTAATAGTATTGAGCACGCTATAACAAAGGAAGAAAAGTCACGGCCCAACCAGCTGTGACAAGAAATACATCACGTGGATAGCTTAAGAGCCAACCATCTGCAAGATAGGCAGCATTCTGCTCACGTAATAGTAATGATGGTCCAGAGAGGCCAAGAAACCCCCGGACGCCGTCGGATCTTCTTCAGTGGAATAGGTTAGTTCCACGCCATTTACACTTGTCAGCTGGGCACCTGCTGCTTGGAATATAGCATCCGCCGCGCATAGATTCCACTTCTCCACAGCAACAGTATGCACATAGAAATTTGCTGATCCGTTGAGCACTCGCAAAAACTTATACCCAATACCATTCACTCTTTCAATTTTCCACTTTTTTCCAAAAGCGGAAGCAATTATCTCTCCCGCATTACCTGATCCTGATTGTGCTATTAGCGCCAAGCCATGTCCAGAGGGATAGAAAGATTCCAATTCCAAAGGGAGTCGCCTTGACTGGGCAATTCTTGTACAGTTCGGATTGCAGCCATATCCAACAATACCCCAAACTAAATAACGCCCAACTGAGCACACGTCAACATATAGCGTTACTTCTAACTTGCCCTCAATCCTTCCTGGATCACTGTTAACATAATAAGTGCAAGATGCTAAGCCGTAAACTAGCAAAACATACAGAAATGAACCTTTCACAGACGTATTAATACAAATGCTAAAGTTGAACTTATTTGAAAAGTCGGAGCAGTTAGAAAAATAAAATATTTCTTTCTGCTGCTATTAATGTTGAAAAGGTTGATCACAGTTCCACCTATAACAGTTAGCTACCATATGAAAGCAATGAACAAGCAACATAGAACATGTTTGCACGAAGGTGAACTAACTAACCAGCGGTTAACAGTCAACTGAGACCAGATAAATCATATTGTATTAATAGTAAGCTAACTGTTACTACCTGAAAATTACAACCACAATAAGACATATGCAGTCAAACAGACCTGTTTCATTTGCGAACGGTCGGTGTATGATGCCAAAAACTGGACGAGTGTTAACCGCGACGCATACCATTATACTTTCGTGTGCAAGATCACCTGAAATTGTCCATTATTGCTGAAAACATTTATTCACCTTAATCGGCGATTTACGCTTAACAATACATTTTAAATATTAGGATTTTACACCCTATGCACGCGCACCCAAATTTTACGGAGAACTGTGCGTTAAAATAACAGTTCAATGCCACAAAATAACAATGTTCTGCCGAGACGTAAAAGTTTTCCTATAGTGAAACTTCTACATCCGAGGAGAATATTAGCAAGGCTATAATAGCGGTCGCATGGAAAACTTACCCTGAAAAGAAAGCAAATTCTTACACTGCGCGTTGTCTAAGTGTTAGCTTGACTATGGACACAATAAAAAATTTACACACTAGTTGGCTCCTGGAGGAAATCCATTGGACTAATCCAAACACTCAGCTCCTTCAGTGAGACGGGAATGGAGGTTAACTTCTCAAGCAGCAAACGATGCTTCCACCAAAGCGCGTAATAGTTTGTTCTTAATGAGTCCAAGTCGGCGTTCTCTTCCTCATCGGAACGTTGCTGTACAATCTAATTGAAAAGCGAAAGAACAATTCTTGGGCGGTTCTATCAATCAACTGCACACCTTGATTCCAGGGAATTTTTGCACAGCAAAAGAAATGACCCGTCCAACCATGCGACCAATTTTTGGCGCAAGCTCAGGATTCGCCCTAACGGAGTACGGAGTTCGCCGAGCAATGTGACCAGCATTTAAGGTACCCATTACACACAGAGCTATTAGTTCCTTGAGATCGACGGTCGCGTCGAAACTGATGCTTGGACTTCGTTGCCACATAAGTATGAAAAGGTAAACGAAAAACATGGAAACAATTAAAACGCACAGATTGAACCACCGCGGATAGAAAAGCATTTTCAATCAATGTTATTCCAAGTGGAACTCGCATTCTTCAAACGCCATATAAGAATTAGAAATTCGTTTTATTTGATGTGCAGGTAGCTGCAAGTCAATATTCCGCTATGCAATACGCATGAATGTGAGCAGCGTCGTTAAGGACAAAGATCGATGCTAACAATGACCGAAAAATTGATTGCTATGGTTTACTGCAGCTGATGAAAGTGTTTGGTAGCTTATTCAAGCTCAGTTGAACATTCTGAGAAGTACAGCGCCTTTTGAGAACGTAGGAAAAAATTATCTTCTCTCTCATGGATACTGAGCTTTTTCAATTCGTCAGGTTGTCTATGGCTTAATTAGATCTTCTCTCCTTTTTGGTGGATTTCTGTATGTCCTTCTTGACGCACTAAAAGTGTTTTACCTTGCAGAATCTGAACGATGAAACAGATGAAGCCGCGTAAGCATGACGAGCACCAATCTTGTAATATTTGAATACGACTTCATTCTGACAAATTGAGTAATTGAAACTTTGCCTTATTCGTTCGGTTAAACAATCCAATACCTTCACCTTACCGGTAGGAAACAAAAAAGAAAATGGTTGCACACTTCCTTCACATTGTAATACTATAGCATGCACTGCGTTGCTCATTCTTCTGCTTTACTGGAGTATTCTACTCAAATTCCAAAGAAAAAGAAGGCATCTATGGAATGCGCGCGGTGCGAATGATTCATCTATACAAAATACTAATAACGAATACCAGCTTCTAAGTGCACTGGTGCATTGGCATCAGCGCAGCTGGCGAAAGGTAGTTCAATCAGCTTCTCTGCTAAGCTTGCCGAACTGCAACTGCTTTGGTTTAAATGCAGAATAATTTTTGTGTCTGCGTAAAGAAGCTTCTGGCAGTAACAGAAGTATATATGTATCAAGTTTTCGGAATAAGACGGCTTTTAATTTTCGTTTTCAATTATGATCATGTAAAGCAATTCGACGATTAAAACCAAGGACAAACCTGCACCATTATACATAGATGAGGAAATTTTAAAATTAAAACTCGTATACTGTTCCGCTGTGAGTTGCTGGAAACAGAATAATTAACTTTGACTGTTACGTATTGGACATGTAGCGCTCCTCACGCTACGGTATGGAATGCAGGTAAGCGAGGTGACATGGAGACGGGAAATGGGGACAGAAATGCACAAGGAAGTCAGTATTGATTTGCGCGGGTGACGCGTCCAGCAGCTGCAGTGCCAGAAACGAAGTAGCGCTCTGCGTGTGCGTTTTTTACCGTTGTCGTTTATATCTGCTCTTCTCCATCATCGAGTTGTAGCAAACTTCATTAGTCAAGTGGCATGAACAAGGAAGGGGGTAATGGACGAAACGGCGCCATGGACAACACCCAAGGGCCCGCTACAGACATTTACTGCAAGTCCGTTCGCTGTTAGCTTCAAGAACGTTTTTTATGCGTTCTTGAAGCCTTTGCAACTGCCTCGTCAAAGGTGTGCCTGTTAACTTAATCAACTCTGTGCAAACTATTGGGAATATGACTGTGCAGTTGGGGGTAAGGTCACTAGTTTAGGAGATGTAACGCTATGAGCGTGAGGTTCATATGTAGCATCTACGCTTGTCTGACTAGTAAGCACTGCCTACATTTGAGGGGTTAGTAGATACCAACTATATATGAATGCCACATGAATAGTAGGTGCCATCTATATGCGAATATATGTCGACGCCAGGGGTCATTGAACAACGATTCGTAAGATCAAGCGACTACAGCTGATATTAATACTTTCTGAAGCACGTTGATCTGAAGGGGTCGTTGTCATTGTCATTATTCGTTGCTATCGCTGCTCTACCTCTGTGTTAAAGTAAAGGTAAAACCTTTTGTTTTTCGTGAACGTGTTGACAATAGCCTTCGAGCCAGATAATTGGCGCGACATTTCTTCTTGCTTAAAGGTTGACAGCGCAGATTATACAAAGCATTAGCATATCAAACTCGCCTGTCAGCTTATAAGAACTGTACGTCGAATATCTGCCGTCAAAGCGAGCTGTGCCTGAATCTCTCCCGAGCGTCCAGCGCAACTGTGCAGCTGCCTTCTCATCATCTCCAGCGCGCTCTAAAATCTTCTAGTGCCTCTCAGGCTACAAGCATCCCCAAAAATTAGCCAGCGCGGCGACAGGGGGCATTATTGCCCACATTGAGAATTACTGGTTTAGTCCATTTCAAAGGCTGGTAGAATTTTTCAGTTATTACGATCGGAAAAGTCAAAGTTCCCTTCGACAGAAAGCCAGCTCGATTCATGAGAATAATCGTGGTAGTAGGCAATGCTTTATCGATCAGATTCTAAGAGTGATGGTTAGCGAACAAGTCTTTAGCACTTACGCGTCATTGTTTTTGCGCTGAATTCTGGCTGATGTCAAAGGGCAAATAATCTAATTAAGGATGATGAACCAAATCAAGAAAGTCTCCACGATTGACGGTTACCTCTCTGTGCGCGCTCGATTGACCCCTTGTGAAAATTATCAAGCATGAAAGCATCTTTGGGTAAGGACAAAGAAATGAGGTACTATTGGGGGTCCTTTGTTTACTTGGGGCAAAGCTCTGCCGGTTGGCGAAATGTAGGCGCCATTAGACAATAGCGTTGGTTGGTGCCGCTTAGCTCTCTGACCATGTGCCTTGCTTGTAGAATCAGTAAGTGCTCACACAATGACCAGTAGCTGACGACGGAGCAAGCACGTTTCGATAGCTCTGTTATTGCACTAGTAGTATTCGTTATGCTCTGTTTCTACTAACGCCTCACTTCTCCAACAAATGGCGCAGTTTTTCGTTCTTAGCTTCTGGCGCTGATGAATAGGCGACTACCAGCCTCGACAAGGTGAAAGACTCTTCCCACTGCTGCGGAAACTTATTCCTCCTGCAGAGGCAACTGCTCTAACAATTGATTACATAAAGTAGGAACATTTTGCTCTTGCTGCTGAACGTGGGAGGAGTTATAAGTCATTTAGGTTTCCTAAACATTCGTAGTTTTCGTCAGAGTATCTGAAACGAGGCTCTTTCGGTTTTACGCTGTTAGGCTCCGTAACGGTACGTTATTTTCAGCTAGAATGAAGTTGATGGTGTCCTACCGTTTAAGCAAAGCAGAACGTCAACGTGAAGAAACTTGAGAACGCTGTTCGCGAGAGCTTCTCGTTTCGTGGCATTGAAAATTGATGCAACCTCCATTTGCGACTGAGACACGCGGTGTATGCTTGCTGAACAATTGTACGGTTAAGCAGAGACAGAAAATTAATACATATATAAACACTGGAGTGGCATTAAGTAGGTGACCCTACGGAAATGAATCCGTTATGGAATGTGATCTTCATTTCTTGCGTGTTTGGAAAATACTTACCTACCTGGGATTCCCTAGACTCCAGGCCATTACCGCCTTGGTTTGATCAGGCCAAGTTTGGGATATTCATGCACTGGGGGCTCTATTCTGTGCCATCTTATGGAGTTTCAGCGGAGTGGTTCTGGTGGTGGTGGCAAGGGGAGCACAGGGAGGCGCAGGTGGAATTCATGAAAAAAAATTACAAACCCAAATTCAGCTACGCTGACTTTGCACCGATGATGACATGCGAACTTTTTGACGCTGACCATTTCGCGGAGGTCGTACAGAAGTCCGGAGCCAGGTAAATGAAATTTGCGTATTTCACTTCTGAAATATGACTCCGCTTTCCGCATTGCTTTCCTAAAACTATTGTAGATATTTCGTCTTGACTAGCAAGCATCATGAAGGTTATGCACTGTGGCCAAGTGCTGAGTCTATGCATTTCAACGCTTTGGACACAGGACCGCACAGAGATCTTGTAGGTATTGTACTAATCCGTTCAACAATATGCTTCAAAAGTTAACGTTTTTCTTGTTCCTTCGCGTTTTAAGGAGAGCTGGCCACTGCAATTAGGAAAGTTGGGATACGATTCGGCTTGTACTACTCACTGTTTGAGTGGTTCAACCCGTTGTTCTTATCTGACAGCAGCTCAAAATTCACTAGGCAATCGTACGTACAAGTAAGAGAAAATAAGTGCAGGGGATCCCCGACTTACGAAATTCTGGGTTACGACAGGTTCAGCTTTACAGTGGGTGTGAAAGCGACGCCCATTCACTTCGAACTGTGTATTTTGCTCTTTTCTTAGGCTAGCGGCGCCTGTTAGCCTCCCGATAACAACGGGTAGTCTAGCGCATCACCTGAAGCCTAATGCAACCTAATGCTCATGCGTATGACTTAAGCAGGGCTCACAATGACCACATTGCTTCTACCCCTTTTTCATTTTTTGCGGGAATGGCAGTTCCTTAGTAAGCTTTTGATCGGCGCGCTTTTATATTGTATGTGCAGTTATGGTATCTGTAAAAGAAATCCGTTTTTCACTCTTAGTCTAGTACTCAATACATTGCACGAGATATCCGGTGCTATATTATAAACTAGGCATGCGTTAGGTGATGTTGCCAGCTGCGATGCAAATGTTTGGAATACGGTTAAAATAGGCTGCACTAAGATATGATCTTCTGCACCATGTACTTTGACTAAGCGTCTACCTCCAGTTAACTATTGTTCTGACTTGGTGGGTCGGAGCGAAATGCCATCTTAATTCGGGGACCCCCTGTATTTATCAAATAGCGAGTATAAATAGGTTTTCTAGAACGTCGTACATCCTCAACTTCATGACTTAGTTAACAAATACAAACCAGAAGTTGTATGGAGTGATGGCGATTGGGGTGCTAATGATACATATTGGAATTCTACTCAATTCCTTGCTTGGCTCTATAACGACAGGTGAGTTGTAATGTCATTCCAATTTTTCAGCTTTGTCTTCTTCCTCTTAGCCCCGTCAAAGACACAGTAGTAACGAATGACCGTTGGGGAAATGGCATTATGTGTAAACACGGTGGTTTCTTTACTTGCAGTGATCGCTTTAATCCACGTATGGTTTGGCCTTTCCATTTTTCGGGAATTGCAAGCAATAGCTTAGTGGGATTTTTAAAATTTGTTTTGCTGTTGCAGAAACTCTTCAACCACACAAATGGGAAAACTGCTACACTATAGATGCAGAATCATGGGGTTTCCGGCGGGAGGCCACACTGAACGATTACCTCACGACGGAACAGTTGATTAAGGCATTCGTGGAAACCGTGAGGTAAAATTGCTGTTGATTTGGCATGCTGAATAGAGCAGGTTTTATTTATTCAGTTGTGGTGGTAACTTTTTGTTAAATGTTGGTCCTACGCATGATGGCCGCATATTGCCCGTATTTGAAGAAAGACTGTATTCCATTGGAAAATGGCTAAACATTACCGGAGAAGCTATTTTTGAAACTGTTCCTTGGGCTCATCAAAATGACTCTTTAACAAAGGATGTTTGGTGGGTGTTTGCATTGAGTGGCAGATCACTCTGAACTGCCATTCCAACTTAGGTACACTACTCGAAAGCCACAATCGATGGGACGCGTAGACAACAAAACTATTTTTCCGAAAGGCAATTATGTTTACGCATTCTTTTTCAACTGGCCTGAAGATGGAACTTTGCAACTTGGAAGCGTGAAAGGAACAGACAGAACTGAAGCGGTACTAATGGGAAGTTCTGACAAGCTTTCCTTAGAGCCAACTAAACAAAGCGGTATGAAGATCGGATTGCCTAAGCTGTACAGTGCTAATGGAATTATCAATTGCTGTTGGGTTATCAAATTAAGCGATGTAGCACCTTTGCATACGGAATGATCGCGGACTCAGATAGAATATGTTACAAGATAAACTGTTATCACGATAAGTATCACCACCTCCATTGGTGATAGGCAACATCAATGTCATTATTGTTGATTCAGCTGAGAACCGTTCGTTAGCAAACGCTTCAATAAAATTTTTCATAAGCTCATGGAAATGTGTCAGGAAGACAAGTGGTAACATTTCGCTTACAACCGATCGCCTGAATAAAAGCAACCACAAACTGGGCGGAGAACCAGCATGCTATGCATCTTGACCTGAATCATTTTTGTGAAAAATGCGACGTACTGCCATATGCAACCTTGGTTGTATGAGCTTCGCGGAATGATGAAGACTGCTTTAAGAGTCTATTTTTTCTACAAAATTTAAAATTTAAAAGAACAGTGTAACCACCTTCAGCCAAGCCCCTACGCTAGGGAATGATCCAGATAATAGAGGTGCCCGACCCAACATCCGAAGAATGCAGGTTTCTTTCTGGCAACCATGCTGTCATCCTGTTTTAATCTTACTGGAGGGCATGCCGGCCATCTTAGTCTGTCCCTAACTAAGCTTATGCCAAAATATATGCCTTATGTTTAGGCTTAGGCTTAGGTAAGCGCAGAACACGATGGCCGACAGACTTACAGTATGATGAGGGGCGGCTAAGAGGCAAGATCCAAAACAGGAGACAGAGGAGACAGCAACAACCTATACTTAAGTTTTTTGTTTTAACAACGCGTATAAATCATTTTTTCATAGGCACAGACACCAGCTCATTCTATTCCCTAGAAAAAATTCAGTCGGTACTTTAGAACAGTAAAAAATGGTTTAACTCCCGTTACTACGCGCAAGATGATATCGACACTTCTGGTTCCGTCGTCAGCGAAAGATGTCAAGACACAGGCTAGGTGTGAATCGGAGCAATTCAACTTGACCTAACCGACTTGACCT
>KN538379.1:548029-570774 GCA_000797535.1 Trichuris suis
AATGAGGAAACGTGATGGGATGAAAACGAAACCGCCATCGAAGGGAAAGCTTGAGAATATGGCAGGGAGAGCGCGATGCTCGCTGGGAAGTACAGAAATATTGTCCACCATCGTCAGTCACTCGATGAAATTTATGGTTGTAAACCGATGGAAACGTTCCAGCATGAGATACGACAAAACAAGCAAGAAAATCTCATGAGAGCTCACCATGACAACTAAAATCTCCCGAAAGGAAACCTACGAAACGAAAAATAATGTCCACCGCCCTGAACCAAAGGGAGTTTGTCCACTGACGCGACAGTCATAAGTGAGACAGCAGATTTCGTTAGTACGAACCGTACGCGTCGAAACGTACTGCACCCAACAATGCACTACCCCACTGTAGAGCGGGGGGGGGGTAACGCTTGTATTCAGTTTTGCCGACGTTGGGATAGAATGTAGAAAAACTCCTTTCTGCTACTCAGTTTAACGCTCAAGGTCAATTCCCTTCGCTCCATTAAAGCATTTTCTGTAACGCAGCTTAATGAGCGTAATGTTGAGGATAATCAAGATTTGTTTACGTTACGAAAGATTGTACCTGCGTGTTCAAGTTTAAAGTTACTGTAAAGTTACTCTGCAGTGTTAGTGATACGTCGTCGTTTAGTTCTCACTTGGCGTCGAAGCTGATCGTGTCTGTCGAAGTTGTACCGCTTGCTCTCAATATGACTAAAACAGTTGTCGACTCGATGCAACGATTTGTGAACACGTTCAACTTGAAAATGTAAGACTGCGGGCTTCCATGTTGTGCAAGATACTTTGATTTAAAACGTGGCAAGCGGTTTGTTTGTATTTGTGACTGATCTCTTGTTCGCCGCTAGTTAACGAATGTTAAGTATTCAATAATTTCGAGTGCGCTTGTCACTTTCTCCCGATTTTGACGTTAAATTTTATTCTTTCTGCTGGTTCCAACGCCTTTTATCTGCTGTGTTGCAGTGAAAAACCAGTGCAAACGCACCTGCGTCGTGTATATGGGGCTCTCAGTGCTTCCATGATGGCTGCCGCTGTGGGAGCTTTCGTGCACGTGGCAACTACCTACTGGAAGGTACTTAATTGTTTGTTATACTTTTCGTTTTTCGTCATCGCTCATGTTTCAACACATTTTTTTACAAGCCCATCCGTCGTCTCAACTTTGGTTATTTGTTTTAGGGAACTATTTGGAGTTTGTTGTTGTCAATCGTGTTGCTGCTGTTGATCAACGGCACTCCGCATACTCGAGAAAATGAGAAACTGCGTTTCTGTTACTTGATTGGATTTTCCTTTTTATCCGGTTTGTACTTTCACATCTGTGAAATCTGATTTGTGCATTCTCCGCTTTGTTACAAAATTTTGTAGGATTGTCAACCGGCCCGTTGCTCGATTTTGTTATCAGCATTAAACCATCACTGGTCGTGTCTGCATTCTTAGCCAGTGCGACGGTGTTTGTAAGTTTCAGCATGGCCGCCCTGTATGCACCGGATCGAAAGTATCTCTATTTGATAGGTGCTGATTAAGCAGGTTTAGGCCTGGGCTAAAGTGTAATCGAATTGCCTTTTTCTAGGATCCCTTCTCGGCATGCTGAGTACTATGTGTTGGCTCTCCCTATTCAATTTGTTCTTCGGCTTCAGTTTCTTGTTTCAAGTGAACCTCTACGCCGGTCTAGCAGTGATGTGCGGATTCCTCCTTTATGACACTCAGCTGATAATGGAGAAACGTCGAATGGGCGACACCGATTACATACGGTAGGATTTGACCAAGCTAACTTTGTTTTGCGTTTTTACACCAATGTTTTAGTCACTGCGTGGACTTATTCGTTGACTTCATTGGCATACTTCGTCGTATTATGATTGTTCTGGCGCAGAAAGAAGTATCATTGATATGCGTGGTCATCTAAGTGTTTAATATCTTCCTTTTTAAGATGCGCAAGAAGAAGGACTAAAACTTAATACATGGGCTGGTTCGTTCATCTTGTTTGTATATCATGGCTGATGTTGTAACAGTTTCGTGTATCAGACCTACAATGTCGCATCAGTGAGAATTCAAAATCTGAAAGTTTGTCGCAGTTGGGCTTATTCATACGTAAAGTACACATTTAAGCTTATACACGCTTTCTCGTTAGGGCGGCATGTGTGTCGCCTTAGGTGTCTTACTTTGATGTGACGTTTTGGTGAATAAAATGTTAAATAATTGTTGTCTTAAGAAATCTGCTCGTCGAAAGCTTTTGGTTCTGTGAGCCAGTTTGTTCCACCTCGAATGGGGTGCGCGTTTGTGCCGTAATTTTCTCTCTTTCGTTTCCTTTAGTTTCTCATCTTGATATTTCAACACCGACAAAGTGCGTCGGATAGCGTCGTTAGAATAGAGCGGGACGTACTCAGATGTTGGAGTCGCTTTGAGCAAGAAAGGTATGTGTTCCTATGCACTGATTACAGTTAGATTGAGACCCAGAAGGAAATGTGTTCGTCCAATTTAACAAGTTTCACCTGCAATGGCCCACCTAATGCTACTTCACCTAATTAATCACAAATTAAATAACTCTTATTGTATTAACTATTTCAAATCGGGTTATTAAGTAGCATTGAAGTTTCAGTATCAATTGCTTCAGGATGGGTTGACAGAGTAAGCAGTTGGACATTGTTTCGACGCAGGCATGTTTTCACGCAGTGAAGTTGATTTGAACTGGTTCGATCAGACGCGCAATCTTTGTGGATGGCGTCGCACGAAGTGAAGACAGCCACAATAATGTTTCGGCTGGCTTAACAGTTATCCAGAACTTAATGTGGACTTCCAAGGGTTAGGGTAGCCATTGCAAAACGTTCGTCATGGGTTTACTGGCTCGTTTGGTACAGCTGGTTGAACTTAATGAAATAAGCGAAGAAGAGATAGCAACACTCCTCTAATAGCATGATGAGGAACTACTTAGGAGCAGCACAGTGAGGAG
This sequence comes from Trichuris suis, assembly GCA_000797535.1. NCBI lineage: Eukaryota > Metazoa > Nematoda > Enoplea > Trichinellida > Trichuridae > Trichuris > Trichuris suis. The sequence goes on from KN538379.1 coordinate 550,983, forward strand.
AAAAGGGAAGATGACGAAACTGAGAAACATCAGAAATAATAAGAAGAGTTATGGCCATTTTCACCGAAAAAGATCCGCAAAGAGAGAGGGAGGGACAGAGATGCTCAGAAGTAAACAAAATGATAAGGAGTGCATACAATGGCCACGCGGTCGTCTGCCTCGTTATCTATTATGTTGTTTACGTCTGGACTTGTCTCATCATCTGACATCCGAACGAAAGAAAAACGTGCACGGCAACAAAGTGTGGATGGGTTTTTAAAGCACAGATAATCCAGAAATTGGAGCAGTTGCAGCACTACTATGAGCGCCGTCGCTTGTTGAATCACCAAGAATTGAACGATTAATTAAATTACAGATATTCTCCGTTTTTTAATGAAAGCTCGTCTTTCGAGTTTTCGCTTTTACGTAGAAGACGGATGTGCACCTGAGCACGTTTCCGTTTTACGGAATGAGAAGAGCGAAAGAAGCACCCAACGTTTCCTTTGCGCTAGTTTGTGCCCCATCGGTCGCCTGTTGTCTTGTGAAATACGTCTTCCCGCTAATGAAGCGCCAGATCGAAACCTGTGCGTTTAAGAACGTTAAGTGTCCCCGACAAAACAATCCTCAGCATCAGTCAGCTTTCAGCTGTGTCTGGATGGATCTGCTATTTATGTCTCTTTATTTTGTCCATCCATTAGATTTCTCATCAGCAACGACAGTTGATTAATCTGGACTGTCGACATCGAGGCAGGCGTGGATGAAAACGTAAATGTTACTGATCTTCACTAAGGCTCTGTTGGATACAGGCAACGAAGACATTTTGATAAATCGTCCACTTCTCTCTTTTTGTCTTTAGTAACGGGTAACTGTCACTATCCGAATCTTTGATGACTCATTCTCATACATCGACATCGCTGCCTCATCCTTTCCTTCCACTTCCTGTCTTCCTACTTGTCTTAAGTGAGATTGCATCTTATATGCATAGTTCTACTCTATATTAGCTGTGTATTCACCACACCATTCATTATTGTAAGCAAAACGTTTTGACGCGGGGTGTGCGCCATTTGGTTTCCGCCGTTTTATGCCGAAGCACTCAGTTTAGCACGCGTTTTGAGTGCAATAAAATAAAACTACTAATAACAACAGCAACAGCAATAGTAATGTGAAGATGTGACTTATTTGGTAACAGGATTTTGGTTTCGTAACCTCAGCTTTTACGGCTTTGCCCTTTTGAGCAGTTGGTACGACGAGAATACTTGAATCGCATATGGAAGGAATGAATGTAGCTTTCGGGACTGACCTTGTCTCATCGTCACGGTGATGGTAGGGGCGTTCTGATCTCTTTGAAACGCTTCTGTGCGTGTCGGCGAGTAAGGTACCTTAAGGCATTGTCGAGCAGGTCAGATCATCGACCGCAGACCCGGCTCCTAAGGAATCTTCAGTGTATGAGCGTTTAAAGTGGTCCCGTAGAGCCGTTGCGAACTTTTCTTGGGATATAGTTCCTACCAGCACTGGCAGGGTGTTCAACTGTCGCAGTGGCTTAGTTCGTGATCTCCTTTGGATTCCTAGTTTTTGGTATGCCGCCTGGTCCAACTTACGTGTAGGTTCCAAGCAAACCCTTTCAGGGTTCCTACGGTGATTGAGGTTTGCCTAGAGATTTTTTCTGACGTCACGAACTCAAAGGTGATAAGAGGTGTAGGTAGTCGATAATAATCACACGATTCCCTACAAGCGATAAGCCAACGCTACCTTGGATAACAGCGAAGTATTTGCATAAACGACCAAGTGATAAACGCTATCCACTCTAACAGAGAGCACATTAGCGTTGACCTGCCAAACTGTCTCTTGCGGAAAAACTGTTTTGTTTTGCATGCACGCGTTGCCGTTTGCTAAGCCTTGGCCACTGCGGTTCACTAAGGGCAGCTTGGCCTGTTGCCATCTGTTACACTTGATACCTTTCAGGTAAAGAGACGCGCGTTCCTCGTGCATGAGTTGCTGCTGTTTTGAGTTTCGTAAGTGGCTTCTCTTGTGAAACAGAACTTTGATTATTTCTTTCCTAATAATCGATTTTAAGGGCGCGTAGCTCTTACGTTAAACAGTGTAGCTCACTTTTCTATCTGTGAAATTATATCGATTTTCGTTTTGCTGTTCACAATGCATGGACTGCCTGGAAAGCTTCAAGTGCGTTTTTGTGATTACTGGTTGGCTATGTAGGGTTCCTTCCATTTGCCTTAACCCTCCTCCAAGAAAGTGTGTACAACAAGTCCCTACGTTCCATGGAGCATCGCGTTGTCTATGCTTGCAAGACTGAAGGGTTGTGGTAGGAAGGGAAATGGTCATTCTTCTTCGTGTTGACTTTCAATAGGCCAGTGATTCTCCATGGAGACGCTGGAAGCTAAGAGGGAGGTGAGGGGGCCGCTACCGCCCCCTGGAAGGCTGAGGATTGCGCTGGACCGTAGATGTTAGCCACTGTCAGTTCAGCAGCAGTCACCGCCAGAAGGTCAATGGTCCCTGAAATAGAAGGTACTCGTGGTCGAACCAGCGCTTTGGGCTCTCCAACTGGTTCTCTGGAACCGGTGTTGGAATGCTCTCAATCAAACGTCGGTGGCCAAACTTCAGTTGCGACCTCTGGGGGCGCTGGCGTGGAAAAGCTGGAGAAATTGTGTTAAACTGTGGATCGAACTGGTTATAGGACGAATTGTCGCGTAGACAATCTGTACACGACTAATTATCCCGAAGCCCTGAGCGGGACTCTAGGCCTGTGGACCTTGAAGATCCCGTGAAGCTCAGGTCATTTGTAGTTACTCAGAGTAAAGTTTGTGGCAGATTTTTGAAGCTGTCATGTACCGAGTGTTATTGGGGAAGTTGTTTAAGGGGAGGGGGATAGAATTACCTTTTCAGGTCGTGCATGTTGAGTCAAACTGGATGGACTTGTAATGCAATACTGTTTTAGCGATCTTGAACAATTTAGTCGAAGAGGCATGTGATGGGGCTTTTCAAAAATCTGCCACAGGTTTTAAGGCTAACTCCAAATGCTCTGAGCTTTACGGGCTGCCAATATCTGTTAATATAATTCTGAAGTTACATAATGACTGTTGTTGTGAGTTAATAGTATTATCAATGCTACGTGCCAGCCAGCCTTCTTCTTGCCGTGTATCTTCTCTTTCAAACCACAGGGACTTTTGCGTTGCACTGAGTTTTCATTGTATGCATTTACAGCCTGGTACCCTTTGTGACAAAGATTTTTGCCTTAACCTGAGAGTATGATAATTTCGACTTACCAACCGAACACAGCCTTAGGCATGTTTACGAAATCAAACAGAGCTGCTCAAAGTCGTGCATAGGCGAAACAGCTAACTCGCTGGCCCAAAGATTCCAACAACACATCGTCTGCGTCCCATTTCTAAAAAGCGAAGAGCCGGTTACAAGGTATACCTATAATGACTCGCCCACAAACTCTTCAATCTACCATTACAATGGGTCAAGCTGAGAAAGCATCCACAGTAGTTAAGCATTTGTCACAACGTTCGCGAATAAGTTGTCTACCCATACTGTGCCCAGAAGGCGGCACAATCCCAATTACAACCAGATAAAGGAATGGAAGTCAGCAGCTCACCAACAAGACGAAATCCTGCAAAATTCCAACGTACAAATGACAGCGCAAATGAAAAAATGAGACAAAAAGTAGACCGCACGTTGCAAACGCCTAAATGATGGATGAAAAACGTAGAAGAAAAACAGTAGTCTTTACATCTCGTGTTTCACACCGTTCAGTTTGAAATACCATTCTACTGATGCTGAATTTAAGCTTCACTGTACCGCCGAGCGCCATGCTTAGTACGTTCGTTTCGCGCTGATGACGGATCAAGGCTGACCTGGAAGCCTCGTGTTCTGGATAAAAATCTTCTTCGCAAGGGGTACCAGGCTGTAAATACATGCAATGAGATTGCACAGGCCCCTTCTTAGGCACCCTGCGCTGAGGTAACTTAAGATCTTCCCAAATGATATCCTGGTAAACTACGGTATCAAGGATCTTTTCACGGGTATTCCAGTAGTACACAATGGTCGCCATCTTGCGCCAGACAACTAAGCTAAATCTCTTCCACGTGTTGAACTGCTTGGGATGCTTATATTGAAAAGTAAGAACACATCAAGCTGCCTTACTTTGACAAATTGGTTTTAAGCAAAAGGGACTAAACGCAAAGGGGCGCCGAAAGTGGACACGTTCGGATAGGTAGCTTCATTTCACATCTCAGCATCCCTTCTCGGTGAAAATAGGTATTGCTGCCGGTAAGGTAGATCGCAGTTTGCCGCCGCACATGATTCAGAGTTCTTACGCCTCTAAGTTACATTACCTTGTCACAGTGTTTCAAAACAATGGTTTCCCAAACGTTATCTCCCTTATAGTGCGGTCGCCTTAGGCTCCAAGAAGCACGTGTACAACAGCCTTGATACAGCCCTTTCCTTACTTCTGTGGCTGAGTTAAATGGGTACAGCACTTAAACCGACTGGACAATTCTCAAGTTTATTCTAGCTCATCTCTGCAGCATTCCTTGTTTGAGCATTGTATTTCCTTCTACCTGTGTGTTGTGCACTCCCGTTTGTACGGAGAAACAGCCATTGCGGGTAAGTGATCAGTGCAATTCCTCACCGGAAAAGAGTATCCCAAGGTGGGCTTCTCATCTTACTTGAGGTTAGAACCTTCTTTTCTTAGCAACGGTGTCGCGTATTATACACTAATTATCGGCCGGCATCACTGTCAAAACTCTGTGAGGATATCAAGAGTGAAGGAGCATGGTAATGGCGGGCATTTATACGGTGCTTATGAGAAAGGAGACAATGAATTTACATTTTGTATGTTTGTAGTTTTGCCTGCCATAGGTGCATATGTTTTCACGTATGCATTTCCGTCAGATTACTAAATTAAAGTAGTCCACAGCTGTTTAGAGAAGGTGTTACTTTGTTGCTTTCCTGCAGTGGCGTCTACGGTATTTGAGTCTGTACTGAACGCGTGCGACTTTTTTATTGTCATTATTCCCTATGCAAAACGCCGTAATGATTATTTGCATAGCATTTGCATAGTACTATTCCAGAGATGATTTAAAGTACGCAAGAGGAAGTGGGTAGGTTATATACAGATTATTCATTATTTTGAGGATAGGATGTGATTTCAGTTTTTAAAAAACTACATCGGCAGCTTGTTCGTTGTTGTAGGCGTGGAACTCTCCTTGTTTTCTCCAGAGCACCCTCGTTCTCGCGCATCTCGTCTTGTCATTGAAGATCGATGCTTCTGTTAACAATTCAACTCGTCAGCGGATTGAAACCGTTCATAATTGCCGGTGTAGTCGGCTGTACATCTGTCCCGTTCTTCTGTGCAGCGATTGGTTGGCGAATATTGGCCTCATTCTCAGTATCAGAGAGAACGCGTGTAATGGTCGACGATATGATGTACAGCATATATCAGCGGTTTCTGCTTCTTTTCTTCGAAAACGTTAGTGGAGTTGAAGTGAGAACTCTCATTAATTATCTGCTTAGTTTAACCTTCTCTTTGAATTTAGCTAATTCTTTATTCTGCCGCTGAGACTGATGCCAATGAAAAAGCCTTATATATATGCAATCATCAAAGCTCATGTGATTCAGCGCCAATCTGTCGACCTTGATTAGCCATTCTGTTGTTTCAGTTGACTGGGCGGTATTTGATATGCTGGCCATTAGGCAGAATCGACTTGGAAGTCTGCGTTACATTCTCAAGGATTCATTGCAGTATTTACCCCTTTATGGATGGTACTTTTTCGCGGTAAGTTCAAAGCGATGCGGTATTATAATTTTTTGCATTCCGACTTCTATGGTCTCTTTATGGCATTTTTGTTCGGTTTAACAGGAAACTAACCTCAACGGGAATTCATTTCGCATACAGGCAGCAATAAGACGTTTTTATGTTTCACCGATGCAATTGTGGAGTATGCCTATGGTTAACAGCCATGTGCATGAACAACGGGAGAGCAGACAGGGATAGTAGTATATGCTGAACATAGTACATGCGCTTACTGTTAATATACGTAGTTGCGTCGGGACTGTAGCATTACCGTATTATTATTGCTTTGTTTGAGCTTTAAGTCTTACCCACAGGCATTGTTTCCTGTATCAAGTGCGTTCTTACGGCTGCAGTAAGTTTTATTTGTTAGTCAACTTCCTCAACCGTTGCCTAGGTCGTCGCTGACGGCATTTCATTGTTACAACTTGGTTTATTTGAGATGATTTTTAAAACATTTCTTGTTGTCGTCGATCAGGAAATGTTCCAACAGGCTACAGATGGTCTAAATTTTGAAAACATGTTAAGTGTAGTATCTTATCGGTTAAAGTGATGCAAAAATTGCAGGCCTATTAAAGGGCGTACAATATGGCCCAACAAATTCGTTGTCTAACCATTCAGGGAACGTTCCCTCTCTCTCACACACACATTTATTGCCCTTAAAACGGTTATGAGATTCATTGGTCTTATTGTAATTTTTTAGTTGATTCTTTACTGTATTAATGGGTTTATCTTGTTTTATGCTGAGAATAATTGGTTAAGTTGTTGACACTGTCGTGCAAGGGGATTTTGAATATAAATGGTTTGGCCATGGCATTATTATGGCGTATGGCGAAATTTGATTTCAGAATAAGTAGTTGTCATGACGTCATTGAGTCACCTTGAAACCGCACGAGTCGGTCTGAGGAGTAATGTCTCCATTAACATCGTTTCGTTGCTTGTTCGTTTTGAACGCTTTCTTCTTCTAAGTACCGTCCGTTTCGCTAACATCGTCATTTACTATAAATGTTATTATTTGGCAGAGCTCCGCTTTTAGTTTTGTGAATACAAACTGTTTCAAAACAGTTTGTAATGTTGCAGTTGAACTTGCTGGTTAATAGAGAAGTTAATCATACTTACGTGCTGCAAACCCATGTCAAGTTTCAGTGCAACAGTCATCTAATTGATTGGATTTTTGTTGTCAACTTTCAATACCGCCGTGATAATTTTTGTATCGCATTTTAGCATGGTGGCGTATACGTTAGAAGAGGAAGCTCTTTCAATCAATCAATAGCAATTCGCCAGCTGCAGTACCTTCGAAGTTTGGATGTTCCTGTAAGCATTTGCTTTCTAGTCTGTTGTAACGGCCCATGCATTCATCTAAAGCTTAAGTCGTGATGTAACAACGCTTCAGTTGTGATGCTTTTGTTCAATTTTATTGCAGAGATAAACCAAAACGCTTTCGCGCCATTCACCGTTACGTTTGAAAACAGTGGGAGCGGGAGAATGAAATGTTTGGAAATCATTAGACGGTTGGGTAGCAGAAACACATGGAAATCGTCACCAGCGATTGTGCTGCCCATATATTGCAGTGCGTTTTCTTCAGCAGCTCTGGTTTAGCTAGCGCGAGGGCGTGCATAATTTTGAGATGAGATTTCCTGAACTATTTTGCTTTTTGTAAGCTGCCGCGTTTAATAGGAGCAATTGATACCTTAGTGGGTGCGTTCAGCGGTGGATCGTATGTCGCATTTGAGCACGTTTGGCGCACCCCTCGATTGCACTTGTTGACAGGCAGCGTTAGCAGAACCGGAGATGCCATCTTTTGCTTGCTACGATTCTCTGAAAATTCATCCTCAAAAAAGCCTGAGACCAGTTGTGGCCTATTTTTCTTACGACACAACTTGGTTAATTTTAATTAGCTTCAAAAGTCCGTAATGATTATTATTCAGATTGATTTTGAATCCATTTTATCTAAGCATTCGTTCGCCTTCCTGATGATACATTTTTGATGCGTCATCTTTAACCAGTGCTGCGAAGGGTGAGAATTTTTTCGCTATGCAGGAATGCGAAATGCAAGGCTTTACATAATGCGTCCGTCCTCTTCTGGCATTTCATTATTTTCTAGACTCATTCTGGTCTTCGCTAGTTTTGTTCAACAAACGAAACTAATTAGCAAAATTGACAAAACTGAGCATTCGAGTTAGGAAGCGAAGCTTCCACAGCTGTCTTTTCTCGTTGTCAACTAATCCGTTGTGAAGACGGAAAGGTAACATGTTGAAATGGACGTAAGAAGATCGCGCGGCGAACAGCTGCAAAATTCTCAGAGGTGGAGCGGACTTTCAATGACTCACAATTATAACAAAGGTTTGGAAAGGTGATATACGGTCGCTGACGAATCGGGTCCACACACTTGCTGACCCTTTTTTGTTAAAGGAAGAGTTGTGTTCAATGAAAAGGCTTACTTTGATCATTCGATGCTGTCGCGACATAATGTGCTTACTTGCACGTCTTTTGAATATTGAGAAAAATATTCGACAAGTGCAGAGGCCTTGATGATGTCTTCCACGATCATCTTCTTGAGGCCATTGTTTGCAGTCATCTTCAGAATCTAGTTTTTGTTTCTTTGTGTCTTTCTCTTAGCCATCCTGTAATCAGTCACACACGTCATGTGTTGTTGAAATGCTGTTGCTCATCTCAGCTAGCGTATGGGACATTGCAGCTAAATTTAACTCTATAATTCGTATCTCATCTATTCTTAAATAAAAAGCTTAAGGCGGCATTATCAGGCTCGAATGTTTAAGAGTTTATGTTTTCACCAGTATAATTTTAGTACGGTAAAAAAGTGCTTCGAAACTAAACGTCACGTGTAGTCGCAGTTTATCCGTGCTTTAAGGTCGCTGTTGTTAGTAGCTTGTAGGCCAATGAAGATTTGCCAGCGTAGGTTTACTTATGGAGGAATTACAGGTAGCAAATTGTTGCTGCTGTTCTACTGTGAGTTGGTGGTACCCGTTTTTATTGACACGGGATGATGACTTCCTATAGACATCGCTTATCCATTCGTTTTTGTCTCTGACAATTTGTGGGTCGTCGTCTGAAGACTATGGTCTGTTGTCTGCCTGCTTTTCAACTGTTAGTGTTGTCATGTTGTCTTATCAAGAAGGAAACAATTTGGATGTTGAAGAAAATTTCTTCCTTTCCAGATCTTATGCTTGTCATCATGTCATCCACTATGTTTAAGTTTTTGTCAGAATTGCCCGTTAAGGTTTTAGCAGCAGTAATTAAAACATTATTGTCCATTTGTGCTTCATTGCTTTCGGGAGAGGCGCTCTATCAGACAAGAGCTAGCCAGTTTTTAAGTTCGTATATGGATGATGTCAGAACTTAGACCTTCTAGGGCGCTTAGCTTTGCTTTTATGGATGTCACAAAATACGTTTTTCGGATCGATTCAACATCTTGACCTAATTAAAGGCTTCTTAACCGTTCTTGACGTTGGCTCGAATGGTTTTATGACCTCATTGAACCGTGAGCACAGTTTTGATGTGACATTACGTATAGACGAGAACGCAGGCTTGGACGATGTTTTTGGTCCTGATTTATTACTATGGTATACGGATGTTTTCAGTTCTCGGGAAGCTCCACGTACGACTTTATGAAGATGTTAGTTAGGTTTCTTCTGATAACGTTAATCGAATCAGACATGTTTGCTCTATGGATGACTGCTTGGGTAGGAAATCGGATAGATTAGCAAAATAACATTTTCATTGTATTATAACGACAAGATCACCTTGGCCTAAGTTGAGGGCTAAACTAACTATTGCTGAAAGCTTTGTTTCCTTACCTTTGCTAATAAACCGTGTAGTCGTCTTTCTTCGTTTTGGTTCTGTTATTTATTGCAGACTTACTGAACAGCGCTAATGGGATCTGGAAAATTGCCTTAAAGACAATGAAATTGCGCAAGTAACGCTAGATGCTTTTAATAATAGTTGTAATTTACGGAGCGCCTTTCAATGACGGCTATTGGGTTTGCCCTTGCGTTAATGCGTACATGCGCAGTCGAATGGGGATAGATCTCTCCTAATGTGAACGAATATTTCATTTCTAATCGGAGCGTTAGGATAGACACACCTCTGAATGCATCGCGTTTGAATATGTTGAAAGAGGTTGGAACTTGCGATCCTTGTACAGAGTAGAAGTTAGAAGTTCCACTTCTCCTGCTTTGCATATTTGAACTGAGGATAACTTTGCTTCACATTTTGGGGGATGTGTCTGCTTCCCTGCGCTTCTAAGGAGGCGTTTTGTGAATTGTTCAGCTTTTCAGGAAGAAAAAATTAAAGCTGATCCTTCGGAACAGGACAACCTTTGAACTTGAGTATTTTGCACTTTTTTAAAAAATAAACTTCACTAGCAATGCTGTACTCTTTTGCTTTTGTTATTTTTTGCTTCTGGTTAACAGCTCCCGGCGAAAACAAACAATTAGCAGCGCTGCGCTGCTTTGACTTTTTATGTATGCACCCTTTCCTTATTTTTGACAGCTTCCCTATTTTTAATGGGGCTATTGAATAATTGTCTGTCCGTTCCGTTCTCTTGAGTTGAGTCGAATAGCACTTTTGCCCTTCTAAGCTCAACGTCCACTCACTGAAAGACTGTCGAAGTCAATAATCCCGGCGGAAAACTGAACTTGGGCACTTTTCGTCGCTTTGTCAGCTGTTACGGCTCCAACATAAATGCGTTCCACTTGCGCAATGATAGTTTTGAAACGAGTCTTAGGAGATCAGGCAGGGATGTTAGCCTCCTCAGGGAACACCAACATAGTCGATCAATAAACTTCGCTTCCATAAATTCCCAGTTGCTAGTTTCGGTTGCGAAGTAGTTTGTTAGCTCGATAGTTTTATGCACAAAAGTTTTTTCTTCGTGATATTTAGTTATGCTCTATATGCATGCAGTTGTCTCCTTCTCTTCAAACAGAGAGCGCAATGGTTCGTACGGATTTATTATTGCGTCTTTGATTAGGAAACTCATCACGCTTTTGCTCAATTCTTTCAGACGTCGCTTGTTCTATTTCCCGAAGGAACCCGTTTCCACCCGTCGAAAAGGCAAGATATTGCCAAGAGTAGACAACTAGCGATTGAAGCCGATGTGATGCCCCCGCAGAAAACCCTTTTGCCTCGTTTTCGTGGCATGCATTTGATGGTTGAAAACCTTGGGGACGCTTTTGACGCGGTTTATGACGTCACCATCGTTTACGAGTGCGTTGGACAGCAAGGCGAAGAGAGGCTACTCGCACCGGGACTTTTTGGTAAATCGTTCTTTCAGCTTTAATGCTTCCGCTAACGAGATGCTCGTTTAGAGGTGGTCTGCGGTTCGGCCTTTTACAAAATTCATGTTCACGTCGATCGAATACCTATGTATTTGGTGCCTCGCAACGAACGGTCGCTTAAGCGATGGTTGTACGGTCGTTTTGCAGTTAAAGATAAGTAGGTGCTGTTCTGTTTAAACGTGCAAGCAACTTTTTGCCAATCGCAGCGCCATTCGGAACTTCCTTGACAACGGCGCGCCGTTTGCGGAACGGTCGGTCGTCTGCAAGCCTATTGTCCTCATGGAAACTCTTCCTTCGGCGTTGCTTTTATCAGCTGCAACAGTCGCTCTTCTCTGTACAAGCAAAGGCCGTCGTTTTTTCGTCTCCGTGTGGACCTTGGGCAGCTTGACTTGTCTGCTGAGCATGAAATTGCGCCAGGTCGCCTGAGCGCCTTTCGGTAAAGGCGCGGAACGGAATAGCTTAATTGCGTTTCGCTCTTAAATTGAGTAATGTTTGAAGGATCCGTTTTCCAATTGGACACTGAAATGGCACGTGACCAGAGGTGGGAAAAGCAATTGCTATTCACGCGGATCTCGACAGGTGGCAGTGGTGATTGCTGCGGGATCGTTGCCCTTGTTGCGTAGCTTAGCTTAGCCGGCTTGTGAAAGGCCACCGTGCCGCTGCACCGCCATTGTAAACTGCTTTTTGCAAGCCGGTTTTGATTGGTAAGCTTCAGTACATTATTAGCTCTTTTCAACGATGGTGCGCGTTTAATTGGCATTTCGCTTTAATGCTTGGCCTTCTTAGCGTAAAATCAAGACATTTTTGTCGATTCCTATTGATTTCCGGTGGGCGCTTTTGGAGAGTGGAAGGGCCAAAGTGCCGTTCGACCATTTTCGCACAGCGGAAAGCCAGCAACGTCGTTCCAGAATACCATATATTAATAGACGCAAAATGGTTAGCTGGCAGTTCTGTCAGCTGGTGTAAGCAAAAAACGTCAGCACACAATGTTCGATTGATAAACAGCTTCCCTGATTGTAAGTGCCTTTCTAAACGGCAATTGTTAGTAGGCATCGCGCTGTCCTTGTGCTTCAAATGGGTTCAATTTTTCCAAACTTTCCGCCTCATTCCAAAGACGACTATTATCATTCGTTTCCTTTCTTCATGCCGCACCGCAAAACAATTCGTTTAATCTGGGCAAACGGATCCGACATTAGATGCAGGGATTTCTTGGCTCCTTAGCGAACAAAGTAGACGCCTACTTCAAACAGTTGTAATATGTGCATCCTATTTCGGTCGGTAAGAGATGGAGTTTTGAAGGATCAGTCAAATTTGACATTGTCACGTCCTCATTCAAAGCGCTTCTCTGATTTCCCACATGGGTCTCAAGCGCCGTCTTGGGATCACTTTCCGACGCTTAGCACTTTCGTAATTTGGCACAGTTGCTCCCTGAGAATAAAAGCATTCGCTTACAAGCACTGTTCGCCGTTCGTTGGCTGCTTTTGCTAAACGTTGGCAGTTGCGTCGGGACGAATCACGCTTTAAAGTTGCATACCATTTCTTTCGGTAATGACATTCTTCCTCAGCTTTATTTAAGCACTGCTAGCGCACATGTTCGCTTCATCGATTACTGACAAGCGAGGTACACTTTTTAGAGTATAAAATTAGCGCACGTGCTCACCTCTACACTGATCGCATGAAGAAAATTCGTTCGATCTGTTACCGTGCACCGCAGCAGCCTCTTGCACGTGTGACGAGGTTGCTAAGCTGACTGCGGTTTAATCGACACGCAATGGTTCATTTGGGCATAGGTTTCATTATCGTAACGAAAAAATAAGTAAAAAAGAAATAAGCGGTACGGTAGAAGTCGCCAGGCTTCGTTAGTTTTGGAAAAAGTGCCAAATGCAGTGACAATATTCCGAATTTATTCTCATTGCTGTCGTGCAATGACGAGCGACTTCACTATTTCGATGTAGCGACTAATTGCTCACAAGTCCAACCTACCGACTGACGGTCTTTAGCTGACATGTTCAGTTCGGTCGTCCATTGCACTCACCGTTGGAATTAAAGCCTCAGCGCAGGCGCTCTTCCCAATTAGACACGTTATCCATTAGCTGTTGGTAATAATGGACGCGGATCACCTGTAGCCAACAAATTTGATTTCACCCCTCCTTGTCTGTCTGTCCCTCTCTCTCTCTGCCTGTGCAATCAATATATGCCAACTGACTTGTCGCTTGTGTTGTATGCAGTAATAATGTAATAAATCTATTAATTTATACTTCAGCCGCTAGCATAACAGGCAGAGGCAGATTCAATTTGAATAATTAAGGCACAAATCGTGTAGATCAATAGTTCTTTCATTTACTAAATGAAAGAAGTAACGAGCGGCTGTTCTGATCTGATTCAGGACGATAAAGGTCAATTTGTCCTACAAGTTTTTCGATTTAAAAAAAATGTATCTGCGAAAGGATTTACGGCTAGTTGTAATGGTCGATAGGGTGATGGCTTTCACGCGGGATTCGCCAGACTGAAATATCGCTGAGTTCTGCAATGATGCTGCGATAGACACTGTATTCGAGATTGCTTAGGCTTCATCCTTTCATGGAGGAGACGAAGCTTTTTTACACGGCTGTTGCAGCTGCGGTCGTCTGTACCTTATTGCTGGCGTTAATGATATGCCTATGTTGTCGACGATTTCGCCGAGGACACAGCTACGAACCGGCCGTCGCCCAACTGGTCGCTAATCCAAACAATGGGCGGCCAACCAAAGAATTCTACGTTTAATACGGAAATAATCTTTTCATTTTTCCTTAATTTGCACACGTCGTTGCCCCATCAAAAGGGGATCAGCGTTCTCTTTGTCTGACGATTAAATCTTGCATTTTACGCACCCACGTCCTTAAGGTTCACCATTTTTGCATTGTCGCAATCGCGTCGACACGCGCGATTGAACTTTTTCTTGCGTTCCATTGTTATTTCAATGAAATTGGGCGGCGAAAAGCGGCTGAGGTCTACTTGAAGCATGTGTCCGTTTTGTCCAAGAGATTACAGCGATCTCGAAGCGTTGTGCATGTTCCACATTGCAATAGCAGTTGTTTAGCATAGCATGAAGTGAAAGGAATCCTAGAGGCAGTATTTGTCGAGCGGATGCGCGAGCGTTTAGCTTCTTCAACGGAAGAATTTCTAAGTGATTAAGCTGTCCTCCTTCATCTCGCTCGCCATGTGTCAGCCGGATTTTTGCACCTTTTAACTCCTCCGGGCGAAACTAATAACTTTGCTTTAGACGTCACTGCGCTTCAGAGGGTTTGCCAGCAACGCAGACCAATCAATTGCATTAGCGTCAGCAACATTAATAGCGAACAATGCAAGCTTTGAGTAGCTGCAAAGCCTTAGCAAACATTGTAGGTGTACGATAGTAGTTAGACAATGTATTTCTCATTGTAATATGTATGGTATACGCCCTTTTCGGTACTCTTCCCAAGGCCAGTATTTATTGGCCCTACGAATTATTTGCTTGAGAAAAAATTATGGAATCTGTGCCATATATAGACGATAAAAAGAATGTACGCAAAATCGTTCAGCCTTTGTGCACAGCTTAACAATTTGTATGCGAACTTCCACAGTACGCAATTGTTAAAGCTCAATTCCGAAAAGACTGCGGAAGCGTTAGTTATACATAACAGTATTAATATTTTCACAGTGCTTAAAACTTATTCAATCGTTCAGCGAAAAGATAAAATGTATGCGAAAAACAGGATCGAGCTGTTAAGGTAAAGGAAATTAGCTATGTAAGGAGAAAAATGGGATAAGCTAAGTTCTCCGCAAAGGTCAAAAGACTTCGAATAAATTAAAGCCCTTGCAGAGTTTACGTTGCCTTGTACGGAGGCAACCAGTTTCTTCCAAGGTATGCTTATGTAACTTTCCGGCCGCCTTGTCACGTCTGCAGTACGAAACAGGGAATAGTGTGTTTAAATAATTGGTGGGCCCATACATGTAATCGCAGCAGTAATGGTGAAGGTATTCAGATTTAATTTAAGCAGAAGTCGTAAATGTCCTTCGCATCGTGTGCTGAGGGAGACCACGTTTACGTGGCTTCAGTTTGAACACATGCCGTCGCTGAGTATTAAAAAATTAGATGAACGTGTGGCTCAACGGAGTTGCTATCGTCAGAAAGACATGCTGTGCTGGTAACAGATCAACCGCTGGGAAGCAGAAAAGGAGTGCAACCTATTTCCAATTGGTATTATGCCACATGCGCTCATATAAATACGTCCGCCCCACTGAATAGCTGTAACGTAAACCGCAGCTTCAAGAATCATATTACAGCTTTATTCAAAACTTCATAGGATAGATCACATGAAAGCCACAAAGGCAGTCGAAGTGGAGAGAATAGAAGCTTTCGAAAATGGCATTCAGTTTAGATTCCGCAAAGAAACGTTCCCTAAAGGCATGGGTGGATGAACTAACGAACCGGTATTGAGTCAGTAGCACGCAGTCGTTGCCATAAGGGCAGTCTGTCAACCTACGCTCCCCCTTTTCGTTTCCGCGATTCTCCAAACCGCAGGTGTCCTGTAAAGTTAAAATAATAAAGCCGATGAAGTTTGACATGAAAAAAATGGTTCTAAAAAACTTCATTCTTTCTTTACCTAAGTTTTCCATAAGCAGAGCTGCGATTGAAGAATCAATTAGCAGAGCAGACTAAACATAGTTTAAGCAAAGTTACAAACGTCAGCTCTCTTAGAAGATAAGCAACGCAGAAAAGCGCGGATTCTCAACTGGCTGCGTTTTCAGCTTGTCCGAACAGCTTTGCAACGTCGGCGCAAAGTGGCACAAAGTATAGCAATGATTTTCATTAAAAAACCTAAATGAGTTAAATATGAACACATAGCCATTCTTAATTGATGCGCAGGTTCTCATTCCATATCTTATTTTACGGAGAAAACCCGGTTGGAAACGAAAAAATAAACTTTATTATTTCGTCGAAACTTTGGAAGAACTTGACCCGTCGTCAGCAAAACTAATGATAAAAGACGGAAATGCTAATGATGACCACTGGTACAGCATAAGAATTTTAAGCGAACGAACGAAGCAAAGCGCAAGCAGTTATGTTTCAATCGGCTGCCATTTATACAGCATGGTTCTCTATAACAATCAAAGGCAGAAGCACATTTGCGCACGCCAAATTTAACATGCACGGGAAGCCAATTGATACCGAAAAAGGAGAAAGTTTTCGTCGAACAATTTTCTACAAAACTGCCATTCTACTGTTTCGATTTTGTAGCAGAGATAACACCCGTTCTATATACCGGAAGATACGTAAACGCACTTAAGCAACTTGCCTACGTAAAAACAGTTCACGAAAATAGATGCGTAACAAGCGCTCGTGAACAGACAATGCCGCAAAACTACCTGCAGATCGATAATACGGTAGAGAGAGGGAGGCAGCTTTCGAGTGATTGGGAATGATTGCTTAAAGAAGTAAAAGGCTGGCTGTGAACACGCTACACATGACTTAACTTTTACCTTTACTGATCAGTGACCAAAATAGCTCTAAAGAGAAGCATCAATAAATAGCATAATGCAAGTCCTACGAGTCCTGCCGATGGTGATAAAGTGAAGGAAAGTTATTAAGAATGGACGAGTTGGTTGTTAGTCGCTGTTAGCCAAAGATTCGGTAGTCGGTTCTTCAACGGTAGGATCTGTTGGAGCACTGAAAACGGGGGCACATCGTTAGCATCGGAAACAATTGTTTACAACAAAATTTGATTACAAGTTCAATCGAGCAGGTAAAGAAGAATAGAAACGAAAGCTACTCAAATTGAATATTTTACGTGCACAAAGAACGAGCAACTTTACCTGTTGTTCACGGGATAATCCTTTTCAATGATTTCTTCATAATGGTTGGGTTCTGAAGACTCCATCATATCCTCCAATACTCGCAGCAGCGCACCACGACGAAGTTCCTGTTGCTCGATTCGACCAAGATTGTACGCTGTCTGCTGCATTTTCTTAATCTGATCCATCACCTGATCTGGAGTAAGCTTACCTAGCTCTATTGCAATAATCAAGAAATGAGATGAACGTAAAATGCTTCCACATTGCTACTTACCGTTCATAAAAGAAATATCTTCCGGTTCCAAGTGAATGCTTTCGTAGACACTCTGTTCGTTGACCGTCTAAAGATTTCAAGTCAAACTTTCTAAAACTATTTGCAATCGGTGTGATCGATTAGTGTTCCCAAAAATCGTTTGCAATTTAACGCCTCTATTACATGCTAGCTGCATAATATTAACATCACGTGCCAATAGCAAATACCTAATATCTAATATGACCGAAATGGTTGTAGCACAGACAATAGCTTCAAACACGCAGAGCTTATTCGAACAAATTGCACCAGAGGCGCAAATTAAAGAATGTAGCAGGCATTAATGAACCATCTTCCTCCAAACATTTACGAAGACGCTCTTAACTAATTGTTAGCACAAGGGCAAAACTACTTGCTTAATGTAAAACCGTGAACGCTTGCGTTGCATTTGTGAATGCACCAAAGCCCAAGTTAACGAAAAATATGCACCCTTACTCACTTAACTTTATTCAGGCGAACGGAAATGGCAAGGACAGAGTTAATAGTTAATCATTTCATCAGAAAACTTTTCCCTATTGTTGATGGATCCAACCTGTTACCTACATGCATACGTATAGCAGGTTGCATCCGTGAGAAACAATGAAAACTCATGCATGCTTTAGAAATTCTTATTGTCAATATCGCTCATAAAAAGAGAATAATTGGCAACAGTATAAAAATAAACAAACCTTACTGACACCTTACCTTTAGGAACTTATCCGCTGCGTCGCACACAGTAGGACCTAAACCAAAAACTGCAGTAAAAGAGCGGACTATCAACGCTTACGTTTCTCAGGCCATAGGTCCGGCGACTTTCTGTTCAAGTCTTCATCGCATGGATACAAGTCCATGTGTCTGTTGGCAAATTTGGAATCGCACGATTACGGACAAAAACACGCACACTAAAGCGACACGAATTAAACCGTACTGTACGACGGGACTGATTTGCAAGTAAAGTGAAACAAGACAGTCCAATCGTTGCTGCTAAAGCTCACCAAGTATTTTTCGATTTGTGCGCATCGAAAGGCAAATCGGAGCCTGGGGAGCAAAGCTTAAAATTTAAATAGAGAATTTTTACGTTTTGCCACTGTACGACGTAAAGGAAGGCGATTCATGTCCTGTGACCTACAAACCTAACTGCACAGCTCCCAGAGGTTTTTGTCGAAAGCTGCTCTCTGCCCCTTATATGTCATTTCCAATAGACTATTCGAGCGCTTCAACAGTACGTTCAACTTTCTGCTTCTGAATATGGGAAAAGCAAGGTTTTGAGAGCTCTATGTTTTGCCAGTTTGGACTTACGACTCTTTCGTTTAGTATTATCGTCAACAAAGAGCGGGGCTGCGCCGTATCTACACTGAAATCGTACGTTGCCGTTAGAAGGCAAGTCGATGCTCATTTCGTTTTTATTGCATTTCTCGCCGCTTCAGTCCTACTAGCGTTTCAAGGCGTGTGATTCAAGGAAGCAGCGAACCCATCATTGGGCTGTTTAAATACCAGTTTACTCAGCGATGACTAGCAAGCATTTATGCTTCCTGCGTTCATGTTATTGATACTTCGTTTATTTAAGTATGCTATTTTTACCTTGGCGCAGTGATTCTCACGGTGGGGCACGTGCCCCACCGAGGGGCGCTTTTGAAATCTAGGGGGGCGCAAATGGCGAAGGGGGCACTTGGGGGGCGCTTTTGAGCTGAGGGGGGCACATGACCCACCGGGGCCGCCGTGCTGCAGTAGACAGGGAGGGATGGTCATGGAGTGGCAGCGCTCTACCGACACGGTTTAGAAGGGAAAGGACCCCCCGGGTCCTTTCTTGGAGCCAATGAGCGTGCTCGAAATTGGCACGAAAGGACCGGGGAGGGGGTAGTCCGGGGTGACAATCTAAGTGCCGTTTCCCCCAGAAACTTTGCCCAGGAGAAACATCGCCAGCTGCCACCGTCCGACAACGACTACGACTACCCCGCCGGTCCTTTCGTTCAGCCAGTCGGCGCTCGCGAAATCGGCCAATCAGAATTGGGGGCGTAGCGCTCACGAACCCTTGCCAGGGGGCGCTGACGACCCTGAGCTTGAGAAACACTGCCTTGGCGGAAAAGCTACAGCCAAACAGCTACTAATCGTCCAAAAGCGTCCACAGGAAAGACAGCTGCTTCAAAAGCAGTGCGCTGGACTTTTTCTAACAGCATGAAAACCTCTCTTGCTAACAGGGTCTATGTTGTGTTCGGAATAACGGAGGAGGCTTGTTTCGGAAGACGGGGTGTCTTGTAACGGGCTTCGGTACTTTCATAATTGATCTTCTTCAGTTCACGGCTTTGGCCCGTTTTGTGTGTGTAAATAAGCTTCAAAGTGCCCTACCTCCCTTAGATCGCTGACGACGGAACAAGAGCAATTCCAAAACGTATGGTTAGTCGTTGTTCTGTACTTATCTCTGACAATTTGCTCATCCATTCGTTGGTAGGGCACAGACACACAAAACGGGCCGAAGCCGTGTGAAGATCAATTGGGGAACGGAGGCTGTGCAACTGCTTTACCACAGTCTGACCTTGCACATGCTGTGCATCCTATTTTCTGCGATTTACTATTGATTAGTCCACATTCTCCAAATATAGG
>KN538379.1:576166-591610 GCA_000797535.1 Trichuris suis
ACACTCTATCTTTCCAGTTAAGCTGAAACTTCTCAAGAGCGCAGTATTAAAATTTAACTGTACTAGCTTGCAGATAACATCGAGAGGTATTAAATGATATATACTGCTTGGCATGAGAGCAACTACCTACAAAAAAAATTTACTTCTAAAGAAAACGGAACGAACTTATCAAACAACCCAATACAAAAGCGTTGACTGATTGCTCTGCAAACAGGAACTCGTGACTTGACTAAAAAAGCCCTAACCCTAACGGGCCCCAGTCGCACGGCCTCCTCAACAGGGCAGCGGATCAAGGGATTACCGTTTGTGAGAAAGGAAATGGTTGTAGTCAGGGTGACCGTATATGTACGCGATGAAGTCGAGGCCCTGTGCGTGTCGAGGTTCGCACGTCGCGGTGACTGTCTCGAGGTTATGATATTCGCCCGTGCGTTTTCTCAATTCCTGCAGTGCTGTATTATATCCCCAATAAAGCGCTTCTATTTATCAGTCTTCACGGGCAGACGAACACTGCCGTAAAAGCTAAGTTTACTTGTGCTACATTCGTACTGTAGCTCCGCGTCAACTTTTTTTTTACTCTTTCCGTTTAGTTTCGACGTATGCATACATAAGACGTTGTGTGCTGGTTTATTTAATGTTTGTAACTGCAACAGTGTTATTACGAAATATCAAATAGTTTCCTCGTTACTTCGTCCAGAACTTGCTGAACAGTCACTTTGTGTAAATTCTGTCAGGCGGTTAGATACGTCGCAGGGTTTCTGTGCTTATTTGTTTGAAACTGCAACCGTCTGTTGCTTTTCAAAACTTGGAGAGAATTGGAATAATCAGCGTTTGATTTTCCGCGCATAACGTTGCCGTTGATTTGTCTCTGCTTTGTTTCCTTGTAGGCTCAACCTTCACATCGTCGCTTTCCTATTTCTTCTAGACACACAAGGAATGTTCCCTCGTGTTCCCTGGTAAGCAAACCTGATTATGATCAGGACTACTGTATTATTTGTGGGCAAGAAGAGATGAGGTCGAAGCACGACGCTTCGCGGGCAACGTTTTGTCGGCTGCGTGGCAGTGGCGCGATACTCTTCAGGCAGCCGTTTCCACACCAACAGGTCACCCCATCGGCAAGGTTCAACGTCACTAGCTCATCGCCATTGGTTCGGCAGCGTCAGTTTGCCACCCGGCGGTGCTCTGTTTAGCGGCGTTCGTTCATACCTGCTTATTAGGCACTTGCGGGTTCATCGCCGTTGGTTGGTTCGCTACAGCTGGTACTGTCGGCAGGATTGCCGTTAGCCTTGCCGGTGCGACATTCTGCATTTGACTTCGCCGGCGTTCGTGTACCCCTGTCTGTTTACAGCCGCAGGTTCATCTTCGTTGGTTCATCTACTGTGGTTCACTGCCATTGGCAAGTTGCGTTCGCTTAGATCCCATTTTGTTTACTATGGCTGGTCTACCTCGCTAGTTGTTGGTTCATTCCGTATGAGAATGAACCAGTTGCGCTGTACCTGCAGGCGGCTGACGAATAGGTGTGAACGAAC
Source organism: Trichuris suis (assembly GCA_000797535.1). Taxonomy (NCBI): domain Eukaryota; kingdom Metazoa; phylum Nematoda; class Enoplea; order Trichinellida; family Trichuridae; genus Trichuris; species Trichuris suis. Next base: position 577,693 of record KN538379.1, read on the forward strand.
GCCGCCAAACTAACGGCAGTGAAGCACCGCTAAGTGGCAAACTAATGCAGATGAACCAATGGCAATGGAATGACCTGTTAGTGTGGAAACGGCTGCCTGCAGGTGCATAATCCCACTGGCACGCAGGCGGCAAAAAAGGTCGCCTGCGAAACATCGCGTACCCAGAATAGGCAGAGAGCCTGATTACTTTATGTGTAGGAGGAATCATGTCGTCGTTCCCCTTTTCTTGCACATAACATGGTTACTTACTGTATGCGGTGTTTAATTCGCTTTGCCGTCCTTGTTTCGCTATCCTTTTGCTTCATTTTATGAAAACGCTCTGCTGCCGATAGAAATTGCCAACGTGTGCCTTGTTTTTAAATGTTTCAGTTTTCGTCGTAATCGTTCGTGCTATTCGCTTGACAGTCTTTTATTTCTAGCGTTAACATAAATGAAGCAGGTGATTTAATATCGTTCGACGATGAAACAGTATAACCAACAAGTAAAATGGGACAAGTGGGAACTGACTCGATCGACCTCGTTGAGGCGTCGTTGAAGCAGTCCCGCGAGACTGTGGAACCAAGTTGTTGTGGTTTGTCGCACCACGAAGACTCTCGGAGGTAACAACAGTTTATTATGGAGCAGTGCGACGATACAGCAACAAATCAGAAGCAAACGGAGGCGATAGCCTGAACACTCCTGGGCTCGGAGTCGACTCGTATATATGTCAAGGTACAGGCCTGACATCCTTCGCTAACGACGGAACTAGAAGTATTCCGAAAGCTTCGATATCTTTTTGTCGCATGCGATCGGGGAATATACCGTCTTAACTGTTATTACAACAACGACTCGCTATAAAGACACACGTCTTCAACCATTGAAGCACTGACCGGCAGACAGTGTACGAAAGCGCTTTTAACAGAATTTTTGCAACAGTTGGACACATTGCGATATATGAGGGATGAAAAGAATGTCTGCTTGAAAGCCCTGTGTATGCCGAAAAGTATGTAGAGAAAGGATATCTGGTCGCCTTCTTGAGGAACTACACGCGCTCTCCTGTTACGAGCTTTGTCCACGTCATCCAGAGTGGAAAAGAAAAGGCCGCGATTGTGCCAAACATTTGCTCCTCTATTTTGTTGGCGCCTTCAGCGATGTTTCTCGTGAAGTAGGAGACAAGTGGTACCACGAGTGCATCAAGTCTGAACGTCGTCCTACAGCAAGGTGTGAGTGTTTCGTCCAGGAACATCTGACTTTGGATGATAACAGCTTTGTGTTATCTGACCACAGTATTCAATTGTTAGGCGACGATTCCTTATGTTCTCAGTTTACTTCATTATCTCTATTAACTGCGGCATGTTCTCGAGATAGGGGTCTTTCGCCTGTCACGGAACTAAACAGTTTATCCCTCGAATGGTTGATCACTTGTCAAATTGAGTGACAGGTGATTAACCCCCCATTGTCATTCGTAGTAGGGAACAGCAATTTCACAAGGACACGGCCTCAACTATTTCACTCCTTCATCTCACAGTTGATTCACACCACGCTAGTAAACGCATTTCTATTCGATGTTATTCTTCCTTATTACTGTTCTATAGCCTATACTATTCTGTCCATCCATAAAATCAAAATTCCTCTGAAGATAAAGTGTTCTCTTACTCTCCTAAGCCTAAGCCGAAAATGGAGAACAGTGTGATGCCTATATACTACTCTGTATACATTGCGTACGTAAAATTAAAATTTATCGGAAAATAAAGCGTTTTGTTACTTACCTAGGACTTGTAACCACAAGCTTTCGCTAAGCGGGGCATCTGTGCTCGCGAGCGACAGGAAAACTTCCATCATTTGGTTTGTAACCTATACAAGGCAGTCACGTTAAAGCGAATTGGCGATAGCTTCAAAGTAAAGCAAATTCAAAACGTTGTCACAGAGAAATGCCCTGACAGAATGCTGTCTCACTTAGTAACGATTCTGGCAAGCCACGGAAGGCACATTAGTTCTGATCAAACGTCATAAACCTATCTGTGATTATGTCGGTAAGGGCCTTTTTCCCTTCAGCTGCTGCTTCCGTCTGACAATGCGCCTGAAACGGAAATTGGCTGAGGAGGACAGCCAGCCTGGCAGAACAGCGACTCGACGTTCCCTCTGTTTACCCGAATGGCAGTGTATACGGACATTGCAGGTTTGAGTATCCTTGTGGCAGCGGTTGACCAGCTGCCAATGCACTCACCTGAGGCTTTTTGGTCGATAGGACGCCCATGTCGATTCAGTGGCATCAAGTCCTTCTACTTGGTGCAACTGAGTAATCAGTATGCCAGGGGATCCTCAAATGGGCCATCAGCACACAAATAACTTAAGCGAATGAGGGAACGACTAAAGATCAACCGTCTCATGCTTTGCAGGGTCTTATATGTTATCTGAAGACTAGACGGAAGCAGCGGTTATGTGTTGCCAAGGAATGGTCATCTGCAAAGGCACACCAGGAAAAAGGCTGAGATACATTCTCGTAGATAAAATGGCTATGTTGGTCGATTTCCCAACAGAGCGTCCACCATGTATCACCTTGAGATCGTCAATAATTTTGTAACGAACTAAACTGACAAAACGAACATTATCAGCTATCCATTGCAATTGGCAACATTGGAGTGCAAGTGGACATAAAAGGTTTGGTATTCAACCTTTAGAAGTTGCCAGTGTCTAAGCAAGTTGCTACATCGATGAAACAGTAATAATTACTCAGTCACGAGAGGATTGCTATGTAGATTGGCATGACAAAGGACCACGTGGCTTTTGCTTAAAGAGCAGATGAGACCCATGATGTTGACTTGCACGCTAAAAGAGCTGCCGTAGATATACGGAGGGGTCAAAACGGAGGCCCTTAAAATATTCCTTAACTAGGGTCACTCGCGCCCTTTCGTCTGCGTCACAATTCGGGTGCACCAAGTTGATTTGTACACTAAAGACAACCGACGAGATTGTAGTTAAAATTCAGTTTGCTTCTCTGGCAATGTACCTGCTTTTCAAGTTCCCTAAATTTAATGCACCTCTTGCACCCACTTTAAATTAATGAATCAATTACGATTCGTCTTTGGTTGCATTGGTTTGCTATTTCTCTCGTCGGAACTGAGCGCAGAGTTGTATTTTGTTTTCTCTCAGCAACTGTTGATAAGCTTGGCTAATTCAGTTGCATTCTTGATCAGTTAGTTATCATCGACTTATGACGTTTCTACGTCGACTGGACCTACTGAGAGCTTTGGCACTGCTGGTGAATCTGACATTCTTGGTTTATGCAACCTCGTTTATCATCTCTTTTCTTAATTTTTTACTAATACTAACTCTTTTGTTATTTTTAGACTATTCCGTTCCCACATTTCACTAATCAGCTGTGCAAGTTGGCTGCAACGTTTCTGGGTGCAGTGGCCTTTGCGGTGGTGTTTGCGAATTGCGTAAATGGTAGATGTTATTATTAGGTTGCTACTTTCAGCTCAGTATTATTGCACTTTTAGTGAATTTCATCCTTCCTATCTGTGCTTTTATCGCTGAATCAACGATTAGCTTCATTTATCCGGCTTTGGTATACTTTTGCGCTTGCGACAATTCACCGAGATTGGTTGAGCGCACTATGGCTCAGGCATGTGCAGTTGGTTTCACCATTAATAAGCATTCTATCACGCATACTTTAGTTGTACTGTATTTGTCGATTGTTGGTAAAATTCGCTCCGGTAGTACTGGCTGTTGAACTAGAGCAGAGCAGCCTGTGGGTACCTTACAGGGAGGTTACAGTCACGGCCGTTATCAACACCGTTGCACCACCAACGAATAATGACAATACCTCAGCAATAGTTTATGCATTCGCTCGTGACGCCGTCGATGCTACCATTTCAGTGTTACGGTTAAACTCTTCTGGAATTACTGAGTGAAAATGGGGTATTGTTCCTTATTAGCTAACTCGTGGCAGTGCACGAATTTGAAATCGAGCGAATGGAGCCTCTATTCGTCAGCGATGAGTAGTTCAAGAACGATAGGTTTTCTATTTTACAATAAGGTATTTTGTCATCTTTGTAGAATAGATAATAACAAATGGCTGAGTTTATCGAATAATTCGTAAGGTTTTACGGCGCTGTGCGGTTCGCTTTGCATGTTCCTTGGTGAATAAAGGCTCTTTTTCGTTCTTCTCATATTATTTATTTTGCCAGCTGTTTGCTGCTTCTCGCGCTGCAACTCATCTTCATATTGCAGTGATTCTCAGGGGGACGATATCATCCCCGGAGGGCAATCTGAGCTCCAGGGGATCGATAAGCTCCTGGCCATCAGACTGAAAGGCACTGGGGAGCATGTTACTCAGCCAGGGGCTCCACGGAAGTTCTGTTGGGAAGAGTGTTCAGGGCCTCCTCGCGCCCCGGCTATTCCCACCAATTTTTCCTGTGATCAGGGATAGTGCCGCCCAACCGGCTCACTAGACGTGGGACAACTAGATTACGGGGCCATGGTGAACTTGGAGCTCTGAAATAGGGCCATCGCAACCCTGAGCTTGAAACAGTAACCTACAGCGGCAGTCACTATCCCGTGGCATCCATGCTGCTTTCTTGTCCTGCATTTTTATAATGCAATGGTCAAGTGCTTTACTTTTTAATGGTTATATTAGTGAGAAGGGTATTACTTCTCGATAGCGCATTGTTTTGCCATAGTATAACATGAGAAATGATTTTTCAGTTTTCCAGCAACCCCATAAGTGTCATGAGGCGAATACCAACTTCCCAGGGACAGTTGTCAGAAACTTCCCACATTCCGTTTGGTGAATAATATTCCCATAAAAGCAGGTGTTAACGGCACGTTCAGGATGAATTTTAGGCGTCCCATCCCTGTCGGTGGTTATTTTCAAATTTTGGTTTCAACAGAAGGCTACTACAAGATGGAAACAGGATATTAGCGTAGGTTGCCAGTTGTACATCAATGACTAGTCCCCAAAGCTGTAGTTTATAAATAGCTGCAATTTTCATCCTTACTTAAGCGTGTGAAGCAATTCGATTTTGGCTTTTCAAAAATACAAGCGCTTGCATTAGTTGTTTCGCGTAAGTATCTCTTGACCATAAAAGGATATATGAAGATTACATTATTTTTACTCATCTGTGATTAAGTTTGTTTGAGCAATTACATAACTGTAGAACTACAGAATATTAGAAGATAGCTTGATGTTGTGTTCTTCTTGATGTTCAGTTTCGTTGCCTTCTTTTTTAATTACTTTCTGGTCACTTCGTTTTTCTATATAGTGCACCTCTGGGCTGTACGCAGATAGAGGAAAGGGAAAGTCTTTGTAACAACATATTAAAATTAGATTAAGTTTGGAAGCGGTTAAGCGATACTGCGTTACTGACACTGCAAGATGCAACACAGGCAGGTTTCCTGGTACACATATACGTATTAAAGCTAATATATGGGCTTCTGCCATCCTGAGTAGCATTAGACGAAATGAGACCGCTTCAAATGACAAGATACAATAATACAGGTGGGTCACCATATCTACGGGTGCAGGCATCCTATTACTCGACTAACCCTCAGCTGTGAGCCACGAAAAGTGAACGAGAAGTCCCATTGCAAGCGAACAGTAACAAGTTCAAACCCATTGTTCTGTTCAGTGGACTTTTCGCTTAAAGTATACCTCTCTGACTCATCTTCCTTCACTCGTTATTTCTACCACACCGATATACAGAAGGTTGGGAAGGTTTCGTCGATTTTGAAATGAAAAGTTTGAAACGCTCTAACTCTTTTCAGAAGGAACACTTATGCGCGCATATGCACTACATGAATCAGCGCATTGTATGCCCTTTTGAGGAAAGGTTAACTTAGGAAACTTGCCAACTCGCAGACGGAGTTTGGGGCGCATTTTTGTGCAAATTCTAGCGCAGGAATGTATTGACGGTCCGGGAAAGGTAGTACAAAGTTATGCAATCAGTAGGGAAAGGTCAGATGAACAAAGTGGGTGTTGAAATGCTTAGTTGCACCAGCTTCTGCTGAGTGATTTCTGCGGTATGCGGTTTTGCGTTGTTGGGAAGAAGGAGGCGTCCATTTCAATTCCCTATCGGCATCAAAGTGGCTGCAGTTTTTTGGTGTATGAAATCCCCCATACGACAATAGGGCTGTGCAGTAACGATTTGGCCAGGCTTCAAGAGTTTCGGAAGACGGTGTGTCTTGTAACAGGCTTCGGTATTCTCATAATTGATCTTCAGTTCACGGGTTTGTGTGTCTGTAAATAAACTTCAAAATGCCCTAATGAAACGTACGGTTAGACATTGTTCTGTATTTTCTCTAACACTGTCCTCATCCATTCGCTGGTAAGGCATTTTGAAGTTTATTTACAGAGACACAAGAACGGGCCAAAGCCGTGAACTGAACATCAATTATGAAGAGGTTCCAAGAGGCTGTAGTGTGTTGCACCACTACAGCACGGCGACATAGATGGTCTGAATGACATTCCCTGGAGGCAGATATAGCTTCGGAAGGTCGTACACGTTTGTAGTCTCATGTACATCTTCTCTTTCCGTTATCATGGCGAACCCATTTTCATGGCAAGCTATGAGCCACTCAGGAAAGGTTCATTACTAAAGGGAGTAATGTTCTTAGAGCAAACATACACTGTGCCTGGACTTTTGATCATCATACAACTCGCTGAGACCCACGTCTGCGCTTTCTTGATGTTGCCACTGTGGACCTGGTGAACAGCAACTAAACTGTCTACGTCTGATGCCAACGTTCAAGTGAAGTGGATGAACCCTTTGGGCTTCTACAACAGCTCCCAAATCATCGCTGTCTAACACTGGATCGTGATTACAACAAGGCTCACCTTGAGGATCAGTATCTCCGGAGGTAGCTTCCCAAAACTGTTGCTCCATTTAGGGAACTGGGAGCCAAAACCGCTTGGAAGTTTCAATCTGCTTCAGCTGCTCTGTGGGCAAGCCTCAGAAACTGAAGTCGCCCGTTTCAAGCTCCAAAGCCAGTGAGTAACGGCAAAATGAATGTCCTAGAAAAGCGCGAACTAGAAGACGTCATGCACCACCTTACAGCAATGCATGGCAGAAAGAAGCGCGATGGAAGAAAGGGCATCGAAAAGGCGACAAAACGTTGGTGATCACCTTGGGCATGCTTTAGTGCATTTTCGTACTGTTTCTGAAATGCCCGTGAATGCCAAACGTGGAGCAGGTCATTGAATATTTTATGAATTGGTTTGGCTATAGGAGAGTTTGCTTCACCGTACACTGGAAACTACATAATCCAAATATCGTTCATCAGAATCAGATTCAAGGAGAAAGTTTTAAATTTTGTATAAAATGAGCGGGAACTTCTTCCAAACAGGACATTGGTTTCTCTTCATGCAGATTTTGCTAGAGGATGCAAAGTATGTAAACTGTGCACTATCCTGACGCTTTGCGTTAGTTCATCAGCCAGACCTGCCGTTTCGCTGTGTACGACTGGGAAATCAGGAATGGCTACGATTAGAGAAAGTACGGTATTATATGCCCGTTTTTGGTAAAAGACCAGAAAAAAGGTAGAAAAATTCGTTTTCGGAAGTTCTCGTATTCAATAAAGCATCCTTTCGGTAGCTATTATCAGGCTGCGCAAGCGGTCACGCGAACTGGTGCTGTTGGCTTGCAGAGTCAAACGGACAACGGCGAAACAAGGTAATTTCTAAACGTTCTCATGGTGAAAAAAGTCCTCACAATGAACTGACCACACAGAGCGGTCTAACTAATAATAATTTGAAACAACGAATCAGCCGTGGAGCAATGGTCAAGTAGTGTCGGTCACTGCCTTTCAGCCTTGGCCATGATCCTTGGCCGCTAAATGTAAGAACTGTTTATGGAATGAGACCATTTTTTGCAGAAGGAAGAGCTTCATTTTCAAGACTAGTCCAGCACCGTCTTCAGCTGTTCAAAACGGTGTGAAGTAAGAATGAAGGCATGATATCTGCTTCACTCTTGCTTCACATTGTTTCAGCTTGCTCTGCAGGATTAGTCTGTAAGCGAAACTTCTCCTTTGCTGACAAGCAGGTTGATTCCGTAAATAAACCGCTGAAGAACGGACTTCAAAGGTAAATATGAATTTTCCGGCTGTCCTGGCAACAAATTGATGCATTCCATGAGCTTTCGTAGGACGTTTTCGAGAAATAGTGTTTGCAAAAAATAAAACCGAAGGATGAACAAAAAGTGTTAATAGGGACAAGCCACCTTATTGTTTGAACGTTCGATTATCCGAGCTTGGATGATCAAGTTTCTACTGCAGCAATCCAGACGGCCCATGTTCCAATATGTAACTCTGCTTGGTCATAATTTCCAGCTTTCATCTTGGTAACAGCCGTAATGAACCTGCTTACCTACATCAACAGAAATACTGTATCTCCACCCTTTGTTCGCATTCAGTTTAGTGTTTGCATCCTGTGAAGTTCAAAACGGTTTACTGGCCATCCGGAAGTCATTTTCATTGCGTCATCTCTTTCGATTAGGCCGTCAGTTGATTGCTTCTGCATTGTTCGCACTTAATACGTCTTCATAATGAGTTACGCTGAGAAAAGGTTGGCAAAGGAGTACAAAAGTTAGCTAAGAATAACTGCGGGAAAGATCGCAACGGCAAATATCTTTTTTGTTGTATTCTAGATATGCTACAGGAGCCCATAGAAGGTATTGAGGTGCACCCTTCATGCCCGTATGACTTCTTCTCATGGGATTGCTCGATTGTGTAAGCTTTATGCATTCCGACTTATCGTATTAGTTAATATTAGTATCTGCCCACCGCAGCATTTTTAACTCTGCATGCACCTTCTTTAATATTCACCTTTTCCAGTTTTACATAAAATATGCTTTACTATAAGGGTGCACGCTTCTGCAAGCCCTTTGTTGCTTGCTTAGCATGTTGTATTGATCAGCAGTTCAAAAGTTTTCTTTCAGTACTGAGCTATTGCAATGTTTCGACGGTTGTATCGCATGTTCTGCATGAAGCTGTAGCGCCAAAGGCGAAATGTCTCTTTCCTTCATGAAGAATCTTGTTGAATTTTTGTTTACAGGGGCCCGAAAAATACATGCTACGAAAATAGCGTATTGTATGCTCGGATAAGCTTTCCAAAAAATTATCCGTTCTATCCCCCTGAGATTATCTTCATTAGTAAGACCTTCCACCCAAATATATTTCCCGATGGCCGAGTATGTCTTGATTTTCTGCGGCGTTATGGGGAAGTCCGTAGAGCCCGTGAAGGCGTGGAAGAATACTGGTTACCCTCCATTACTATCAGTGGTGTCTTGTTGTCGCTACTTTACCTTCTGGAAGGTATCCATGTTGACCTTTGTTCTCTGACGTTCATCGGCTTTCTTTTCAGAGCCATGTGTGGAAAGGCCGGCCAATGCAGAGGCCGCTTCCTTATGGGAAAGCAACCGTGACTTGTACAATGATCGCGTAAAAGCCATGATCAGAGAGAACGCAGAAATGCGCTAACTATGCCGACAATGCATTCTGCGCCCACGTGCTAATAGCTCAAGATAATTCTTAAAAGTCTATAGTGAATTTTGCTTGCCATTGAGATTGTTGCCTAAAATTAAAGGTGCTCACTTAAAGTTGAATAGAAATTAAGTATTAAGAATTAGCCACGTGCTGGCACCTCATAAAATGCTGATGGTGTATTAAAATCTTTATTTAAAGGTAAGTTTGTTAGCACAGAACAAGCGTGCTTTTCGCTTTTCATTCGAATTCCACTGGCATGCAGTAATTTCAATAATTAGAGGTACGCGACTACAGATGAACAGCGGTTGAGTGTCATGGAAACGACTATGCTCAGGCGCACTATCGGAATCAGCAAACCAGAGCATATCCCCAACGAAACGGTAAAACTGTCAATGGGGGTAGCGCCTATAGTGGATAAAGTCAGGGAAAAGAGGCTAAGGTGGTTTGGGCATGTACTTAGACGGGAAGACAACCATCCTGCGAAGCGCCTACTACTCCATACTGAAATAGAGGGAAAGCGCCCTCGGGGAAGACCTAAGTTAACATGGATGGACAAAGTACACACTGACCTAAGACAACTCTGCCTCACTCCGGACCAAGCACACGACAGATGCACCTGGAAGAACATTACCAGAGCCGCAGACCCCGCATAAGTGGGACAAATGCGAAAGAAAAAAAAGAGGTACGCGACTACTCAATGCTTTTATCAATAAAGGCAAAAACAGTACATGTGTGCGTTAATATTTATGGATATGAAGCGCTTATGGAACGGACTTGTTTTGTACTTTGGGTAATCAGAAGTTATTACTCGCAGTTAAAGCAATGACACGCAGGAACACTAAGGGGTTTCGTAATTTTTGTTCACCTTTATAGCTGTTAAACAGGTCGGTTTAAACGCTTATGGAAAGTGAAGGTGGTCAGGAGGAGAAGCGCGCATTACATGTCATTCTGTGGAACAGATCAGTCAGAATGTAGCGTCTCGCAAAATCAAACGCACTTTCGTATATAAGCAATCCTGTTTAAGCATTTCAAGTGTAAGAGGCTCCACTTATTGGACAGATTGCATTTTTTCAATAGGATTATTGTTGAAGGCACTATCTGCGCTTGAAATGATGATAGGGAATGAGTAATTCGCAGTTTTTGGCATGCTGTGTAATTCGGCGGTGGCGGTCAATATCCCGAAAGTCGTAATCCCGGTAGGTCAAAATCCCGACGGTCGAAATCCCGCACGGTTCAAAATCCCGAAGGGTCGAAATCCCGCATGGGTCGAAATCCCGAATAGGTCGAAAATGCACTGTAAAGCGTGGCCATGTTTCAGTTGTGCATTGGCATCTTCTAGTTTTGGATTAGTCGAAATGACTCCTTCAGCATTTGCGGCTCACCTATGAACGCAGCCGGTATTTTTTTCAGCAGAGCAATCTTTTTACTAATCATAAGAAAGCAGAGATCAACCCAGTTAACAAAACTAGAGAAAAACTAGAAGATGCCAATGCACAACTGAAACGAGGCCACACTTTGCAGTGCATTTTCGACCTATTCGGGATTTCGACCTATCAGGATTTTGACCCATGCGGGATTTCGACTCTTCGGGATTACGACCTATGCGAGATTTCGACCCTTGAGGATTATGACCTACGTGAGATTTCGACCCTTCGGGATTCTGACCCGTTCGGGATTTCGACTTTCAGGATTTTGACCGCCACCGAGTCTGTTCCCTACGCTTTTGAACGGTGCTAATATTTTCTGACAGGCGTACGATAGAGCGAAAACAGAAGTCATGAAAAAGGTGACCTTACTTCTGGCCTTCTGTAGGATGTGGCCTTTGGGCACATATGATAGTTCCTTGCAGTGGCAAGAACATATCTTCGAGTACATGTTGTCAGGAAAAGGGGTAAATACTCGGTACCTGAAGTCCAGCGTGACACCGCAGAAAAAACTCACGGCCACCCTCCAGCTCAAGCTACCGATCAGCAACCGTCCCAGCAGATGTGTTTTTACGAAATGACAAAGCTGAAATGAGCGGACTGTCCATTGAAATGCCGATATGGTAGTTTTTTCTATTTATTCTACGCCTTTGGTCGCTAACACTTTTATTTGCAACTCTGCCGGCGGCACTGTAGCAGCACACGTTATCAGGCTTTACTAGAACAATACAAAAAGCGAAATCAAGTTTAGCTTTTGAGAACTCTCTTTGACGGGCATAGTTTCTTTTAATGGGTCTGAATAATGTCATTTCTTCTTGTACGGGTTTTGACCTGTTTTAAAGTAAAGGTTTATTTGTACTTTCTGCAAAAAAGGTATTTGTAGCTTTCGAAGCAACAGTTATTGGGCGCGTCTCGTCGTCAGCGTAAATAGAAACTGTGCACTGCAAGCGAACGATACTTTTGACGTTGGACGCTTAACCTGAGCATCATTCATTGACAGTGTACAGTTTTTCTATTAGCTGATGACGAGAGGCGGATCGGTTCGAAAGCCGCCAGTCTGTTTTCTGAAGCACAAATAAAAGCTTTCAGGTTTAAACATGCCATGATTCGTACAATAAGAAGTGAAACTTGACGGGTTATTTGCAATTGACATTTAAAAAATTTACATCACATTTGCTTCAACTACCTGTTCTGTCGATCTCCCATTTTGTCTAAGCAATTAAGCTGTACCGAAAGGTGAACGATTTAAAGAAATTCTCTATTTCTAAGGTTCACTGACTTCTACTTAAAGAAAGGACGAAGTTTTGTGAAGCTGATGGATATTTATTCAAATTAACGATCCTTGAACTGATGCTGATTCTTGGTACCCCCTGCGGTTCAAAACCCTAAACGATCAAGGATTAAAAGCATAATGCTGAAAGCCGCTAACCCGAATTGATGGATCGTATTCTGAGCGGATACTTTGTCGAACTGACGCGGGAGTGCTTTCTGTTAGGTGCAGTCACTTGTTGCCCTTCTATTAGGCTCCACTTCTGTATACAAATACTTTATAAAGAGGTAACGTCCTGTCTATGTAATTATTAAAGATTGCACCTGGCAAATTAATTTGTTTTTTTAATAATGAACGACAAGGTAACTAGAGATAATCATATCCTGCACAACCAAGGAATCACATTCGCGGAATCATAGTGGTCAGTTTGCTGAAGTCTTGAAGTACACCAAGATCAACAACCCTTTGTTCTTCGACTGGCTGGGAAAGGCCAGACAGGTCGTCATTGAATACAAGCTCGGGAAGGCGGTCACTTTTCGGAAATCGGCTATTCAAGCTTTTCGCCAGAGATGCAGCTTCTCGAAGCATTTCGCTAATATTACTTATCTGCAGATACAACGAATCGATGCGCAACAGCTCTCCTTTTAAGTGCAATAACTGATTGCAGCGTTCATGAGGATACGCTTTCAAGCCAGCAATAACAGAATCAATCTGAAGATAATATCAACAGGCGAAATAGATCAGCAAACTGCATCGATCAGGAAAACTAAATACCTTTTTAGTTTCAGCCGACAATTTTCGCTGCTCTGAAGAAATGCGTTCTGCGTTAATCCACAACCGGTTTTGAAGCTTCTGCAGAATTGCATACATAGCGAAAGGGCTGAGCTTTGTCCTTATATCTGGCGGATTTGCCAAGCCAGGTATATTTAAGTTACTACGCAGAATGGGATAAAATATTGGAATTTCCTGCAATCTTCGAATAGAAGCAACAATCAACAAGTTAAAGGTTACTTTTAATTTGGCTAACTCAGGAACGTCAACTTGGTCATTTCGATTGCCTGGATTGACGACAACAACATAGTTGGAACATGATTTCGGTCCACTACGGGCACTGTCTAACAGAAAACAATTTTGGACCTATTCAACAACTCCAACTGCAAGTCAAATGCCATAATAACGTTAGCGCAGCATGTCCAACTGAACTTAACGGGCAAGCAGGACGAAGAACAAATACGGAATGTAAAAATCAGGTTTACCTCGGCCTCTTCGTGGCCAAAAGCGAAAAGAAGAGTCCGATGTATTCGCGCTATTGCTGCTTTGCTCCTGGCCCATGTCGAGCGTTAGGGAAACGACACTGCCAAGGGACAGCAGACGCACCCAGGGGCTGCCAAGCTGCTTAGGCAGAGTAATTGCTAAGCGTTGATTCTTCTCTCAGCCTAATCTATGTATTCCATTGTTTTACAAAGAGCACGAGAGAACTTCATCACATAACATGGAAGTCATCTAACCATATCACAATTAAGAAATGCAATCAGTAGTTAATAATAAGTCATTCCATGTTCATTATTGATCTGCTTGAATGCATACATCATTTGATAATCGAAACAACGAAATACTTATCAGCATATTTATTATTTGGTACGCAGGTTCATCCCGCCTTAACGAGTCGTTGAATGCGTATTACCCATTGGTGGTTTGACTTCGATAGGTGGCAACACAAGGCTGTATAAAACGACAGCTAATCACATGCTCTTTTTAAAGA
>KN538379.1:591710-610097 GCA_000797535.1 Trichuris suis
GCTCTTGAGCCCCTACAAAACCTTTTATTGAAATGCTTTAAAAACACGGCGCTTGTTACGACTGGTAAATCATAGGCTCACAGACAAATAGTCAAGTACAAAATGTTCACGACGAAAGTGTCCATGAGACAAACGGTCCACGAATCTTCGGATCCAAATAGTGCTTGTGTTGTCGGCCTTTAATTAATCAGCGCGGAACGGAGTAAAATGATAAAGGGACCAGTCCGGCAGAGCCACTGAGCACCCGATAATGAAATAACTGTCCGTAGCATTGAAAGTTCTATTCTTGCCCATTTGTTGCATGAAACTAAGGAAGGAGTGGCGTAGCAACCACTTCGAAGAATGGTACCTGCACGCCAATTGCCAAAGTCGCATTGTACCGATTTTGTCCTTGTCAATTTATTTGATTTTCGGACTCCCCAATAAAAGCAAGTTAATTCGCAACACAGCTGTATTGTGAAATATGCCAAATTAAGCTACTTTACAGTTGGCGCATGCAGAAAAAGTTTAGTATAAATTTTCGCTGAACGTCATATTCTTCAGTATCCTTTTAATTTCATTAGCTTGTAGGAGGTATATCATCTAAGCAGCACTGTGGTACATTGGTGCTCATGCCGGAGCTTGGCAATTCCGGAGCCCCAATATATCTTACGAATAGTTTTGCCCGCTCTTGCCAACAGATCGATCAGCCATCTGCTGGATAGGGTTTCGTCTTGGTCATTACAGGCTTAGTGAAGAAAGACAACGGATATCATTCCATTTCAAAAAACTGGCAATATAAGGCGAAATTACAAAAACAAAAACTATAACACGTGAAGGTGGCATCTTCCCAGCGAATAGCTTTCGACTTAGCAGCACTGTTGCGTTATGCTACCTTCGTGGTATACATCGCATATGGAAAAGCAATTACCGTAGCTTAACCCTGCCGATCATACAGTACGGTTTGTGTAGCCGCAGGTAGAGGCGATGTATTTCTTTTGGTAATAGTTTTTTGTGACTCTAATTGGAGAGTGTTTTCTGTATTATGATTTATACACTGTCTTTGTCGCTGCCTGTTCTTCAACTCACTCGTGATTGTCGTTTGCCTTGTTCTGTTTGTGGGACAGCTTTTGTAATGGTCGCTTTCAGCGGACGTAGATGTCTACAAAATTTTAGCTTACAACCGTTCGTGGTAAATTGTCTCATTGCGTACATGTTTGACAGTACCATGTACGCGGAATAAATGCATATTGGATATTACCATTTCTTCGCTTTTCAAGTCTCTTGAACCGCTTGCTCTTGTCGTTGCAAACCTGTTGAATTTCGGCTTCCAGTTTGCCTGGGGAAGGTTGAAAAGTCGTAACACTTCCGTCCATTCATCGGCAGTGTGAACTGCGTGGTAAACCTCGCTTTCAGCGTTATTGTCACTTCGTAACCTTTGCTGATAGAGCCTGTGAACCCACATTCTTGTGGTTCTATTCTTTCACTGAGAGACTACTTTTGCTCTTGCGGAAATTGGTGATTTATGGGAATAATTTACAGCAGGATTAACTTCGATGCAACTATTTTGTTCTTCCCCAAAAGGACGAGATTACCTGACCTTTGTTTCTGCTACACCAAACCTCATAGCGTAGGTAAGAGTGCCGCTGTGATGCTCGTAAGATGCAAGGAATTTATCGCCGAGCAATTCTATTATTGTTTATATTAGACATGCATAGTTAATTTGATATTTTTAAGAAAAGGTCATTGGTTTCAATAGGGCTTATTTGACCTTGTTCCTTAGTCCAGGTAAGCCAACTGGGATTGGTTTGTTTGTTTGGCGACGCAAAAGCAAATTCGTTCCGCTGTCTTGCTCGTGTTACACGTTGACACATAAAGGAACTGTTGAATCGTGAATCGCTTTTATAGGAGAAAGGCAGCGGAAGAAAGTTGGCTCTGCTTCTTTCCATTTTTACTACTGTGAAGTGCTTTTGCTGAGAACCCATTTGCATATTTTCAACCTGGATTCTTCCGATTTCATGAACGCTGTTCACTCAACGATTGAGAAGTTCGACCAGCTGAAAAGCAAACTTGGGCGGTCCCTTGGGACGCCTATGCGTTTGCGCGACTTGATAAGACAGGTTGGTTTTCTTTACTAGCGCGACTTTCTGCATTGCGTAGCATTTAACATTTTTTGCTCATCCGAGTCGTTCGAGAAAAAGAAGAACCATTATGTCTTGTTGAAACAATGTTTTAAAAGACCTAATACTTTAATATTTACGAAAACTATTATTTGCTCTCTTAACTGAGCTCATGGCTTCTAAATAGCTTCCTTATTCCGGCATGTTCAGTTTGGATCAGTGAGATTTGTTATGTTATGTTTTTCCTTCCCTGTGCTAGTTTCTAACCGTTTCACGTTTTAGCTGACTTCTCATCACCATCGATAACGCAAATGTGCTCTGAAGTTGCTATTGACTTTGTTCCGCTTTTTGTAGGGTAGCTCCGGTTTAAATCTTTTCACCAAATTAATTTACAAAAATTGCTTACAGGTTTTAGCGCTCTAGGAGTAGTTTTGCGCCAGTGATAGCTATTAGTACCTGCTTTAACTTCGGGTTACTGTAGCATTTTGAAGCTCCTCTTGTCCTTAAATTGTTGGGAACGCTAGGTTAGTCTATAGTTGGTTGCAGCTTTTAGCTGCCCGCGAACAAATCTCAGAATCATTTTTACAGAATTTTAATGTTATTTTTCGTTAGCTTATCAGGTGACTGATAAATGCGCAATTTTGTACCGCACCGTTTACCCCCTTTGTTCTATTTAGCCGTCAAGTTATTAATATTAGCAATTTCAATATTTTTTGTAAAGTAGTCAACTGTTAGTGAATGGCTTTATTGGAGTGTTTGCACTAAGTCCTTTTTAGGTAAGAGCCGCCAGAACAGCGGCAGAAGAGAGGACGGTTGTGCAGAAAGAGTGTGCTACCATCCGCGAAACTTTTCGCGAAGAAGATTCGCAATGGCGGTGCCGAAATGTTGCGAAACTTCTTTACATACATATGTTAGGTTATCAAGCTCACTTTGGACAGGTACGTTATTATGTGCGACTTTGTTAAAACTGTTTCAAGTATATGGGATTTAAAATTACGCGGCAGTGCTTGGTTAAGTTTTCGTTTTTTAACTCGTTCGCTAAAATTCTATTAATAATAAGGTGGCTGGCTTGTGGGACAAGCCGCTTTCCGTCTTTCGTGTTTTCGTTAAAGAAGAGGGGATTGCAGGAAATTGATATCTGATTAAGTAGTTTAAAGGAGGAAGTGAACCATTTTGAAAGAACAGGTTACAAGTGTAGACAGAACAACTGAGTCACTTTTCAAAGAGGCTTGCGGAAGCTTCCTTGACATCCCATGTATTATTCATTGTCGCATTGTAAACCACATGAAACACCATCGCCTTTTATTTTATTTTGGTTTTTAAAATTTTGAATTATTATTTTATTTTAAAAATTTAGTTGGAGTGTCTGAAACTTATTGCGTCCACTCGCTTCACGGATAAGCGTGTTGGATACCTTGGCGCAGCGTTGCTGTTGGACGAGAAAACGGATGTGCACTTGTTGATTACGAACTCCTTAAAATCGTAAGTAATTGTTCATTCTTGCTTTTGCCAGTTGTCCGTTAACCCATTTCGTGAGAGCGTACTGCTTATCCTGTTGAATGGCAAATAATTTAAACCTAACAATGACAAGCTTGACGTATCGAAAGGGCTAACACATTTTGAAATATTCATTGTGTGTACTATCTTTTATACAGTATTGATTTGTTCATTTCGCTTACCTGACGTGATAATTTAAATATGCACTCTAAGATGCATTTACGCGCATTTTGCGAGGTAAAGTTTGAAAGTGAAACTAACAAGCATGTTCGATGTGTCGCAATTTACTTTACTGCTCATCATGACGAAAGACTACAATGTGATGCACCGTAAGTTACGAAAAAAATCCCGAAGAGTAGGGCAGATTATTGCTGTCGCCATTATTTATCTAAATTTTCAAAACGGTAAACAATTTTCTTAAACTGTGCGAATGTTGAACGCTCAAATGCTGTTCCGAAGTGTGTATTATACTTTTTAGCGATCTAAGTGCCCAATCGCAGTTTGTTACTGGTTTGGCACTCAGCGCTCTTGGGACAATATGCTCGCAAGAAATGTGCAGAGATTTGGCTTCCGAAGTGGAGCGGCTGTTGAAATCGTCTAACGCTTATTTACGAAAAAAGGTAACAACATCTTTGACTGTTAAACTTATTCTCTCATTTAAAGTTTCGCAATATGCTATACTTTCAACGCGGCAGAACGCAGAGCCTTGAATTTACGCAAAGTCTTCTTAAGCATAGCTTCCAGCCAAGAAAAGGTGCTCGATGGCGCTGAATTAAATTACTATTTGAGTTGTCAATTGCCCAAATTCGCGTTGCTAAATAAGGAAAATGTTTTTGCATTCACAGTTTTCGTAGCCCATTGCAAGTGAACTTAAATGGTTCTTGTGCCCTTTGAAGTACGATAGGCCGTTCTGCTGCGCTGTTGGAAAACGCACTATCGCTTTTAGCTGTTAATACATGGCGAATACGAACGAAAGCTTTTTCAATACTTTAGTCACGTGCCGCCTGTAATGGTACGCTCGAGTGAATGGTAATTTTTGTAGGCTGCCCTTTGCGCCCTGAGGATAATCAAGAAGGTTCCCGATTTGTTGGAAATGTATATCCCAGTCAGTCGCTCATTGATCAGTGAGAAGAACCATGGTAACTGTTTTTTTTTTGCATTTCGATTGGTGCTGTTTATCCTATTTTGTTTATACATTTGTGTTGTTTACTCATTTGGTATTGTTGTAATCCTGTCAGCTCGACTATTTCAGCCAGTTGCAGTATATCTTAATAGATTCGTTTGAATAATACAGATGTTACTCGTTTACGTTTCCAACTAAAGTGATTATCTTTAAGGCGTTCTAATTAGCGGCATATGTCTCATCCAAGAAATGTGCGAGCGTAGCCCGGATGTGCTTCAGTATTTCAAGAAGGTACTAGAAGTATTCATCTAAAAGCGTGTGTCTGCCGACAATGGACTCTATGCATTTATGTCGCGCTAAGTGCTTTGAAGTCAATGGTTATAAAGTTTTAATATAAGTTCTGCCGTTCGTTCGACTTATATGCCTTGTAAGGTAATTTTTCAAGCGTTCATCTGAGTGTTCCATTTTCAGCTCGTTCCAAATTTGGTACGCATACTTAAGAATCTGTTAATGTCAGGCTATTCGCCCGAGCATGACGTAACTGGAATAAGTGATCCGTTTCTCCAGGTAAAGTATGTTCTATAGTTGAATGAATGGGTAATCGTAAATCTTTGAAGGTTAAAATTTTGAAGCTTCTGCGGCTTTTGGGTCGGAACGACTCGGAATCCAGCGAAACGATGAATGATATTCTTGCTCAGGTATTGACATCGTATACAAGCCATCACTTTTTCTCTGCCTGCTCGAAGCGTTTGCATTTATTTGCATAATTAAGCTTTCGTAATGTGAGCCAAAGCGCATATTTCGCTTTTATACATTCTTTACTTTCTTCTCGACTAGGAAGTTTAATTTTTATGAATTAATTGTTTTACTTTTACCTCCTGTGCGCTTAAATGCCAAACTTCCTTCAAATTTTAGCTTAAGTTTATGTTGCCTTCTTTTACTGTACATTTTAGAATTAACTCTTCTCTGTAAACGCAACTGCTCATCCGCTTAATGTAAGAGGTATTTTATTGCCTGGCAGTGATAGGCGTGCGTTCATTTTGCTTGAAATGACGTGCAGATAACTTGATTTGAGAATTCAACGATTCTTCATCAAATTTTCAGCGTTGCTTCATTGTGTATATTTAGCGGAAGGAACGCATTTGTGTTTTCGTTAGTGCAGCTTAATTGGGTTGCAGAAAATCGAATACCGTTTGCCTCGTATATATTGTTGGCATCATCGTTTATCAGGTTGCGACAAATACGGAGAATAGCAAGAACGTTGGTAACGCAATTCTTTATGAAACAGTTCTGACAATTATGGATATTCGTTCCGAAAGCGGTCTGCGGGTTTTGGCTATTAATATATTGGGACGATTTTTGTTGAATCCTGACAAGAATATTCGGTACATATTCTGTCGCAAGCTTTGTTGAATGGGATGTAACGGAAGCGTCCTACTGCTTACAGCTATGTTTCGTTGAACACGTTATTGAAGACAGTGAACATCGATATTACGGCTGTTCAGCGTCATCGGACCACTATAGTAGATTGTCTGAAGGATCCGGACGTTTCTATAAAAAAGTTTGTTAAGATATCTCCCTGAATTGTGCTTACTGTTTTTTGTAGAAGAGCAGTGGAGCTGTGCTTTGCTCTCATAAATGGAACGAACATTCGAAGCATGACTAAAGAAATACTCATTTTTGTAGAAACTGCAGAGCCTGAATTCAAGGCGATTTGTTCGTCCAACATGTACATCGCTTCGGAAAAGTAAGCGTGTGTTAATGCTTGACGAATTTGCCTATTGTTGTCTTTACTGTTTTCGTCCTGTGCACATTCGACCGTCCATCCCCGGTTGCTCGGTGGACCCTGTTTCCTTCGCTGCAGTGCTATGCTTTATCTGTCGTGAACTTATATTTCAAAACTTGCAAACCGCTTAAACAACAGTTAATAGGTCAATAGCACAGGCTGCTAAGGGGTGAATGTCGCTTACAAGTCAAACAGGGAAACTGTTTTAAGTCTTTAATCATTGAACACTGCTGGCTTCTCATTGTAAGCCTTCCTTTGGTGACCATTGTGCCTTTTTGAAAATTGGCTTGAAGGGCTCTATGATAAAGGTAACATAGTTAGCCACCCGCAGCCAGTTGCGCCTTCAAAACATCATTGCTTACAAAATCGTAATAAGTAGCCGACGATGTACGTTAATAGTACAGTATGACCGTGTTATGCAGGTTACGTACATTCCAGTATTCGACGCGGGTAACAGCGTAGTTTTAGTATACATATGTATTAGATTTATGCAAAAATAATTTATGTTTTTGTTATTTGATGCCTATTTTGAAATGTACCTTATGCAACCATGTTTGGGCAATATACTTTTTAAAGCGCAAAATTTCCACACTACCGATATGTGCTATTTTCTTTGCTTTCAGTGTGTTCCGGTGGAAGGTAATAGTGACTTTCACAACGTAGCGCAATCGAGATATCGACACCAACCCGTCACCGTTTACTCGCGTAGAATACTTCAACTATATTAATGATTATCAGGTTAAGTCGAAAGTAGGTTAGTGATGATCAGGTTTTAAACAACCGCGTTCGGCTGTAGCACAGTGTTTATTCATGTTTGTTTATCGATGTATTCATTCGCGGTAAGCTCGTTTAATGTAATAAAAGAATAAGAATTAGAAACCTTCCAGACCGGTCGTAATCCATCGCCAGCTTCGTAGGTGACCGAATTAAATCCGATTCATGTTAACAGCGTGACGTCTGCGCTGGGGTTTAAGCATTTGAAAATTGGTAATCTTCTTAGTCATTGTGGCGACAAATCGTGGCTGATCTGAAAGCTTCCTAATTTGGTTATTACGTTGAAAAGGTTTGGCACTTTTTAACAACATGACATATGACATATGCTTGTTGTTTTTCCTTCTCCCTCAAATAATCGAGGTAAACTTTTGTTGTCAAAAATTCGTAGCCTATAAGTAATCTTGTAAAATGCCAGCACCGTTTGGAAAACCAAGTTGTCGCCACTTGGCGAACTGATTGGTACGAAAGTATCTCGCGTGCGCGCGATGCCTTTTGTGGTGTATTTTAAAAAGGCTTAAGGCTTCGACCTATGTCAATACCTCGAAAGTTTAAACTTGAATTGAACTTCTAAGTTAGCCAAAAGGTGATCCCGCAAGTACCACTATTGTTTAATTTCATTTGTCTGCTACTTGTTACTTTGAATTGTAGGTTTTCGCCGAACCGACGATGGCATTTTGACACAATGCTGAAAGTGATGAAAGTGGTAAGTTGCATTTGATGGGACCACTTATACAGGTTGGACTAGATATTCTCAATGTGACAATGAGCTTAGCATGAAAGCACACTAATTGAAGGGCCGCTTTGATTTGGCCTTATTTCATGTTAAAATGTATTGATGAATTTCGTTTATCTCTTGTATTGTAAAGTGTAAGAATTGCTTTAACCGAACGAGCCTGTAGAGGCCCTTTCGCGTGCAGTAACTTTTTATTTTTGATTGTATCCTGAAGATAGGTTATTGAGAAAGATCGCCATGCCTGTCAGCATTGCTTTACTAGCACAAAGTGACCTCCGATTTCGCCGTGCTTCGTGTTTTTTTAACATAGGCTGGTAATAATGTTCCCGACGACGTGGTATGTAGCATGATACAACTGATATCCGAGTCACCAGAAATCCAACATCATGCAGTATTTCAACTATACCAAGCAGCTATAGAAAACATGACTGCGTCGCAGCCGTTGCTTCAGGTAACTGCAATGACCAAAGGTTTTATAGCTGCTTTTGTTCTATGGTTGCAGGTTGCGAGCTGGTCCATTGGCGAATTTGGCGATCTTCTGATAGGTTATGAAGAGAACGATGGCGCTGTGCCAACGAAAGTATATATTCATGACGTAGCTGTCAATAGCGGCGAGTAATAACGAATCTTTTTGAAGATTGACGAAAAGTCAGTATTCAATCTGATTAGCGGTGTCGCCGCTGCAAGTCATTCTACAGTGGTGACCAAAGAATACGCATTGACCGCCTTGTCAAAGCTTTGTACACGATTTCCAAATTTCGAAGCTGAAATCCGAGAAGCTGTGCAAAAGTTCACCTGCAGCATGAACCTTGAATTGCAGCAGCGCTCTTGCGAGTTCGACAGGTTATTGGAGGCGAAGAACTTGAGGTAGATGTTGGCTTCGCGGTTTTGATGAACTGACTGGCTTCAGCGTCTTGCGCAAAAATTTATTTCTCTTTGTTTGAGAAGTTTTAGTTTTTAGTTTGCACTTGTTCAATTATTGAAGCTATTAGTGTTGTCTATATTAGGAATGACTTTCAAGTCTCCCGCTCTGGTGTGAGACCTGAGTGTTTTTGACGTAAGGTTTGTTGAATTTGTAGTCATGACAAGCAACGGGTCGAATATTTCTTTTTTCCATTTTCAGTTAGTGAAACTTTAAAATACGTCATTTTTACTGTAGGAAGGAAGGAATGGCGTTATTAAGACTTAAATGCGCAGTGCAAAAGCTGTCATTTAAAAGCCTACTTTTAAATAACGCTTTCAGCTTTGCATTCTTGCGGAACGTTTCTTTCAACCCGTTACCGATAATGTGATTTCATTTTACACGCACAAATGGCCATTGTCTTAAGAATGCTCATTGTTAACGTTTTTACGTTCACCTACTTTTTACAGTTTTTAACTTTGAATGCACGTTTCGATAGAAAGACCCTAACTGCCTACCCTTAGGGATGCCCTGCTCGAGAGAATGCCGGTTATTACCAGCAGATCGTTGAACGTTGCTGTAGCCTCCATGGAAAATGGGGACGCAGCGTCAACTGATTTAAATCAAGTTGCTGAGCCGTCCGAACTGTTACTGGGCGATTTAGCAGAATCTACTGGTCCAGATAGGACTGCTGATTTGCTTCTCTTAATGAACGATGTTCCGCCGGCCAAACCAGCAACGCAGCCGACAAATGAAGTCAAGACATCTTCCAATTACGAAGATTTGCTAGGCCTTTTTGCAGGTAATTGCAGAGCATAACCGAGTCATCTTGAACGTGCAAAATTTATAATGATCAACAAGTGCCAGTTATTAGCCGCGGTTCTCTTTCTAAGTTTTTTCTTCATCTTGCGAGTGATAGCTCTTCTTGACTAACCAATAACCGTTTGATAATAAATTCTAGTTCACTGCCGGTTAGGAGTTTTTAAGAAACTTAATTCTTTCATCAAAGGCTACGGTTAAATTGTGTCAATGGCATATCCATGAGACGCCCCATAAACATGTATTGTCTTTCAGAGGAACCTCCGGCAAATCCGACGTCATCAGATTTTACAGCTTTGGGTCAAGTGTTTACTACAGCTCCTACTCCTTCAGGTATTGCGTAAACATCATTTTCCATTGGGTCTATTGCTAAGCAACTTTTTAAGACTCTAAGAAGCTTGTTGCTTTTGACGAAGATGGACTATTGATTGAATTCTCTCTGTGCAAAACGGCTGTGCCTGCCAATGAACTGTCAATAGAAGTGAGATTTATCAACAACAGTCCTTTCGATATGCAGCAGTTTGTATTTCAAGCTGCTGTCACAAAGGTATATGAATTTATACAGCTCAAGTCTACGGTAAAAACTCGATTAGTCGGAATAAAATGCGCGGTGCAATTCGGATAGTCCAAAATCCAGGCTTCCGAATATTTTACTGTTGCCTGCCCATTTATTGTCAAGTTTACTAGTGAAGCGTGGTGGGCTTGAATGTTCAACAGCTTATAACGGATCAAACGTTATATAGTGCCGGCAGTAACTCGCATTTGTTTGATAAGAAATTGTTGTAGGCGTTTGCTTTAGGGATGTTCTGCATTTATTGTTTGTTAACTCGCTGTTGCTTTTGAAGTACAACAGTCTGCTAGCTTCAGGTTAAGGCTGGAGCCTTTGGCGATCGCCTAGGCCACTTGAAAATCTGTCCGATTGTTTTAACAGCGGAGCGGGGGCCGCAACCTATGGGGTGCCCCTGTATATGATTCCTGTCATTAGAGAGTGTGAATGACCAGCTGAGTAATTGAGGTATCCGTCTGTGCGAGCAGATCTTTTGTAAATAATTTTTTCAATCTATCATGGGTTCGTGTCATCACATAGTCGAGAAAAGGCAGTGTGTTGTTCCGCGCGTTTCGGTAGTGAAAATACTTGTATCAGAAAACTGCTTGAAAAGTTCTAAGAGAAGTTCCTCGTCCCCATTTTTAATAACATCAAAAATATTACCCGTTTACCTCTGGGACTGCTGAGATTGGATATTCTTATCTACTATAGCAAAAACCTTTGTTTCTAAACTTATCACAAACACTTCCACAAGAATTTGGAATAACGAACTATGTACTGGTCCACCATTTCTTGTTCGTAGACTTCCGGTTGAACGTGGAAGTAGTTACCTTTGTTCGCAAAAGAAGATGAGCTTTACGGTGTGATATGATCTCTATTTAGTCCTTTAGAATAGCTTACTATCCATGCTTAGGAATTGCTCGAAAACCTCAACAATCTAAGGCATAGAATTCTTCGGAAAGGGTCTTTAACATGATGAGCTTATTAAAATGCTACCAGAATCTAGAGGCCATTCTTAGCTGCATGTAATCAATGGTTTTGTAATTATCTTTAGGTGACAGCGTAACTTTGAGGTAGTACTATTAGCGGACAATACCAGTGGCCTAAAGGTGTATCTGACTTGTGCATCTTTGCTACATCCTGATTTTCTAGAGCCGTGTTTCCCAAGAAGGCGATTTCAGTCTTCCGGGGCACTTTTGGGGTAAGACGGGCACATTCTCCACGTGGGCCATCGTGTTGAAGGACATAGGGAGGCATGGCCCGTGGGTCAGCTATTATGCGTAAGATAAAGTTGCATTGCCACTATGCATGCATTCACAGTTTTGAAGCCGACTACCTCCCCGGTCCACAGGTCCAGCCAATGAGCGCGTTCGAAATTGACCAATCAGAATAGGGGGCGATGGCGTGCAAAAGGTTGGGAAACAGTGTTCTAAAAGGTCCGTAGACGTTGAGCTATATTAATCAGTTTTGAACCCTTGAATTCTGAAACGATATCATTAGGAAAAGAAGGCAACTTTTTCCGTGCGAAATAGGGTAGGATCTGGCTGAAATGGTTGTGGGGGTATTGTTGATAAAAATTTTGCTCATTTCTGAATATAGTGCGTTTGGTGCAATAGCGCGGCCGCATTTTCCTTATCGTCTGTGAGGCATGAGCTGTTTTGAGCTCTTATATAAGCAAATTGAATTTCAAGGCTCATCTGTCTCAACAGAAATTTCGAAATTTTTACAATTCCTACAGCTTTCTGTGAATCTGTGAAAGATGAGATGTGCTCTACCGAAGCGTATACCAGTTTTCGTAATTCTTTAATTCTACAATTACGGTAGCTTTTCCCGTTATAAAGAAAAATTTATTTATATTGCCTCCGCAGCGAATATTTCCTTTTTTGGTTTAGTGGAAGTCTAAAATTCGTAATTCCTTTTGTAGAAAAAAATGATGTCAGCGATGACCACGTGAAAGAAAAAAATAAATGCGCAGTGTAGAAGTACTTGTTTAAAAAGTCTTACAAATAACACTTTCAATTCGCAGTCGTTGATCCACGATGACAGATCAAGTCTGATCCGAAAGTGCCGGATACTATGTAAATAAACGTTTCCTTGTTAAGGGGAAAAGCTGCCGTGATTATACGATTCCGTTTGCAGGCGTCCTGCTTACAATTGATAATTCTTTGTAGCATCACGAATGACACTATACGTGGCACGTAAGCGACTGAAGCTCAGCTTTCACATATTAAGATGCGTAATCATAATTTTAGTTATTGAAAATAAAATTTTACGTTCCACTTGAACTTTGAAATTTGAAAAAGACACAGGCTGTTTAAATACTGCTCTTTTATAACGGGTCGATATAGCTTCATTTAAAGCGGTTCTTCAATTACCCGTTGGCGTGCACAGAGTGAGTAATCACCAAAATAATGTATGTCATATGTTTTTTGTGATTACAGCCACCACGCTTCAACAGATAATCAGAAAACCTCTTAAAAGAGGGAAAGAACATATGAGCTTCCACGAGGCGAACATAATTGGGAAGAACTAATAAATAACCATCGTTTATTCGAAGCGCTAAGAAGTTTTATATTCCCTGAGAATAACAAGTATCGATGAGTAAGGCGGAATGAAGTAGTACAGGTTGACACGGGTTCGTAATTTCAAAATTCGGAATGTTTCAAAAGCTGTATCTGTTTTGAGCGTCCTTAACTGCTTTTGTCATAGTTGATTTGATAAGGAGCCGCTTTATGTTTTAGTCAGTCCTAGAAGTCTCCCGCGTCCTTCGCTCCCGCAAGAAGAATAAACGAAATGCGCAGAAAAACTGTTTTGCTTATGTTTCAATACGCTTATTTGACTATGTCCTTAAAATATATCTGAAAGTGTGAAGTTGCTCTCTTTGACTAATGCTGTTCTCCTCGTTTGCACTATTCAGTCATTCTTTCATATGATCCTCTCGTCTTCAACAATATGGTCTCTGTTATGCGCGCGTCGAGAGTTCCCTGACGACATGCTTGGAAGCAGTTTGCAAAGTATTAAGTGTGTGATGTACAGTAAGGTCACCCGAATTTGCTTCTTTTATGTTTAATTCGGTGGCCAGAAATATGCAAGAATAAATGCTGGGTAAACCAATGGCATGAATCAGTAGAGCGGACTCCGCGATTTAAAAAATATTACATCATTAAATAAAAGTTCATTTGAAAATAGTCAACACAAGTTTGAAACAATGAAAACAACAATTATTTTGCACCAAACTAATATATGCGTATCAAAGTGCGTTCGCTATTGTGCGCGGTCTGCTTTGGAGCGTATTTCGAGAAGTTTGGAAAAGGAAGTCGCAAAGCTGTCATAGCAGACTTATCAAAAGAGTTTTTACACTTTATAGGCATTTCAAATCAGCATGTTGCCACCGTCTTCGACCTACATTCCTGCCAAGGGAGCGCCTGTTACACAAAACATGACAGTACAACGCATTGCTCCCTCACAGCCGGTAAGTATGGTTGTAGTGGCATTGTTAGGTGTAACCATTAAAGCGTATGTTAAAGTTAAAAATGCGGATCAAACTGAATTATTCCGTGAACGGATGTGCAATGGAAAAGATGGGCGAAGTGAACAATTTTCCAGTCGCGGTTTAGGTCGTCAACGCTTTGAACTGAACTCTTTTCGACCTGTGCCATTCTCGGTGGAGGCAATAACGCTTTGCTGAATCATTCACCGTCGCCGATCTATGTAGTGTGTTCGTCCTTTCGGGCTGCAAGTACAGCTCACCGATCGACTGGTCGATTTAGTAACCGCAGTCGAGTTCAACCGTCCTTGTTCATCATTACCCAAGTCCACTTTCGCTTAGGCATTAAATAAACTGTCTTTGCTATTGTGTGCAGTTTCGTGTTCTGGTCAAGGGCTCACCTATTAACTCCTGTTTTTTGTACAATGGTTTAATCGTGTTGCCGTCAAATTCCTTTTAGTGCGCGGCGTATTGCTGGTCGGTTTCGCATGTCCGACGATGGAAGATCTTGATGAAATCGGCTGGACGTGCTCAGGGGATTTCACCTTGCGGGATACAGAGAAGCGGTATGGCGATTCTTGTTTTCCGCGAATAATTCCGTCTCGCCGTAGAACGCCTTACATTCGCCCTTCCATTTCCCAATTAGTACAGTACATTCCTTTCGTTCTGCGGTAACGTTAACGCATGATTTCTATTGGTTTTCAAGTATTAATACAAAGCCTATGTTTAGGTATACATGGCATTGGGTCAAAACCGTTTATTACAAGCAGCCGTTTTTCATTGACACGTTTCGCCCGCTACCCCTGAAACCTATCTATGGTACTGCGTTTTCTAAAGAGTTGGGTGCGTTCATATGGTACCTTCAGGGGTTCCTTGTGGTACTATCGGTTCCGGTTCGATTGGCAGAGATTTTCGGGGCGGCTTCTGCAAGTTTACCATGCTTCCTGGAGTTGTGGAGCACGAAGAGGAATACGTCACAGCCGATAACGTACATCTGCGCATAACGCACGTTCGTCTTCGTCTTGTCATTTCCCAGCTGTTCTTTTTAGTTCATTGTTACTGTGATCGAAAATGGTACTGTAATATACCAACAAGTGTTAACCGCGGTGAAACCGTCGGGAAAGAATCTTTCTTGGTGGGCGTTCAATTTCCCGCCGAGCCGTCTTTCTTACGTTGGGCGATATCCATTGGCTTGGACTACCTACCGTTTGCCTTGCGCTGCAATTTTGCTCAAATGTATGCAACTTTCACCAGTTATCCCGCATAATTACCAGGTGAGCGGCGGACGGTACACGGTTAGCGCGTACAGTTAATGGGTCGTACAAAAAGTTGCTTTTCCATGCATTTAACCTTTTCGAGCTGAATTTTTCACCTTAGCAGCCTACTAGCACAGTGACATCAGTTCTGTTGCAATAAAGCGTTTTGTTTGGCAGCTCGACCGATAGGCCATCCTTGAACGCTGAACCAGATGCGGATTTGTAAATATTATATTAATGCATGCAGTTTGAGCTTGCAAATGTTATTTTAGTATGATGCACTGTTTTTTGTTTGTTTGTGTATCTGCATGAGAGAAAGAGATGGGTACCTTTATGCAAACCTGTTGAACTTCGCTCATAGCTCTCATTTCATGCTTACGCGTTCGCTAAAGGGCTCGGTAACATTCAGTTTTACATAGTAACCAACGATGCAAGCGTGAACATGACGTTGATATTCTGATCACAGAGGAAGTCGTCTTAGGCAAGGGGTCTTTATTGAAAAATATATACGTAGCTTTTGGGATCTTGCTCGCCCTGTTATCAGCATAGTTTGGGTTAAGACTAGTAGGGACCTTTGCAATTTGAACTTCTCCTGTAAGCAGAGTATAATAAACTTATTCGGTCCTATTCCAAAACCTTATGCGAACATTACATTGATGCGCGAAGTCTCTTCTGACTCCTTTACTCGTTTCGTACGCTATTGGTCATTCAGCATGGCTGAGATCTGTACTGGAGTTCCGTACTCAGGAAAGTTCCTATCCTTAAGCGATATTGTGTCAATTGAGCTTATGCTACGATTAAAACGTAGCGCCCTGATGTGCCATAGCCACACAAGTCTGCTGGGATTCTTTATAGCTGTATAAAGCTCCTATATGTAGCCATTGAGTGTAGCGACTACCACTGTCGACTTCGTGGATTCCATAAATCTATATAACCTTTTAAAACGCCTACAAGTAAACATACGACGCAAATGCTTCACGCTGTCCTGGTATGCGCAAACGCTGACATGAGTCAAGCGGGCCACACTTTTCCGCGAGCGGATAAAGCAGTAATAACTTGCTGTTCATGTTTTCTGAATGCACGTACTATGAGCTTCCAAAAATACTAAGTTTGAGAGTAACAATGCGCATATGCCATACGAAAACGAATTTTTAATTAGGGAAAAAGCTTTACTGTTAAACGTGATACCGATGACATGTTGGAAACTTGTATTGTGCCATTTGTTACCCTTATATAGTAACTATTCGCAGTGTTCTATGGCTGAGAAATTTGAACACTTCTGTACATGATTATTCTTCAATTGGGTCTTTGCGCTTTAACGGAACGGGGTCAATGCTCTGCTCTTACGATTAATAGATGCTACTATTGACTATTGCAGAGTTATTGCCATTATCTAAGTAATTGCTTCGGCTCTAAACATAGGTTGATGTTCTGGTAGGGTGATTCCACTAATATTAGCTACGTTATCACAATTTCTTTCTCGTAGTATTTTCCCTGTGATCGATTAGGGTTGTTATACTTTTCGGTTACTTATGTCAATAGTTTGAATTTGTCCGAGGAATAGGTCCGACAGCGATTGTTCATCCGATCGCGATTTTGCCTTTTTACAAAATAACTCTGTCTTTCTAAGAGTTCAAATAATGTTACGCTTTTGTCCTATTGTAACTGTTTTGCTTTCAGGATTCTAGTCTGCCAATTACGTTGTTTTTATGGTCAGTCGTGAATAAGGAACCGAATAGAACATTCACTGTATCAGTGACGTTTACATTTCGTGACGGTACCCGTAGTGAAAACTTGGCAAGCGATTGCAAATCGCAGGCTTTTGTTACGCCTCTTTCGGGAGAACACGAAGCATCCGTCGGTGTGCAATTGTTTCATGATCTCAAGGGTTTGCAGTGCTGCTACGCATTGGCTGCTGTTCGATCTGTATGATCTGACGAAGTTAATGTTTCATAGCCAAATTCATTTAAGCCCAACGTCACTGTTGCCTTGGCACCGTTTGACGCCAATGGAGATGGTAAAGAGTTGTGGAATTCTTTGCTCTCAAATGAATTCCGTACACAAGGTATATGTGTTGAAACTAATGGCTATGTGATATATTCGCTTCTAAATTTTGCCTTTTAAACTTTTATTTGCTTAGTAGAAATTAAATGAGTTTTCAGGTGCTTATAAGCTGTCATAAGTTCTTATTTCAGATTGGAGCAGCTTCTTCCCTTCTTGCCAAAATGGTATTGCTGTATGCGGCACAGTGAATGTCGCTCCTTCGAGCATTGCCAAAGTTTCTTTCTGTCTTGCCTGGGACATGCCGCATGTTAGATTCAACGATACGGGTCGTTTCTACAAACGGTGAGTCTTACTATATATATTTGTCACAAGATCCATGGTAAGAATCCACGATCTAATTACGAATAGTAAGTCTTGCTGTTTGTCGACCTATCGTGCACTTGTAATATGCTTTTGTCTCTGCCGTTTTAATATTTTTAAAATTTAAATGACTTAGCTTTCGTGTGGCACTCGGTGAGCTGTCGATATATTAATCAATTATCCAGGAAACAATTAGCCGTTACGTTAAGTTGTCAGTTCTATCCTTTCGCGTAATCTGCAGCCTTCGTATAATTTGGCTGATACTGCTTTTGTGTTAACAATTTTTCTCAGACTTATTGCTACAAGGTTAATCTATTAAACACCCGTAACCTTCAGACACGTAGATTTTTCCACTGTTCATTTTTATGAGTATTCAAATATTCAAACGTTAGTAGCAAAGCAGTAGTCTGTTGATCGGTTCCTCAGTTTCTTTGCTGTTTCTTCTATTCGGCCATTGAGCCTTTCTGGCGGTATTACAACAGAGGTGCGCGAGTGAACCTAATAAGAAAACTGTTTGAACGTGTTGGTCTTTTCCACTTTTGTTCGTTAAGGTTTCGAATGAAAGCTGGATAGGACAAAGTCATCGCTTGGTTAATAGCTTTATTGATACAAAGAATTAATACAAGTTATTGAGTAGTTGCTAGAATCCGGCTGCTGCAGGCGGTATTCCATACCGTGGCAATAGTTGAATTGCTAACTGAAATATTGCCGCGGCAAGATGTATGCTAATGCTAAATAACTAAGCTATACTTTTGTTTCTGTTGGAAAGTTGCGCGGCCGGAGCGTAAGTCACACATACTCACAGCAACTTGATTGCTTCTGTTAGCGAGGCATACTAGGCGACGGAGAGAACAAGCAGACGTGTATAGACAGGCAGATGAGAAACTGGCAACGAGAGAGAGGTTAAATAGGAGCGGTGGCGGTCAAAATCCCGAAAGTCGAAATTCTGATAGGTCGAAATCCCGCATGGGTCAAAATCCCGAAGGGTCGAAATCCAGCAT
>KN538379.1:610197-665528 GCA_000797535.1 Trichuris suis
TTCGGGATTTTGACCCTAACCCAAGTAGGAGGATCTGGACGTCGTCCCACGGCCTTGGATTGACGATCAAGGAGTGTCACACAGGGCGGCTATGAATGGACACCTATCCATCTTCGTCAATCGTGCCTTTCTTTGCAACTAACGTCCACTGACGCGTCTGTGCCAGTGCTTGTGACTGTGAATCTAACAGTTTCTAAATCGGATATCCGTACTGTCATCAATGGCTGAGCGTAAAACAAAACAAACGGATCATAAGTACGCATTTTCATTGCGTGCTTGGGTTTAAAGAAAAACAAATCTTTACGTAGCTGCACACTTTGCCACCGTAGCCATAATTAACAGTAACGACGGTGGCGCAGGATGTCGCAACAGATTAATCGCGATAGACGATAAAATCGCTTTGGTTTCGACGACAAGTTGTTGTATGAATTTTTCGCTACAGCCCTAAGAGCAGTTGAGAGAGCGAAGACGGATTTTCTGAAGTCCTAAGCCATTCGTTCTTTCGCGTATCGTTTGCGCTCTTGTTCTGAGCACAGCACTTGCACAACGACAGTGCGCGAAGTGAGCATCACTTGAGAGTTTCCAATGCGTCTAAACCCGTTGTCACGTTCCAAAACGGCTCTAAGTACTGAGGAGAACGAGGGCCCTACTGCATTTCTTTTTGAGCTCGTTATGAAGTGTAATGGAAAGGCTACCTGAGTGCATCGTTTGCGGTACAGCAACTACCGAGAAGGCGAACTCAGTTGTTTTTAGGTGGTATACAAATTGGTTTGATCGTGAGGACAATGCTGCTGCTCTTTGCGCTTACGCGTTTGAGAACGAAAGCCGATTCATCGAGGATATAAAACGCTGGCAAGAACCTACGTTGCGTAATATGTAAGATTGTTTGTTCGATCAGGAGATTTCGGTAACTGTACAACTGTAGTGCTTTGCCGAAATGGTACAGGTCAGCAGTATTCAATGAATTATACTTTCTCACCGATGGTGGTACTGTGTGGTTTAAGTATGATGATTGTTGGAAGGAGGACGAGCCTCATTTAAGTGAATACACTTTGGATGTGGCTCGTAGGTTTGGTCGCTTCGCGTATCTTGAATGTACGTCCGTTCATATGGCCTGTTCGTATTTATAGGCGTACCTGTTTTTCAGCCTGGGAATATAGGATGTATAATACGTACGACGTTCATTTTTACGCTTCATTTGCCTTGGCAATGCTTTGGCCACAACTTGAACATGTGCTTCAGGCGGAATTTAGTAAGGCAACATTCCAAGTTGCGTCTTGATTTTTTCATCTTAGGGGATTTGTACTATCTGACTGATGAGGAAGAAGTTAAGTTTTTATTTGATGGCAGCGTTGGCCGTCGAAAGGAAGAGCGTTGCATTCCGCATGACGTTGGGTGTCCAGGTATGTATTTGGAAAACACATTTTAATTTGTATCTTGTACTTTTTCTCGTGACGTTCCATCTGTCAGCGATTGCTTTAAATTTGTGACTAACCAGTTCTCTATACTAGGCTGGGAACCGTGGTTGAAAGTGAACGCGTACATCATGCATGATACTTCAAAATGGCGGGATATGAATCTTAAATTTGTGCTCACCTGCTATCGTGATTACGTCGCGTTGAACAACGACTTGGAATTTCTAAAGCACGTATGGCCCACAATAGAAGTCAGTTTTAATCACTGATTTAGGAGACTGTATCGCCTTTTCTAAGGAAATCATCCAAGTTGCATTGGAAAAGTGGGACAGCGATGGGGACATGCTGATTGAGAACAGCGGCACATGTGATCAAACTTACGATGCTTGGAAAATGCAAGGAGCAAGGTTACCATTGTGATCGTTTTACGTTTGAATATCGGTTTTTTACGTTAATTCTAGTTGTGTCGAATAGTTGGAAGAGGGCGGAAGTCACAATGAGCATTTGACGAGTTCTTACCATTCATTGTTTTGTATAGTCTATGAATCATTAGGGGGTTGTGTTGTATAATATACTTCCTTTCAAGAGCGGGAAGCTATTTTGAGACTTTTGCTTCCATAAACTGCCGATGTGTAGGCTATTCCGCAAAATCTTTGTTCTCCCTTTTCTTCAGCTTGTCTAAGTATGCCTTGATTTTCAATAGTAGTCCTTCTGAGCAGACAAAGGAACTTTGCTTCCGTCTAAAAGCAGACAGTATTGAAATTTGATTGCTGTCACCTGAATGTGTTGTTTTTTTATGCAGTGCATACTGCGGAAGTCTATGGATTGGTGCATTAAGAGTAGCTGAAACGGTATGCAAAATATTGGGCTATAGCAAAAAGACTTGTTATTATCAAGGACTGTTGAAAAAGTCAATAAGGTCATTCGATCAGAAGTTATGGCAAGGTTTTACTTCACTGATCTCGATTCGCAGTCCTATTTTACCTTTTACAGGATACTTCTATCGATTTGACGAATCGACTTCGAACAGTGAAACTGTTATGGCTGATCAACTTTGCGGCTATTTCTACGTAAAGTTCTGCGGAATTTCTAGTGGAGTATGTCATTTAGTTGTCACGTTAAGTGTAAACATAAATGCCTATTAATAGAATGAATTTCCTTAAAATGGGCGAACGTTGCTCAGCTGTTTTTAATTGAGCGAATTTAGAGAATTGAAGATCTTTTATTCTGTGCTGTTAATTTTGCGAAAACTGCGGTTTGGAGTGTGGATTCTCCAAAATGGAGAATGAAACTTTTTAATGAAAGTCTGTTAATGAAGTTTTTTGAAGACGCGTCTGCCTTCGGTGGCTGTCAGAATGCGCGTAGTTATCTAATGAAGTTAAAATGGCTTGCTTGATAACGATCTTCAGATTATAAAAGCAGTATTTCATCGGGACTTAACGGCCCGCTATATAGCCAAATCATTCAGAAACTTTCTTCTTCCCAACGATAGTAGTGGGAAAGAAACTAAGTTGAAGAAGACGGTGGATTCAATAAATCGTGGTGCAATATTGAGCTATCAGTAAGTGTACTGAAGCCTGAGTAATGCTTGCATACTTATGAGGAAAGACAAAAAAGAGAAACTGCGCGAAAACAAGTCAACTGCACATTCAGGGAAACGGGTGTATGTCGAAATCCTGAACGATCAATATTCTGAAAATGATATTATTTAATTAAGACACATGGAGGCAAGATAGTAGTAGGTTTTCTTTTTGAGCGAACAGAATTTTTATAACCACGGCAATCCCTATGGTGAAAGGAGCTTGAGAAAAGGATGCCTTGTAAGTTTTACCGTTCGGGATTTTGGCTGTTTCCGACTGCAAACTAAGCAAGCAAAAACGGTATTGCTCAGTTCTGAAAGAATTCAAAAATCTTTTGTCCAGCATCTAAGTTAATTGAGTTTCTACGGTAGCACTGTGTTTAGGTAGTGCCATACAGCCATTCGTGTATGTCCGTCCTGCACTACAGCTATGCAAAGTCAGCGGGGCACCAATGCAAATAGATCTCCATGTTTGAAGTATAACCCTTATTTGTCAGCTGCAAGTGCAAAACGGTCACAATACAACGAGTACGATACGTTTCTGATACATTCGGGATTTCATTCTGCTCTCAGCTTAGCACCATTGATCTTTTACTGTAATTTGGAAAACAATTCGCTTCTTCACACATTGAACGTTTCGGCCTGTTCAGGTCTGACTCGTGCGGGATTGCAATCCATTCATCTTTTCGTCCTTGCGGCATTTCAGCCTATTCAGGTTTCGGCCCATTCGGGATAAAAATTATTTAAGGAACATTATTAGCAGAAAATAAGCAATAGTTAATTGATAAAGCTGATAGCATGGTTGCCTTGAGTGGTTTCTGCGCCGTTCTTCAAACAGCGGTGGAGAAGTGTAATTTAAAATGAAGTCTACTGTTTCACTTCCATGAGAAGTGTCATATCAGTGACCGCGTTTTTCAGCTCTTGGCGGAAAGAAAAGTTAAGAGAAGCTTGGAGACAATTTACGGATGCAACGTCTGCCAGTTTCGAAATGGAACTATGGGTGCAGTAAATGGTATGCTCTTTTCCGGGGAGAAGGATCGATCGTCTATTCAGTCTGAGGAAGTTTGGATCGGAATTTCTTACTTTCTGGCTGCTGCGATGATATGCGAGGCGAGTCTGCTTTAAAGCTTTTCGTTTGATCGAGTTTATCTGCGCACTTTAGGGGATGCCAGCGGAAGGATTCAGTACTGCAGAGGGTGCTCATAAATCCTGTTTTAACAAGCTTGGCTTGCAATACCAGACTCCTGAAGCTCTGCACGAATGCAAGTGGTATCGTGCAATAGGATATATGCGACCTTTGGCAATATGGGCTATCCAATGGATTTTTCACTTCCGACGCGGTTATTGGCAATAGAAATGAAAATAACACTTCAGTTTCGCCTTTTACAGTGTGAAATGGATTACGCGCAGTCGCTGTGAAAGTGCAAGTTTCCTAAAACGATGAGTGTTTAAATTGTTGCATAATTCATTTGCTAGCCAGTTCCTGTTCATTTCCAAGGTTTAGCGAAGCCCGAGACAACTATTTAAAAGCGGCGCATGTGATTTGCTACAGCAATGCTTTGCTTTTTCCATAATTAACAATTGTTACGTTTAAAAGTTGGTAATTTTCCAATTACTAATATTGTCTGTAAAGCAGAAAGTTACTGTAGTGTTTTGCTAGCTGAGCACTTTGTAGTAAAACAGCACGCTGCTCCATAGCGATCAGATAACCTGTTGCCTGTCACTCGAAATTTCCTGCTCATTGTCAAACTGTTGCAGTTGCTATTTTTTCCTTTTCAATTCACACAGTCAAACACGTAAGTGTATGTATATGCATACCTTCTTGGTAGATACGTCAAAGGACCGTGTTGCCAACTAGGCACCGAGGACGACGACGACGCACTCGCCAGGTGCCCCCACCGGTTGGCAGATAGCCAACTTACTGATTTGTGCCCTCTGACGGGGTAGCATTCTGCGTCGCGCGGGTGGACAATCATTCGTCATTCTGTCGTTTGCTCTCGTCGAGGTTGCTCGTGCTCTTTCGACTGCTAAGTAAAATCTGTATCTACTCGTCGACGCCCTGCGCCACTGTGCTCGCGCGGTGCATTCTTTGTTGCCAAGATTCCCGAACCAGCGCAGTTCCTCCCGGCAACAGACCGCTTATACTCTTTGACACACGAGCATGTTATTTGTTTCTGCGCCTTAAAATGAGCCGTGTGGTTGCGTTATCATATTATTACTTTGAGTACGTTCGAAACATGACTAGCTCACTGACGTGTTTTTGCTTTACTCGTTTTACTTAAGCACAGTTATACGAAAACTAATATGGCCATAACTGATTTTATCATATGGTAATAATAGGCTTATTGCCAGAGTCGATCGCAGCAGTAACTTTAATAAGAAGCTCATTGGAGCTACAGTTATGAGAAGAAACTCGTCTCATAAACCCAGTGTACGTTGCGCAAGAGTTCTCGTTTGCTTTGTGTAGGCGAGATTCAGCAGATTTAAAATTGCGGAAATGCATGCCGCCACTAATTTTCAGAATTTTCCATGACGAAATCATTTGCCTTTCACTGCTGCGCCTAGACCGGAAAGAGCGAATGACCTGTATTGGGTTTTGTTACATACGGTGAAAAGTAAGCGTTGATTAGGCCCAGGACAAGGGAGTGCATCCATACCAAAGGTCAACCTTTATGGAAAAACGTGCTACCCTCTTATGAGCGAAGGAACCAAGAAAGCACAGTATACCTGGAGTTTAAGTTCAGTTTCGTTGTGAACTTGACTGCTTCTCTCATCTGTTGGCTTGTTGAGCAGTTCATCACTCTGTGAGCTCCAAAATGCAGACGATCCTGTGAAATCAAAAGAGCAAAGCATAAATGGTTTACGACTGAAAAGAATGTGTTCGCGTTATTCATCATTTATGGTTTGCTCGTTATTACTACAATGCAACGATAATTATGAAAAGGTTCCATTTGTAACCTCAATCGAGAAGCGAACACAAAAATTGTTTTCCTTGTAACTGTTGCACTGTCAAATGAACGAAATATTAGCATTATTGGTTTGTTTTGAAAACTCAGAATGACGCTGCACGCAAAATCAAACTGCTGTGGAATGCCTATCTCGCATCTTATTGGTTTAAAATTTTGCTTCGATAAGACTTGTTTGCGGCAAATGACTTTTATTGAAAAATAGCGAAAGTGCAACTTGCGAAACAAGTATTAAATATTTTGGCTCAATATTCGACGGACATTCCACAATGTCGGTTGTTTCCAGTTTCCAATATAAGCACTGCTTTGTCTCCTTGCAGTGTCTTGTATCAAAAGCTGTGCCAGAGTTTTAGTCAACAGGTGAAATATTTCCATATTTGTGAAGGATCGAAAATTAGCTTTCCAGCGAAGTTGAAGTTCGCCATGGAAAATTTGTGAAGAACCGAAAATTGGCTTATCTTTCCATGTTGTAACAATAGTCTTCTCGTTAAAGCCCTATACGACCAAAGAAATCTTTTGTTGAAAGTACACAAACTCAGCCGTTCTTACTTTTCATATTTCACGGTGACTCATCTCGCCAGTAGTTCACACTTGGCATATTCAGAGAAAATGTGGAAAATTTGACATTTTTAACGGCTTTTCGAACTTCATTATTCTTTACTGTAGAGTGGAAACTTTGAATACCCGGCTCTTTAGAACAGGATGGAAGAGCTTCATAGTAGGGGTTAAGGTCAAAATCCCGAAAGGCGAAATCCCGATAGGTCAAAATCCCGACTGTCGAAATCCCGGAAGGGTCAAAATCCTCATAGATCGAAATCCCGAATAGGTCGAAAATGCACTGTAAAGTGCGACCTTGTGGCAGTTCTGCATTGGCATCTCCTAGACAAAGAATGCATTTAAGTAGAACACAGTTTAACAAAGCTAGAGAACAACGAAGAAAGTGTACACTACGTGCGCAAGAAAAACTGAATGATGTCATGATCGTTTCAATAAGATCATTGCACACTTGTGAAAAATATCAAGGAGAATTCTGAAAATGTGGAAAAAAATGAAGCCAACTAACAGTACTTCAGAGTTAGTGATCTGAAAAACAAGACCAGTATAATAGCGCCTCTACTCAAATACATTCCTTATCTAGAAGATGCCAATGCAGAACTGCCACGAGGTCACACTTTACAGTGCATTTTCGACCTATTCGGGATTTTGACCCATCCAGCATTTCGACCTTTCGGGATTTTAACCCATCCGGCATTTTGATCTTTCGGGATTTCCACTGTCAGGATTTTGACCTATCGGGATTTCAACTTTTGGGATTTTGACCGCCACCGTCATAGTAGATACTGGTCTTTATTTTAAGGTTATCTTCTGTTTTTGTATGGAACATAAAAATCTTTTTATTACGACCTTTCGGGTTCGACTCCAACCTGTCTTCAGCGGACAACCAAACGGAGTTCTCTTTCGCTGTTTCTCGTTGCCTGTGCCTGTACGTTAAACTGCTTTTTGTTTGTGAGCTCGTCAGCAGTTATTGTAAGTCTCATAGGCCTAAACTGAAACTTAAGAAAACCGCGACGTTAAAGCCACAAAACCGCTGTTGCTCACTGCTTTTCTGTGTAAACCGAAAATTCGCCAATACTTCCTGTAGGCCATGTAAGCCTAAACCAAAATTTAAGACAACTGAGACGCTACTCATAGCTTTTCTGCTTAAATTGGAAATTAGAACCACTGCGACCGCATACGGTTGGTCTGCAGTGGCTCGGTCTAGACGCGACAATAGACTCGCCACGGTTCAATGGGCACACATGGCGTGCCCTTACGGGTAGTCATTAACCAGATCATCAATCACTACAACGCTGTGACATAGCGGGGAGAACGCTGTCGCGAGTGGTCACATTCCACGCAGAAGCATAACAAGATCCAATTTTGCCTTTATTGACGACCATTGGTAACATAGTGATAAAAGCTTTTATTCTCAGAGCTTTCAAATCCTCACGACCCATCTTCAGCAAACAGCTTCAAAATGCGCAGTGAAGGGAATGATAGCAACAGCGAGGAGCGTTCTGTTACTTCAAACTTGGCATAACGGTTTTCCAAGTCTTAAGCTTCACTTTCATGGCGCCTGTTGCAAGTCCCTCTTCATGCTGGCTCTTCTATTAACATTCTATATGAACATTCCATGTTTTGATAGAAAAAAATTATTCACATGACTAAGCAGCGACTAAGCTTCCATGCCAGCTGGTAAAACCCGTATGCCAAACAGTAAGTCCAGTCCAGTCTAAGAATACGTGACTTTATCCTGCATTCACAAAATGTTTTCGATGAGGCAGCAGGGTCTGATAAAATTGCGCGCAAGCAAAGTATAAAGCCCCTAAACCCCGTAAGGTCTACATTAAACTCAGTTGCATGAAGTCAACTTATTCCGCTGAAAAACTGCGTCCGCCGTAGTAGTTAAGAATCAGAGCCAAATAGAGCAAATCAATTCCTTTACGTCAAAATATCCCTATGTCAAACCGTATAAGGCAAAAATGATCACTGCATTCCAGTCAGTAGATCACAAAGAAAAACATCCCAAATGCCCTCTTGTACTTGGCAATATGTCACTGACTTCTGGCCGTTGTTCGCGGTCTCATTTTGGTATTATGCCGTAGGAAAATTGGCTATAAGCTTTCTTAAAGCAAAACAGAAACTCTGACAAAATATTCGCCATGGTAGATTGCCTGAACATAGTAAGGCATGTTTTACAATCGCCGATGGTATAATCGTTTTTGATTGTGGCTTTTCTCTGAGCCATCGATCCCACCTTTTTGCATTGTTGTCTCCTTAAACAGAAAAAACCTTCCTTCCTTGAATCTGTGGAAATTATTTTCTGTTTCCCCCTATGCTGCAGAGCAATCACATTCAACCTTATAAATAATCCCACCTTTGTCGGTAGTTGGTATTTTAACATTATCATTCCACATGAGAGACCTTATTAGGTAAACTTTTGAAGAATACGGTAAAATTTAATATTCTCTCTAAACTTGGAATGTTTTTTTTCCAACGCCTTCAGTCTTCGCCAGTCGTCAAGAAGGAAAGAATGTTACACATAGCATTTGATTAATTTGGTCACAATAATCTAATCTTTCTAGACGCGCGTCCCGGTTAACCGGAAGTTGATGTTGGCTCCAAGAGAGAAGGAACCAATTTGTCTATTTTGGCACTTACAATTGCAAAAGAACAGACAGCTGCATGTTAGAAACACGTTTATTGACCGAACGGATGCTGCTGCAATGCGTAAGATTTACCTGGCAAAGCATATTTGTAAACGAAAGCACTTCGTTCGCTTGCGGAGGTTAAAACGCCCTTCAGAGATCAATGGCACGCAATGCTGAAATTTGCAGAATTGATTCAGCCTACCATCCAACGGCATTGAACAGCAAAAGACAAGAACACTGCGAAGCATTCAAACGTTTCGGATATAAATAGCAAATCTCTGCCAAAAGACGTCCCTACGCACGCGATAGGCAAAGGAAGACGATACAGGCCAACGCCGTGTTAAGAACAGATCAACAATGCCGTGACTAGACTGACAAGAGCTAAAGCTTCCGAGAAATGGGACAAAAGGATTCGATGAAATTTGCACACCATTCGCACGAAGAAGGAACAATGAATGCAAGACGTCAGCTACGAGAATGAATCCAATGCAGCGGTAATTTGATAGTTAAATACGACAAGCCTCCAGCAAAAAATTGACAAAAATCGGAAGCGAAGCGCATAAAAGTTCCCCGTCAGTAAGCGGGTCGTCAACATCCTG
Organism: Trichuris suis; assembly: GCA_000797535.1. Taxonomy (NCBI): domain Eukaryota; kingdom Metazoa; phylum Nematoda; class Enoplea; order Trichinellida; family Trichuridae; genus Trichuris; species Trichuris suis. The sequence goes on from KN538379.1 coordinate 619,948, forward strand.
TCGATCTCCAACAAAGGACAATGACTACTTTCTTGAGATTGCCTTGACGACTTTTCGATTCGTCCTTCTGTCGACTGAGGTCGGTATTCGAGATGGGTAACTGGAACTTTTCGGAATTCGCGTATCCCCGGCAGGCATGGCGGGAATGAACGACTTGGTCAACGTTTCATCTTTACCAATATGACGGCCAATTGCAGAACACGAAGCAGCATTTGCAAACTCCTTGTCACTGGGACTGGCGACCAACGAGTTCGGCAGACACGCTACAAATTCATCCAGGACGCTTAGGGTGCTTCCTAGAGAATCCGCATTTTCGGAGCTACACTCGCCGACGACCTCGCGATCGAATTTGAAAGCGTTGTAAAGACTCTGGATTTTTGCCAAAATTTTCTCATATAGAAAAGAGTATACCGATCTGGCCCCGCGGAGGAAAGCTGACTTCAGATAACATTTACGTAACAAATTGTCCTTCAGAACCAAATAGGAAAGCCAGCAATCCAAACTCTGCAGCCTGCAGCGGATCAAATGATAAAGAGAAAGTTTCTTAAAAAAGGAATATCACAGTCACCTGAAAAGTCCAAGGAAAAACAAGTCAACTTTCAAATTCTTGTACGCATTTCGACTTTCCAACGCGTTGACCAGGTCGCACACCGATCGAGTTGCAGGACCTAACATGCAACAATCAATTGACAAGCAAACCATTGCAACAACCATTCCGTACCCAATTTAGTTGCTGAAACAATAACAGACCACACACTGTTGGCAACAACGAGGCCATCTTCGATCATTTCAACAATGGAATTGATAACAAATCGATGGAGCAATTGAAGTTTCTGAAATTGTTCTCTTCTTCAATGACGTTCCAAATTGAAAAAGGTTGCCAATGAATTACCTCGAATAACGTAGCATCAGGAGTCAAACTGCCTCTCAATCGATCGCATGACAGAAGGAATTTGCAAACCATATCTGCAATGAGTAGATTCGGCATCAAAACAGAAGGCTGACAATTGACAACCAATGAAAGGATCTTTTTATTTAATTGATAACCGGCTTTCTTAGACGCTTCCACAACATCCAGGGACACTTTGTACACAGGCTAAGATAAGAGCACCCCTTTGTAAGGATCCCTACACACAGTTACCCTACGAGCCAGCACTATTGTTATTAGGTGCGCGAATAAGTCCGTGCTGCCAAAACGATGCTTTAAGAATCTGGGGTATTGCACAAGTGCTTCTCTTTTTATAATTCAGGCATGACTCAGCCGAACGTCCACAGAAAACGTTAACCAGTGTCGGCCATTCAGCCCTTGACCAATTGTCATTTTGCCATGAAGACTCATTTTTGACACGCTTTGCTCTGTTTGGAAGAAGAAAGACAGTAACAGAAGCTGAAAGAATTTTGGGCGGCGTTTACGTCAATGGAGTGCTATCAGCAGCAATGTGTTAAGAAAAAGTACAGACGCTGCGGAAATGGAGATAACTGGTCAGGGCGCCACAAGGAAAAAGAAAATAAGACGTTTGCAGGCACTGCTTGATGAAAACTGAGCTGTTGAAGTGCGAAAGCTCGCAGAAGACTTGGTGTACATGAACTGCCTCTAAATCGCAATGGGTAAAACTCAGAAGTGCAGAAAATCGCTGCCGCTCCAACTTCCTGAGTTTTTTACGACGGGTGACGTCATCTCTTGCCCTTCGATGCTGCCCAGACAGAGAAGGAGGAGAGCATTCTGTGGCGAACTGTGTGCAGCGATGATGGCAAATGAATTCTACAGCGTAGCCCGAAAAGAAAAAATATCGTTTAGATCCTACACAATGGGCCACGTCTACTGCAAAGGCGAACATCCGTGGCAAAAAGTGCTCCTTTGCGCGCAGTGGAACCAAAAAGGTATTCTGCAACTTGATCACACAGCTACTTGCCGACCCCTGCTGCACGGAGCTTACAACATTACCAGAAGCTCTGCGAAAGAAGCTGCCGAGCTTCTGTTAAAAGGATGCCATTCTGCTACAGTGTCTCCAGTCGGGTGAGGAATAAACGTGCCTTTCTGGGTTCAGAGTAAAACTGGGCTATGACGTGTTACCACACGGGAAGTACCCATCGGACGTTGCCACCTTTTCTGGTCAGTGTGACACTGGCTTGTCTGGAAACGCATCGCCAAATTCGAAGATGTTGAACAGTGTGCGGTTCACTTGGTTGGATCAAAGCCAGCCCACTTCTACCACAGCGGCATACGGTCATTGCCAAACCGGTTGCGGAAAGCTTTTAAAGGCAGAGGAAGCCACACTGGATTGTAAATCGCCAAAAACAGTGCAAACTTTTCTCACATCCAACAAAGTATTATATTCTGCGGTATTACTTTCTGCAATTAACACTGCTTAACCCAATGAAGGAGCAGAATAGAGCAATCTCATTTGTCCGCAACGCTTTTAGGATAATAAGGTGGAGCAACTTCGTTAGTTTGAACTTGCTTTACATCTCCTCCTACAAAGCGGTCCAATACTGGTCAGATTAACAGCCGAAAATTCAACGAACATGTTTTTTGTAAATACGGCAAGACCATTGCCGTCGTTGCCAACACACGTAATCAAATGGTAAAGATAAAAAAGGATGAAAGTAAATTATCCACTTTTACCTTTTGGATTAAAGATTTTACTTTTCCACTTGACTCCCATTTACAGTACTCGTAATTATACGAAATTCCGCCTTGCCAATGGATGAATAATGCTCAGGCAACATGCATAGACGATCTTTGCCTTCGGAGAAGGCACATTCCTATTCAGTCTTAACAGGTGGTTTTCTCGAGTATAATCTATCCTTGCTGAAAGAAAGAGCACGACGGCCATTCACCATCCCTGCTAAAGTAGAGGTCCTCCTGCGAAGGCATTGGCGATGATATCGCAAGCTAAGCTGATCAACTCAGCGATCTGCCAGGGCGAAGAGTACTTTAAAAAACGAAAAGTTAAAGATTACGCATCAGCAAGAAAAAGATCATAAACTGGTTATAGTCATAAGGCGACTAAAGTGTCATTATTAGGAATCATCACAGATACTTTCAACTCTTCGCAAACATAGCAACCCGGATTGCCCACGGCACCATCGACATACGCCACGCACGGGTTAGTCTCTAAATCTTGTGTATAAAGGATAGGCAGAAGCCGAATGGTTATAAAGACCACACCGTTTTCTCTTAGGACGTTGTCCTGCTGGATAAACAAGGTTGACGTCATAAAATTCATTATTTAATAGCAAAGCAACAAGAAGATTATCACATCGACCCCAACTAGCCTGAACAGCACAGTTCCGCAAAAAAACAGGAGAGCAAGTCCCGTTGCCAAAAAATCACCCTCAAAGAGCGGAACTGACTGAAGAAATTTACATAAAGATGAACAAGCTGAAATGCCGTTACTAAAAAGGTTTAGCATTAAAACAATACCCATTTTCGTCGTTTGCGAAACTAACAACAAGGCATGAGCTTTCGTTTAGGCTAAACGTTAATCCACTGAGATGTAGATAAGCTACGGCTAAGCGATTTCCCTAATGGAACAGTGTCTAACAGTTCGACCTGTATATCGAACGCGAAGCGAGGCAACTCACCATGCTTTTGTCGATGAAGGGAGACGCCTATCTGCACGCCTTTGGACATTCCTGAAACAAACAGCTCAGTAAAAATTTACCATCCTACCAGCAACCGAATAGGAGACAAACCATCGAGTCGCAAATGGCTTGGGGCATTTTGAGTGAACGGTACGGTAGCATCTCGGCTGCGGAAATCCAGATCAGCATTGTCGTCGGCGACTGCCAAGCGACGAGTCGAGTTGCACTTTTTCAACGTAAAACCGACTGGCTGTTGGTAGTACTGATGGAAGCGAGTGACATTCTCCATTGAGAAAAAGCAGTCTGGACTATAGATCCCGTTCAAACCTCTACCGCAATGGCAGCATGACGACTCGGAACGCGTCGAACGAAAGCATGGATTGTCGGTGACACATTGATGATTAATGTCGAAATCGGCCGGACGATCCAACCACGCCGACTCGCGATCCACATCCGCCGTTTCTTGGTGTTCCCACGTGGTGCAAAGGCAGCACAAATTCCTATGCGCGTAAGCAACGCAGCCGGAACAGCTATGACAACTGCAACAGCACTGACGCATACAAGCACAGTGACGGATAGGCGAAGCTTCCATATGGGGGGCGTAAGAGGGTGGCACATGTAGCATCCTTTGAAAGCACGGCTCAGACAAGGGTCTGTTGCCCTTATGCGTGGCACCCATTTGAGTTCGCCACAGAAGGTTGTCTACGCTACGTGACGAACAGGAAATCGGTTTATCGTGCCAATTGGTGGGCCTATGTCGGCAGGAAGTGCTTGGAGCACGAGATGACTTCAAGATTCCTCGACCGGCGGTACCGTAGGAAGATTTGCTAAGGCAACCATTAAAAAACGTTCGTTGGACCTCTTCTGGCAAGAGCATGGCCAACGACTCCCAGTCTTGTATGTGCGATGGGACCTGGGCGTACGATTCAAAGCCAGAATCCCGCTTAGTTGCTGGCTGACGTAGACCAAGTCGTTTAGTTCTTCCAATTTTGCTAGTTCGAACCCGTGGTGGAGATGGTACCAACTTTGCGGGAGCAAAACCGGCGCCCGGACGGCAACAATAGGAACTACCTACGCCTCTTCTTGCATCTCCGCCTACTGGTGGGCAAGGGAAATCAGTCTTCTGACAATCCAACCTTTTGAACATCGACATTGGGAACGGAGCCACGGAAGGAAAGAGCGGCGGCAAAGAAAATGGCAAACGAAGAAAGTTTAACTCGGGCACGTTTCCCTTGGAGGTCGAACCGGGACAACACATGCCTTGCAATTCATCCATGCAGCCAAACGGTGCCAAGCTGGGTACGCCGCGTAGACAAGTCTGTACGGATTTGTTGGCCACGCTTACGGACGGTGACCTGCTGCTGCGTTGTTCCATTGAATTCTGCCCCCTGTTCGGTGGAATGTCAGTCGTTTCCTTTTTCCTTAACAAATCAACAAAAGTTCGACCATTGCTTGTCAGCACATGCTTCCACTCGCCACCAGATTCTGCCATTGCTCGACCCATCCAAGGACCAGATCCTTTATTTCCAAATCCGATTACATTGTGATTGATATCCACGCAACGACCGTTCCTTGTTGCTCCCACGTCGTACTCGACCTCGTAGTTGTTGTCACTCTGACGTATCACCGTATGACAACGTTGCTGCACATCGTTTTCTACTGCGCCTGAAGATGGGCTCTCCAAGGGCGAACTGCCGGCCGAAGCGGCATCGCCGTCTTTTCTGACCTGCTGAAGATCGCCCATTTGGGACGACTGAGTGCCTCCCGTATGATATCCGCTCGATTCGATACCGCCAGTGCAACTACTCTTCGTCTCCACTTCGGACGACCTGATCACGGTGGCTGGAGAATTTTTGTCCATCTTACGTCGTCCATGCGAATGCATACGGTCGAACGTGTCGGACACCTTTTCCTTGAACGCTTTCAGCAGAGAGAAACGGCTATTCGAGCCATCGGCCGTTCCCTCCGCGAAAGGTACCACTTGAGCCGACACCCTATTTGACTGGGGTGAGCAAGTGCCTGGAAAGGTTTTCCCTCGGGGCAAACTTCCGTGTCGACGAATACTGTCATCACCCAGTTGATTCCAACTAATCATTGTCTGCTTTGTTGGCCCACTGGCAATCGATTTGGGTGCATCATTTCCGTCTGATCGCGGTTCAATGCCCACTACGTCAATTGGTGATTCAGGAGTAGAAGCAGAAAAAGACGCAACGGACGATATCATTGACGAAGCGCTATCGTCGAAGGTGAGCACGTAATCGCCAGTCTTCGTTGCACAGGCGGTTTTGATGATCTCTTGGCCTCGATTGTACGAACTCCAATCAAGACTATCGGTGGAAATCACCTGAGGGTGTTGCTTCTGTTGCTGGTCATGACTGCCAATTTGGGTGGCATTGTCGTTGAAGGTTGCTTTGCCATTGATCACCTCATCTTCTTCTACTTCTCCTTGTAGCTCGACGTCGTCGAAAATCTCATTTTTTGGAAAAGATGATGGTAAAAGAGGAAACAAAGACGCGGCACTGCAAGCAGACTGTTCGTTGACGGGGTCAATGTCACCACCTCCGCATGACGAAAAGAGGGAACAACTATTGGGTCCCAACGGTGCCGGTGGGGTCAAATAGCTTTCCGACTCGAAGCTACCGCTCGTTTTGCAAAAGCGGTCTTTCAACGCATCGGCAATGCGATCAGCCGTAAAACTGTTGAAATCTAGGAACGCCACGTTGACGTCACAATCGTTCGCTAATTTGTTCTGAAGGTGTAACTCGACGTCCTTCGGCAACGAGGGTACACCGATCGCGTCGACCAACTGTCGGCCATCGTCCTCATAGTCGCAGTTGGCTACCTTGATATCTTCCATAGGACCACGATCGTACTCAAAGCGCCCATAGATGAGGTGCAAATCCTCGTCCTAAATTGAAAAAGAAGGTTCAGTTGCAAACTCATTTGTAGGTATATTCAAAGCTCGAACAAGTACCGCTTGCACCGAATTGGGACAAAAGCGTAAAAACCATTTAGCCATTACCGATGCAGAACCAAATTTTGAAAAGAACTGATACTGCCAATTACCAGACTGACACGACGCAGTTTGGTCAAGCAATGAAGAGTTGTTTGACAGTTCACTGAAAGGTTTAATCATTGTCTAGCCAATGTTACTGCGCTAACACGCTTTGCGACTACGCAGTCGCTTAACCACGCCATATTGTTAATAATAGTGCATATGACGCAGCAGCACCAAGTGTCGTCATAAAGAAAGGAACGATACAAGTTGGAATCATGACTACTGTCTGACAACATAATGCTTTTCTGGAAAATTCCATCTGCCTTCTTTGAATTTCTGCTAAGAAAACATCACCGATGCAAACAGCAAACATGATGCTTAGCAGGGTTGCGAAAGAAATGTTAAGCCTAGAAAGGGATCACAAGCTCAAATGGTTTCGTTTTGGCAGAGGAAAACTGAGGAAGGGAAGGCTAACATGCGATGATAAACATCAACATCCACTTTTCATTGCATGAGCTGTGATATGTCTAAATGAACGAGTAGACGCCTGCAGCCTTCTCGACAAGCTTGTAACTTCTTAAAGCTCCGTCAGAGAATCAGAAGTCGAAAAACACTTCCTCAGAGTGCCTAAGAATTAGCAATAAATCAAGCCAATACACTACTGCGGAATTGGATGAATTGCGAATGTTTAAATTTGAAAATGCACTCCGCTGGGAAGCTCCCAGAAATTGCTTCCTTATCAAAAAAGACTGACAGACGCACACTGTTGACCATTCAGTAATCATACAAGCCATTTCATCAACTGGCGGGGAACAATACAACCAGCCCCCCTCCCCCAATAAAACCACATTATCTGGACAGAGCTTCTTGCACTGAGGCCAAACCAACAATCAGTTTGATTGAAACAGCGGAGCGACTATTTTTCACCTGGAAAAAAGATGACCATTTTCTGCGCAAATTCCCTTGAAAGCAGTAAAGCAAATATGGTTATATGAGCTTCAAATGCTCCTGCTAACGCACGCACGCGCGCTGTCCATTTGTCAACCTTGCGGCCTCGTTGTCGGCACCGAATTAATCGTTGTCGATGAAACTCTCTCTTTCCACAGTGCGCCTAAATAGTGTGAAGACTGTGTTCCTGAAGGCATTCTCCACTGGTTGAAATAAGATAGTGGTGCTGGATAGACATATGTATCCATAACTGATCTATGTGACTGTAGGCTACGCGAGTATGAACGGGTCCATATAACTTCATTGTGTATGTATGTCATATAATTTCATTGTGCAAAGCATTCAGATCTTTCCTGATCCGTTCAACAGTGCATAAAAGCTTCTACACAAAATGGGTTAATACAGCCCTATAATATACACAGTGAAATTGATCTATGGAACACTATCAAAAAACTTTTGTATCCTTCACACACGATTAATTAAAGGCTAATTCAGCTAAAACAAGTCTTCTTTCGTAACTGGTTGGAAACTTCAAATATCCGTCTATTCATCTTTTCTCCTGATGTCACAATGCTTTCTTCTATGTCAAGCGAATTAAAGCATGGGAAGAGTTGACACTGAACTTTTTCCTTGTTCGTCCTCGAGAGTTTACTTCAATCGCTGTTTTGAAAACAAAAAGAAACATAGTGCGTTACACGACGAATGAGTGGAATGCAAAAATATCCGATAAGCAAAATAATGGTCATTTCTGCAATTTAAATTCCGATACAGACAATCGGTCGATAGACAAAAAGAATACGCTCGTCAAAAAATAAAAACGTTTCCTCCTTTCAACAGCACTATAATATTAATAGAATAAGGCTGTTAAAAATTGATGTGATTATGAGCACCCTAAGCTTGACTACAATGAGCAAAAACTAAATACAGCAAGACCTCCGTATCCGCGGGGGATACGTTCCAGGGGTGACCGCGGATAACTGAAAACCGCGGATAACAGCGAACGTTTTATGAACGCGTAGATAGTGTGACTTTGAGATGAATACACGTGAGTTTGTTGCAAAAATAAGTCTGTTTTTGTTGGCACTAACACTGGTGCCTATTTTGGAAGAACTTTTGTCAGTCAATTTGGCTTGATAATGCAGTGGAGCTTTTAAACGACGGCTCTGTTCTAATGGTTTATTAGTGATAAAAAGTACAAATTCAAACGACCTTATTCTTAAATGCAGTGTGCCGCAAACTGCTCACAACTTCAACAAACACATACACACATTACGCATTTTCACACGCCCGTTAAAAAATGTCACCGTTTAGCAATACGGAATTGCCCTATGCTGTCCGCTACGCTTACCTGACCATAGAGGAGAGCAGTCCTTGTCATTAAAAAGCTGTGCGATNCCGTAACAACTAAATAAATAGGATTATTTTTAATGATTAGTTCGATTCGCGCAGGCAGAAACGCCAAGAACCGCTTTCACTTCATACGCAAGCAGGGAATTGCGTAATATTAAAATGAGTGGGCGGGTGAAGGAGAAACCGCGGATACGGAGGTTTTACTGTATTACTTGCAATCACTGTGTTCACTGCCATATCATTAACAGATCGATAGGTAAGGACTATTTTGCGTTTCTGTATCAGTGAACGCAAATTTGTCTCTCTCTCCCTCTCTGAGAAGAAACGCCATGCAAGTTCACGTTTGGTTCCAACGCGGTGAAAATCGTAACACACTGCGTTGTAAAGACTTTTCTATTAGGTGAACACACTGACCCATTCAGTTGATAAGCGTACTAATGTTGGAACAGCCAAATAAGAAGGCCGGCGAATTGCACTTGTCTACTTACGCAGTGCGTAATTCTGACAGAGCAAAAAATACAAGTCTGCTAAGCTCAGTTCGACCTATTCCGCGAATGGACAAGTCGGCTGAACAATTGGTCGTTTGGTCGACGCAACTTCGAAGAACCACGAGAGACTACGCAAACGCAAAAGGAAGCGAAAAAGCATACAAAGAACTGCGTCATAATCAATAACCCGCAACGGCAATAATGATGAGTCATGAAACGGCGCGCATCGGTTGAGCGTCGTCAATGGTCCTCAATCAAAGCCCATAAAATGGATAACCAATTGTTAAGAAGTGCGCTATAAGATCATTTCGCACTTTCCACTGAGAACTCAATGTTGCGAACTGCGAGAACGTGAACCTATTCCATAGCTTCACAATGGAATGGGTTCATTCTCAAAAAACGCTGAACGAAAGAAGCACACCGCACTCCGTCATTGCTAACGGCTGGCCTTACTCATTCGCCGACCGCTATTTGAGGACTTGATTGCGCACCATCCAAAGCAAACCGACTTAGGAAACATTACGGAAAGAAAAGCTAAAAGCAGCACCCACTGTCAAACGTCTTACTGCAGCTCGTCGACCAAAAGACTATAGATGAATAAGGAAAAAGAGTTTACATACATTTACGGTAAATCTGTGAAAGTTATCCCCGTCACACGCGGCTAAAATGTCTAACGGATGACAGACTCTGAAAGAATCAGATGTTTGTTAATCCTTACAGGCATACTGTACTCAACAACGCATCGCGCCGATCGCCGAGCAAGTTGGAAAAGCAATAGATTGTTTCTAGGGGCCATGCGTGCCAGAAGCAAAGGTGAATCCAGCGGCGCATGCGAAACTTCTATAAAAAGGACTTCGATTTTTTAAACCTTCTCACCGTTAGCGGGTGAACAACCGACAAGCGATAATCGTACATACTACTACGGGGTGAATTATCCGACGCCAATGGTAATTACGCTATCCATTCTTTAGGGAAGAAAAGCACGCAACGGCGGTCTTATTGAAAACTTCTCGCGTCGCAGCGCAGCGTGAATGGGGAAAAATGAAAGAACGTCAATTATGACGCTTGCCAGCATAGTGAGTGGAAATTGTGCATCGTTTCGCTGAAAAATCCATTTCAGAGACAACTTTCGAAGATATACATACTGAGAAAATTGTAAAGCATCAATGCTATATTGAAACTAATAACACAGCAACCAATAAAGATGGAGGGATAAAATTTCAACTTTTACCTCAGCGCGCGTATTCATCAGTCTGCATAACCTAACTGAACTAAAGTAGTAACGGTCTTCACGGTTGATCGCTTACAATCTCTTTAACTTTTTGCTTTCAAAGACATATGCACTTAATTGGCAATACGTTGGATGCTGACCACTTTTTCGTTAGCTCTATGAATCAAAGTTGCTACAACTTATCAAGTCCAGTTAGACAAGAAGTTTTAAGAATTAAAGAGAGTGGAAATACTGCCAAAGCGAACACCAATGAATCTACTACCAACGCCATATGGTCTTCCGTTTGGCTAAACTAATTTTTAGATTTTCCGTAGGCGAATGGCGAAGACTCGCCCCGTAAGCGTTGAATGCACTTAGCCGACCGTGTTCGTTAATGGCCACCTCGTACGCGTCTTTTCAAAGCGAACAATAGCCCGAAAGCGTCAAGAGCAAACTTGCGGGAAAGATGAAACGTACTCCTAAAGGGACCCCACATGAAGTATTCAAAAATAGCCAACGTAACTCCCTTTTTCTGGCTGCAAAGTGGGCACGTCTACTGGAGCAGAAAAAGTCGCTTCCTTCCGCCAACGCGGAAGAAAAGAACGCCTCCCAAAAGAGAGGCGACCTTTTCGCTCTCGCAATGACGAATGCAACAATCAAGCATTGCCATTGGGAAAAAAGAGGCGACAAGCCTGAGGGCGGGCGACTGCCAACAACTTGCATCTTTATCGTCTTCGCTCGACCGATTAACGATTCGGCCGACTTTCCATTCGGAAAGCGGACGGCGCCGTCGGCCCATTAATTTAACTTCCGCTGGTCGATAGCCACCACAGGCCAATTTCAGTTAACTACAAATATCGCATACTGCATTGCAGAGAGAGACAAAGCGCGCGCTGGAAAATGAATTGGTCGTATAGACAGAGGTCGCTTCGATAGCAAGCATCGAGAAAATAGATGAAATATTAGAAACAAAGGGACCGACTTGGGAACACCGCCACTCGCCGAATGCGTAAGCGCCTGCGGAGGTCGTACGGTCACCAAATCAATGTGTCGGTTAAGCAGCCGACAGAAAAAACATTTCAACGTTATTCCGTAAAGTGTTGGCGCATCGGGCCAAACGTTTTCGGGAGAGAATGCATCAAGCTTGGCGGACAAGCTGCCCTATGGCCAAGTAAAACTGAGTCGTAAAGCAGCTCGGAGGCGGAGTAGGAACTTCTAACTCCGCTCAGTAACGCCTTGCACTCAAAAATTTGAAGAAAACAGAAGAAAATAAAAAACAAAAAAGCAAGGAAAACACTTACTTGTATGAATGAGCCGTCCTGTGAGGATCGATGGCCGGGACTGACGTTCAGATCGACCGTTGTCGCCATAGACGGCGACCGATCGGTTAGGACGGAGGCCAAAGATGGCTGCCTACGAGAACACGCTTGACTCGTCTGGTCTTGCTGCAGCTTCTGCTGTTCGCCAAGGGTACCAAGGGCGCCAAACGAGTCCATCAGTTTCAAGGATGGACGAATGGGCACCAACTGCTGCTCTTGGTCTTCTTCAAACGAACTGCAGAATAAAATTGGCTGCAAACCTGAAATCTGCACAGTCAACATTTTAAGCGAAGAGCAGCGAAGCCAGCTGCTTAGGGGACACGAATGGGCACCCCCTGACGGTCCGGATCGGCGTTAAAACGGTAAAAACGGGACAGTCGGCATGCGGAAAGGATTGTTTAAAGTGGAAGAGGAGGGAGTAGAAAATTTGAACAACCAAAAGCCTGACGTAACGCGTAGACCAGGAAAGGAGGCAAAGTGAAAGATGACCAAGCGGAATTACGCCAGGCGGACGAACGGCGCGTTGCAGAAACGTAAGACTGAGAATTCTGATGCCAGCCGAACACTGGTCTTGCTTAAAATGCGGACAACTGACGCGTTTAGCTTCAAGCATGACACATCACCAACGATGGCCGATCGATTGCCGTTTCTCATTTCCCCGACACTGGGAAATGGAGAAACAACCGCTGCCGATGTCGGCAGCAACTGTTCGATCACCGTTTCAGACTGCTAATTCCACTCATCCGCTGCGAGGAAAATCAAGGCTTCCAGCGGAGGCGCATCGATCGACAGATAGCCGGGGAATTTCCAAACGATTGGTTGAGTAGAAAACAACAAAATCACGCGCAAACTGAAAAACACCAACTCACCCCCGACACTGCCACTTACGCACCAGGTACGGCTTATCTCGCTTTGCTCTAAGCAGCACAAAAACGACAACGAGCCGTCCAGACGGTCAAAAGCGACCCTTCTGCTGTATGGGCCATGCGCCAAAAAACGTTAGCGAACTGTACGCACAGTTGGCTACGTCGCACAACCTGCATCAGCTGGCCTACATGTCAACACTGTAACGTTAACTTGTTCTAACAAAAGGCCCTATTGCAAGCAATCAACGCTGAACGGTTAATTTGTTAAAAAAGGCAATGATCTTTAAGAAGTTATGTTCAGGCACAAAGTTATACTGTATATTGTTAATCATCCAACGAATTGGGTACGAAAAGATGGCGCTAACTGATACTTCTTCGTCGATTCTGTCAGCTAAGAAGTACAATCAATGTTGGAGTTACGAACTCCGATTGATACGTAACCATACGTGCTTTGCGCGCGTGAAGAACTGATGCGGGATAAAATGATCCGCTAAAGTAAAGAAACTTTATGCGCGGTAGGTTTACATCGTTTCCATGCTATATTAACTCCGCTTCCTGCTTCGCAAAGTTAGCTCCAGAAAGAAAGCCTATAAAGCAAGGTTACCTAAGCGACAGGCGGACAGTTGGTTACTTCAACCGCCACTGTTAAGAAACATGGCTTGTTGACACGTTGGAAGCAATCTCAGATTCCTACTCAACATAAAATTGGAAGACAACCGCGATTAACAGATGCGAACGCTGGATGCTTGCTTCCAAGCGTGAGCATGATTAACTGCTTAGCAATGATTCCTTTGGTTTTCCCAGGAGCATAATAGCCGTCGGATATCGATAGCGGATGTCTAGCTTCACAGTAGTCAGGAATATGCGGCAGCACGTGACTCTTTTTTAAACTAACGCGGCAGTTTAAGCCTTTTGAAAATGATCGCTAGCTGCACAGGGGCAAGAAAAAAGAGTATGGTGATGCTGCCGTAGAAGTGGTTTCAGCATCGACCGTTCTCCTTCCAAAAAACGAAAAGTTCCAATGAGCGCACAATATAACAAGTTTAAGTTCACGGTCTTCTTCAGCCTGCCTCTTGTTAAACTGTACGTTTCTCAGCTGTCTCCCTTTGCGGAACATCCATCAGTCCGTGGCGTTTCCTCTGTAGGCACTCTTTAGCTCCAAAATGCACAGTTTCTCTTTTATTAATGGTAATTCTCCGTTTTACTGGTGACTCACAAGTACACAGCCGTCCATCAACTAATCAATCAACTTGTACAGTGCGACTAACCTCCTTTTAAGGACGATTGCTATCGATGACGTAATTAGGGAGTTACGAAAGCTCTCAGTTATCATTCATTCGCTTTGGTCTGTTGTTGCCGGCTGCTAGTCGTGACTTATTTTTCTGCTATTACAGGATCACAACAACGTAAACGGATTTGTAGCTATCCTAAAGAGTGTGTGAATTGGCGTTTCCTTATTTTTAGATATTGTTGGTTACTTCTGAATGAACCTTTATTTAGCTGCGTTCTATAATATATTCAAAAACGCAAAATTCATTCTATTGACTTAAAACGTTGGTTTTGTTTTTGAAGGATGGATGATGTTTTGGTTTGGTTTTGTTGTAACTGAATATTCTTGTTTATTTTAACCGGAGCAGAATATTCGTCCTCATCCTCAACGTTCTCCTCTCCATTACGACAGTTGCGCGTTGTCAGGACTTTGAACAATTGCTTGATTGACCCTGCGAGCAGTTTCCGCTACTCCTCGCGTACAATAGAATAGCTTGAATTTGCTTTTCTCTCTATAGCTAACTTGACATCCAAAACCAGGCAACAATAAGCACTGAAAGCAAAACCAATTGCATAAATTATTCGCGCTTTAAAAGTTTATTCGATTAAAATAGTTTCTAACAAATGTTCACTCAAAAGTAACCACCAAAGTAGGAAATAACAAAAATAGCTTTAAAGGTGTGAATTTGCATAACTGGCCACTGTCGTGTAACAGTAAGAAACGGTTTAATCCCCGTTAGTATGCGCTATTCCAAAACTTGGAAAGGTAGCAATGTTGCCAACCACGGCGTCTTCTGCCTGGTGGCTCTTCAAAGTTCTACTACTTCTCCCATCAGCCCTAGTTCAGACAAATACTCCCTTAGCTGGAATGATCAGCACCAGAACTGCTGTGGATTCCACATTTTACGTATTTTGAAGTGGTGATATTTACGAATATGTAGGGCAGTATGCCGGAACTGGATTTGAAATCTACGTATGGAACTCGTTGTTTCACATGTGCCTTACAGGCGCAGCGGTGATTAGGCATTCTGCTGGGTGGCTTCTTAAACGTTTCTTCCTCTACAGTCATCTGCTTCAACAGCAATGGTCTTTTTCGTAGAAATCTCTTTTTAATTTTGTAAGCTGACACGGTCTCGAAAAGCTACGTGAGATAGTGTGTGGATTTTTCACTTCTCTGACTGGGTGTCGATGCTCACGAAAGTTGCGGATTTTGAAATTCCAGATAAGGAAATATCTACCTGTACTAAAACGATTAGACGGATTAGGCAAGAAATGGAAAAAATCATGGTGCTATTAAACTGACTGTTCTGTCTGTAGCAGTTGGTGAGTGCTACGTTTTGCAAAGTGATCACTGGTTGGTTGGCTTCTAGCCTTTTTAGGAGATGAAGAACGTAGCTGTTCTTAACGGATGCCTACAATTTTATTCCTGCATACCGTAACTTCCTGCTGCAAGTACGAAAGCTTAGCAGAAAAAAGAAGTTTTCGGGATTAGTGTCGTTCAGCAGATGGCGACGAGACGGGGTTGGCCTCAGGAGCTTTTTCTTTCCATCAAAATTAAGGGCAGATCTTAACGTGAAATAGTAACATGAACTTTTTCTTCAGGGTAGCATTCTGTGCACTACGAGTGCTGAAAATAATGCTCATGACTTCAACAGCTCTTCATGCATCCTTGACTGGTCACCTCTACAGGTGAGGCCTATAGTTTTTGTATTCTGCTTTTCAATTAATTTCGAGTCTTTTTTCCATGACAAGTTTTTCTATTAATATTACGTTCATCCTGCTAAGGAGACGTACGAATGCATTACTGCCCACATCTAATCATAAAACATTCCATTTTACTTTGACAGCCTCCCTCGTGAACGTGTAAGGCATATATAGGTATGCGTTGCCTTTCCGGCCACGTATGGGATTTAGACTTGTCTGATAACTCATTTCAGTTCTTCTCACGCTCACGTAGAACAACTAACGATCAATATAAGTGAATGCATGGAAGTAAGCTTCTATACTTCATCTCCTTAATATTCATATTTTATGCAATGTTCTCTACTTGAGCTTTTTAAATCTAAAGTTAGTATATTTAACATTTACGTTTGTGGCTTTATTCTTTCACACTGCGTGTATATAACTGAAGTACTGGTTTTCATATTTTACTCATGCGCATCACATTTTACTCGTAACCACATCTGCTGAATCGTATTTGGGACCTACATCAGAAATGAATAGGAACAACTTGAAAGCTTGTTTGATTTCAGGAATAGCAGATTGGGCACACTGCCAATATTGCTTGACTGGCATGCATTTAGTATCCATTTCAGTGACACGTGTACTCATTTGAAGTGAAAACTGATCATAGGATATACTATTTGTACTTTACTGCATCTTACTAAGCTTCCAATGGTCTTGTCGAAAATAATTTTCGATATTCTTCACCAGATAATCTTTGCTCTTTCGTAGATGGGATAATATTTTTCGGCTTACGAAAATTTTAGAAGTAATCGCTTCGTAAGTTTAGACTTGCAGTGGGCTTTGTACTGATACGATGAGACAGATAAAGGCTGATTCAAAAGCTCTGTAATACCTATTTTTTCTGCATTAAACGGGTTTACTGCAATTCAAGTTTGAAGATCTACCTACTCATTACAGAACGCCCTATACTGTACTGATTTATCTGTACCTTTGTGCCTTTCCTCATAGCAAGGTCTTTTTATCAGAGATTGATCGTCTTATAAAACACTGGGAAAATTGTAGTCCTTCTGCTGACGCTTATTTTGATGAATGAAGTGAGAAATAGTGTGATCCTTTTATCTTGAGTGACTCAGACTAATAGTACTAATATTAATATGTCGGATTCGATATTGACCGCAGTTTCACGGAACCGCAGCTGACGTGCTTCCCTCGGAAACTTCTGTGCAATGCAATCAAAAAGAGTTGAAAGACTAATGCTTCTAATGTTCACTTTTCTCCATTCATAGTAATTAGGAGTCCTAACTGCTTGACTGCCAACACTGTACGAAGCATTTTTGAAAAACATGAAGTCACTTGTCTTCCTGCTCTACAGCACGAAAGTCATTTCTTAAACATTATCCATGATGAAAAGAAATGGGATTGTACGGCTGGGATTACACTACCAAAAATAAAAATTGCGCAAAGAAGCGTAATAATGTCTGTCAGACGGAAGCGACCAAAATGAGCTGACTACCGTTACTACTGTCAGATTCTTATTTCAGCACTACTCATAAGGATGCACGGTGTCTTCTCGCAGTCTATCAGTTTTTCAAAATATTTTGGCCATCATGTTCGTCTGCCGAAAAGCATAGCTTTTAGCGATAAGTCAGGAGTTAGCAATACTAATACAAAAGCAGACGTATCTATGTTGGACTTACAGAAAAGGGATGTTGGTCAACTATGTGCGGATGAATTAAACTTGACCTAGCAATGCCACTGTCTAATATTCGTCTATTCGTGTATCTATAATAATGATCAGCAAGTCCATTGAATGAATCACCTTCAGTTATTCTTTCTATGCATTGTCTCTTCCTATGCAACAAAGTAGCAGCCGTCAAGTTCAAACGTGAACAAACAACTAGGACTTTCAGAGGTCTTCAACACAGCAATTAAGAACAAGACGGCAAAGCTTAAAGGATCATAATGGTTAATTTACTGACAAATGGTCTATCAGAATGCATTTGGGTCAAAACACAAAAACATCCGCTGAACGTCACTTCGCTTTGCATTAAAGATCTAACATTCCTCTGCGGGAACGCCTATGGAAGCTATTTACCACGCATTTGCAGTCACTCGTTTCAGCAGCAGTTGAGGAGAAGAACTGCTTCAGAAATACGCCACTGCCGCACATTTGTTTTTTAATTGTACTGATGAGCCCATAGCAGTAACGCAAGTTTCTAAGCATCACATGTAACATGCACAACATGAATATACGTCGAACGCATAACAGTAAAAAGGTCAGCTTCTCATACTTGTCTTCTGTCTAAAAGTTATCCTTTTAAATTCTTCGCGTTGGCACGATGATGGTTAACTTTTATCATGCATTTGACAACGATTACCATTTGTCTGGCTTTCCAGACGGCCGTTTATGTTGTAAGATAGGAAACATTTGCCTGGATACCTCTTGTCCCCAATTTTCCGAGACAGCTGTAGTAGCCAATTCAGCACTGGGTCGCATTGTTATTTTAAGCTATCTCCGATTTGAAGAGGTCGGTCTTGAACGCTGATTTTCAAGCACTTGCATACGGTTACGCCGTCCAATCTATCTCTTTAGTAATACCAAAAGCCAGCAATGTGTGAGCTGGGACACGGAAGATGCAACACCACAGCTATGGTATATAAAGTCTCTTACTTATGTACTCTGAATTCAAGAATGCATGCTCTGCTCTTGTTGGACTTTTTGCAGAAGGCTTACAAGGTATGAATGCTGACTTTTCAGTGAGTTGTATTTTTCAAATTCTAAAATGTCAAACAATGAACCGAGAAGCTCATGTTGGCACTAACGTTAAACAAATGAATAGGTACTTCAGCGGGAATTAGCCCAGTTCAAACGTTTTGTTTCGCTTACAATGAGACAGTTGGTGTCAACGTGCTTTTAGAAGTGGAAAAGTGATGTATTGATACATATGTTTCGGCAAGCTTTCTGAAAAGAATTCAACACGCACCTATGTTTTTCACGCCGGTAGTAACTAAATGAAGCTAAACATATTATGTTATTCCAAGGCGGCGATCGAACCTGTCGAGTAGAGTGTTGCAACCGTATCGGCTGTTATAGACGACCCCGGGTCTGCCGACAAAGGGAACCTTGGTCTTATCGTTCTTGTCTATTGAACACAGACTATCTGATCCGGTGAAATGAACCGTGAAATGAAAATCAAGGGTGACCTAAGCTTAAGATTCGTTCCCCAACACCGTTGTAATACGAAAGAAACCAAACGGGGTTGCCATTAATGTCACCTTGTTATTACTGTTATTGCTATTATTGCGAGTGCATTTTGCCATGGTAGATTTAACCAATCGTTTGGGGCATCCGTTCCGTGTTAACACATGGAGGATGTTCAGAATGCAGAAACGTGGGATCGCTGACTGCAAGAGCGCGATCAACGATCGCCTTTACGATGCATCTTTTAACAGACATGAGATGACCAGATGTGAGGTGTAAAGTCAGAATGGGTTGGTTTGGCGTTTGTTTCCTTGCTTTATGACTAAGACGTCTAAGAATGGGAGCTTGTTATCAACTTCCTTCTCCATGGTCAATTTTATGTTTGTAGGATGAAGACTGTTTAAACGTTCCAGGAAAGTTTCTTCCTTTCACCGCGTTGGTGATGGCGAAAATATCGTTTGCGTGTCGTTTGAAAAAGATTGGGGCTCCAGTGGTGCTTCTGTTGGTGAAGACCTTTCCTTGGAGGTGTTCCGTGGAGACCTCTACTAGACTGGGTAACAGTGGACTACTCATGGGCGCTCGGTCTCTTTGTGAGAAGAAACTGTCCTGGAACCTGAAGTAATTCCTCTCTTTCATGCAAAAGAAAGCCGGTTTTAATATGTGGGACGGTTTTGGAAGACGGGATGTCTTGTAACGGGCTACGGTATTTTCATAATTGATCTTCATTTCGCGTCTTTTGCCGTTTTGTGTACGCCCTTACACCGCTGACGACGGAACAAGAGCAGTTCTGAAACGTACGGTTACTCATCGTTCTGTATCACCTCACAAACAATCTGCTCATCCATTCGCTGGTAGGACATTTTGAAGTTTGCTTGCAGACACACAAAACGGGCCAACGCCGTGAACTGAAGATCAATTATGAAAATGTGGAATGGGTTTAATTTTGTCCTGAGGTGTCTGATCGTGTCAGGTCTGAGAAGACCGTTTAGTAGTTTCAACGTGTACTGTACTAGGATGCTGGTGAATAGGTCTTTAACGTTGTAGCTTACTATGACATTATCTTGTTTTAGTTTCACCGGTTTAACTGCGGTGCAGAAACTTTTACTGTTTTTCACGTGGGACTCGCGTTTTCTTGTTAGTGGCTTGATTATGTCTTTTAAGTAGGAGCAAAGCTTTGATGTTGCACTACTAACGCCGGAGACCACTGGTCTTAGAGGGACCCCTGGTTTATGAATTTTAGGAGTCCATAGAGTTAGCGGCACTTAACACTGCATATGTAGTAAATATAATAACTTATGTACACAAGCTGTGGGCCCTGTGTTTCGCTGACGAAAGAGTCGAACGTAGCAAACAGCTCCAACCTAGTTTCGGTGCTGGATCCTTTTCTACGAGGCTGTGTACTTCATTAGACACCAGCTCGTTAATCTTTTGCAGATAAACTCTTCGGTCCAAAAGAACTACTGCGTTACCTTTGTCCGCCTTAGTGATGACCGTGTCTTTACGTGACTTTAATTCTTTAATCACCTGCTCTTGAAGGCTGGGTGCTTCTTAACGGGACCGAAGGTCTCAGGGCTCTTAATCACCTGCTGCTCTTTGTGGCTGAGGTCAGGGGTTGGTTGAAGTTGGACGACCTTCTAGTAAGATGTTTGTGGGTTGGGATCAAAACCCTGAAACTCGAAATTTCAGATGAATCAAAATCATGAAGGGTCGAAAACGCACTGTAAGGGGGAATGTGGTAGTTCCGCCTCTGCAGCTTCTAAATAAGGGATGCATTTGAACCATAAAGATGTTTATGTACCGTAACATTGTTGTTTCTTGGATCACTGTGGAACACCTTCGAAGCACTGTTGCTTGATTTCTTTTTTCCTCGTCTTCTGAATTCTAGCTGATATTTTGTCAACTGTGGAATGGCTTTGTTGGAACAGTCGCATCGTCATTCAGTTTACTCTGCACGCGAAAAGTGTACTGCTTTTTCGTTGTTTTCTTCTAGTTCTGTTGATCTAGGCTGACGTGGGCTCTTCTATTTGCTTCTCTGTGATTACTGATTGCTCTGCTCAAAAAACTGCCAGCTACGTTCATAGACGAAGGGCAGAGGCTGTGAGAGTCAGTTCGATCAATCCAACTAGCGAGATCATACACCGTAGAAGCTTACTTATGTAAATGATACTTACATTTGAGTTGTACATCAAACGAAGAATTCGCATAATCGACGCTTTTATTATTTTCCATGCTTTTGTTATTTTCCAATACTTCAAGCTTTACTCTTTGCTCCTATCCTCACGTGTACAACTTTGGATTAATACTTAATCTACATGACTACAATTAAAGCGAAGTCGGGACAAGAAGAAAACAACGAAACAGCAGTGCACTTTACGCGTGCATGGTAAACTGAATGATGCTTCGATTCTTCCAACAAAGTCACTGCACAGTTATCAAAAACATCAGGTAGAATTTAGAAGAGGAAAAAATGAAATCAACCAACAGTGCTTCGAGAGTGCTCCACAGAGACCCAAGAATCAACAAGGTTACGGTAAAAAACATCTTTATGGCTCTAATGAATCCCATATTTAGAACCTGCAAATGCAGAACGGCCACAAGGGCACCTCTTACAGTACATCTTCAGCCCATCCAGGACTTCGACTTTTGACCCCTCCATCGGGTGTCTGTAATTAATCCTTTGATTCTTGCCGCTTTACTTGGTTTTGAAGTGCGGCAGCCTGTGTCCTACCGAAGAAATGATGCCCAATATGGAGGGTGCCTTAGGGGTGGGAACGAAGTTTAGGCCTTTAGCTAGGATCTCCTTTTCAGCATTATTTAAGGTATTCGAACTGACATTGACAACTGTTTCATCGATATTTTGTTCAGGAGGAGGTTCTTTATGTTTATTGGTCCTCTTGAACTGTCAGGACTGAGAAGAGTATAGGGAATTGAGCTTCTTATTTAGGATCTGTGCTTGGTTTAATTTTGTTAGGGTGCAAGCATTTTTTAAATGCGCATGTGGTTGAGAAAGGTGACCCAAACTGACCGGTTGTGAAAGGAAATTCGTGTCGTGAGCCATGGATTTTCTGTTATCGCGAAACAGTTTTGAGGATGTAGCTTTTTGGTACGGGACAGTAGGTTTTCATGATTAATATTTTTCTTCGTACGGAGAGGGTCCCGTTTGGAAAATAAACCTTTTATTCCGTAGCTTTCGGGTCTCTCGTGACCCGTCTTCAGCGGTGTTAAAGTCAGTGTCAAATAACATTTGACACTGACTTTAACACCGCTGAAGACGGGCCACGAGAGACCCGAAAGAGAGAGACCCAAGACAAATAACATTTACATAATAATAGAAAATTAAGCGTCATGCAGGTACACCTCTTAACATTTCTGTCGATGGGTTGAGGTGTTGCCTCGGCAAAAGAAGCGTCTAAAGTTTTCATATGCCCTATCCTTAGAGTAACAATAATCAAAAAAAGTTAAAGACTGGATGTTTGGTAATGGGGTGGTGGGTCTCCCCACGGCTTCATCCCGCTCTTTGTAAGTGTGTCTGTAAGAAACCAGAATAAAGCCATGACTGCTTGCTCATCCATTCCTTGGTAGGGCGTTTGTTCTGTTTTTTTACAGACACACTTGCCAAGAGCAGGAAGAAGCCGTGGAAAGACTAAATGAAGACAAAAAAGTTTGCGCTAAAACAATTGAACTACATAACATACTAACAGTTCTTCATCTCAAAGAAATGGAAAAGCTAATCTGAAAATTGCTAAATGAAGTTTTCATTACTTCTTACTGCATTTTCTTAGATTTCCCTACTGCGGGTAGAGCTTTCAACTTCTATTTCTGACATTGTGTGATAGCTATATTGGACTTCAGAATATAATAATGATTTGCAAGTGAAAGCTTGAGTTGTTGACTATATTGAGGCTCATTTGGCAGCTACCTTACAATTTTTTAAGATTGTAAGTTCTCTAATCAGAGGTATCTGGATGAACTAAATCTGCTGCCAAATGCGGTAAGCTGCTTTGGCAAAAGAAATTTGACCATGAGCGCAACAGAATTTCTGTTGGTTGCCGCTGATGACGGGTGATTGTGTTACACCCGAGAGCTCCGGTTATTAGAATTAAAAAACGGGCACCTACCGTAAAATAAAAGTTTATACAACGTGAAAATATACGGTCCCGTTAAGAAGAGCTACGTATTCAAAGTTAGTTTGACATATTGAAAATGTAACTTATGTTTACGGTGCATAAAGTTTCATATTATTTTACGAGGTAACAGGGCAGTTTTTAGTTTGTCGTTTGTTAAGCAACAGAGCTTTCATGACTTCGTTTTATATGAGTTTTGAATGTATCTTAAGTGGACATGCTTGAGCTTAAGGTGACATTCCCAACAGGTTTTATCGTACGTTCGAATCAGAGAAACCGTTGCACCGTATGCTGTCACACGAATTAGACCTCTCCAGAGAAGCTTGACAACTGTTCAGACAAATGTTGTAACGGATGAACAATGCTTCTTTTGCCGTACGCCACTGAACATGGTTTCCTTTGCATGATTTGATAGGTATGAGAACATGTCTGCAGCAAGCCACATGTTCAGGTGCAGCAAATTTCTTTGCTAAACTTTCAGGTTTAATTTGGTGATCTTCTCCTTGTTTTCCATACTTCTGTGCCACTTTATGTGCTTTCCGCATTCTTTTATCTTTTTATGTTAGCGAAGTGTTCATTCAGTCTATCTTGCAAGATGCAACCTGTTCCGTCAATATAATTGGTAGAGCACTAGTGCGCTAACTGACGTGTTTAACCCTTTGCCGTCTTTTCTCTCAGTTTCTGCTTATCGTTTCGTAATAGCGACCGATCATTAGGCGACGAAATAAAATAAATTTTGAAACTCAACGTTTTGCTCATTCTCTTGATGTTCTCCCTTATACCTGCGTAACAATGAATGACCATTGCGGAGAGAGAAGTCGGGGAAAGTTAACTTGGCATCAGATCAGTTCTTCTTACCAAAATTAGGCTGGTGTTTCCGCGTACAACAGAACGGACCAGCTGTCTGGAGGCAACCATTTCGTAACGATGTGCTTAAGTTCGCTGTGTAAGAACTGGTTATCTCACTGGCTAAATGCTCTGCCCACCACGTCATTGCCTATGCTAATGAAAACTGATTTTGGATGCTGGCAGCTGAAATGAAGATAAAGGTCTCAGTTTGCTGCTTTTCTATACACTGTTGTTCTAAGTTGGCACATTTTTCAGACAACAAGTGCGCCTCAGAAGAGCAATCTTCGCATCTTTTCCTTCTGCATACGAAGGGTATACTGCGAGGGAACAGATAGTCCATATGGTCCAGAAAATTTTCTTCGTTACCTTTTCTACTAACCGCAAAAATGCCTTCTGAAAAGTTGCTTTCACCACCGGAAATTTTGACCTCTACACATGATTCTTCAAAAGATACGTGGATGACATTTTCGCAGTCAACAGAAGGTCACAAAAAATTTCTAAACATGGAAGCAACCTTGAAGACCGGATTTCTTGTGACGGACGTACATGTTTTCATGACTGATATTCATGGTGATGTCCGTTTATGGAAAAAACAGTGTGTTATTCAGAGCTTTCGGGACCTTCAAGTCCCGTCTTCAGCATAAGAGGCTGAGAGAGGAAGGAGGAATTTAATTTCTTTCCATATCATTAAACAGACATTACCGTGAATATCAGTTACCTCGACAACCTCTTCCCTGATAGTATGTTTTTTACTATGGGGATGGAACAGATACGAAGGCTACCCTTCTTAGACCCATTTGTCATGTGCAAAATGCTTCAACTCAGAGCAACAGTGTATAGAAAACTAGTAAACTGAGATCCTTATATTCATTTCAGCTGCCAGCATCCGAAATCAGTTTTCATTAGCATAGGGAATGACGTGGTGGACAGAGCATTTAGCCATTGAGATAACCAGTTCTTACACAGCGAACTTAAGCACATCGTTACGAAATGGTTGCCTCCAGACAGCTGGTCCGTTCTGTTGTACGCGGAAACACCAGCCTAATTTTGGTAAGAAGAACTGATCTGATGCCAAGTTAACTTTCCCCGACTTCTCTCTCCGCAATGGTCATTCATTGTTACGCAGGTATAAGGGAGAACATCGAGAGAATGAGCAAAACGTTAAGTTTGAAAACTTATTTTCCTTCATTCCCTAACACATCAGTTAGCGCGTTAGTGCTCTACCAATTATATTGACGAAACAGGTTGCATCTTGCAAGACAGACTGAATGAACACTTCGTAACATAAAAAGATAAAAGAATGCGGAAAGCACATAAAGTGGCACAGAAGTGTGGAAAACAAGGAGAAGATCACCCAATTAAACCTGAAAGTTTAGCAAAGAAATTTGCTGCAGCTGAACATGTGGCCTGCTGCAGGCATGTTCTCATAGGTATCAAGTTAAGCAGAGAAAACCATGTTAAGCGGCGTAAGATAAAAAGAAGCATTGCTCATTGTCACAACACTTGTCCGAATAGTGGTCGGACTTCCCTGAACAGATCTAATTCGTGAGACAGCATGCAGTGCAATGGATTCTCTGCATCCAACGTAAGATAAAACCCAATGTCATCTTAAACTCAAACTTGTCCGTTTAAAGTACATGGGGAATCATATAAAGCGAAGTCATACGACTTCCAATCCTGTCTTCTTTAAAGTTGCTGTTGGCGATGGGAGCAGTGGAGCCCTGAAAACACCGGCGTTTGCTTGGGACTTTTGCCAAATGAAAAACTACTTTCAAAGCGTTAACGTGTTGGTAAAAAGTTGAGAGGAATGTAATCGTGATATCATCATCAAGCAGTAATATTAGTAATATTAAGATTATGTTGTTAATGTGGCCCATGCTTGGAGGATTTCCATAAAGCGAGAGACTTAGTGGTTCCATTTCGCTTGGAGTAAGTGAGCCCACGTTTACTCCTAATTATGCTTATGGTCTTGATACCAGTTTTTTCACCCTGTTAGCAGTGAACAAGAATTTTTCACAGTAATATCACATCAGATTTTCAGCACATAGCAGTCATAGATGTTAATGAATCTGCACTAAAATTCTGAGGTCATTTAACAGTGAGCTTCTAAAAGAGTGCAATAAAGCAAGAGCATATGCAGCATGATCAGCAGGGCTCCCGTAACGGAACGACTGAAACTTCGTACTTACGTAAGTCAAAATTATGAATTCGTGTGATTATGCCCTGACGTAGCTTTACATCAAAATTTTGTTACGAGATACTGAAAAATACTACATTTCCTACCTTAGATGGTCACTACATGCTCGCAATGACCATTGTCTTCCATTAATAACGCATTGTCAGAGAAAAAGGAGAAGCGTTTTAATGGACGTTACATATACTCCAGCTTGAAGATTGGATACCTTGTGGCGGCTCAGCAATGTTTCATTTGATCTGTTCACTGCATTTCCCATTTCTTCTATGTAATCACCTGTAATTAAGCTGATCAGAAACTTTAGAAGCGAATGGTTGAACAGCTGTTAGGAATGAAAAGCAGAATAACAACGTTACTAATTTTTCAAGGTTCTCAGAACGCTCCAGTTCCGTCGTTAATCGAGGTGGAGGTGCCTTTGGAGCTAGAGCGCTCTGAAAGCTTCGAAAATCAGCAACGTTGCTGTTCTGCTATTTACTCCTAACTATTGCTCATCCGTTCGTTGGGAGAGCGCTTGTTCAATTTACGTATACTCAAAAGGAATGAGGTAAACCGTGAACAGATAAAACGAAACACTCGCACTGCATTCTCTGTATAATGAATATGCTTTTGAACAACTAACTGATAACACGGAGCGTCTCGGATCATTCTTTCATAGGTAGCTATTTAGTTTCAAGAAACTTAAATTCCTTAACGTGCTGCTAGTAATTTCTGCAACATCGCCATCATTTAACTGTAAGCGTAGGAAAGTGCATGCTTTCTGAAGAAACGGAAACAACAAAGAAAATTTCTAAACGTAAAAATGCTAGGAACTAGACCATGGCCTTTAATCTTCCAAGGTGATTTGTTTCCCGCTGAAGACGGATCACGGAAGGTCTGAAAGCAGTGTCTTTTTGAAAAAAGTATCTTTTTAACGGGACACAAGCCATGTTACAAAACGAAAGGAAAGCCGTGACACTACTCATCCGTAGAATATGTAAAGAGCAAAAAGTTTCAATGTGAACATGAAAATTTTTTTATTTAGTCGTACGTGAAGAAACTGTAACCATACCAACTGATTCGTATAAATTTGTACTTGTTGCAAACAAGTTTCAATACGCGTAGGACAGTAAGCATTAATAGTCTTGCCTTTTATGTACAAACGTAGCATGCTTATGTTATCAACGTAGGGAAAGCTCGCGCCCCTATTCACTGAAATGCTTACGCAGCCCCAGGAAAAGCTTTGCTGATGCAGATTTGAAATGCGTCCAATAGGAAGAAGTATTCGTCAATGGAGAGCTCCATGCAGGCGGTAACATCACCTAAACGTGATTTTCTATTTATTAACATTAATATAAATTGATTAAACTTCTGGCAGTGCGCATGCTTCAAATTATGCAAAAATATGCGCCTAGAGGCTCTGACGAAACTACATTATGAAGTTCCAATGATTGGTATTACTCACCAGTTGTAGATGGGTAATTAGAGAGGTTTGGTGACGTTGTGCCTTTTGCATTCTTTTTTCTACCCTGTTTATCATTTTGTTCGTATACTCTGACATTCTTTCATTAAAACTACTATCGCTATGAGCACTTATAATAGACAAACATCTTGAGGCTTCGCATACGTCATTCTTTGTCGGTAACAGTGCCACTAATCTATTAATATATAGATAATTATTAATAGAATGAGAGAAGCTTCATGCAAACGGTTTTGCCCGTTCAGCAGCTATCAGTAATGCGTAGTTACTGCAAAGGGAACCTATCGGTAGATCTAGTTAAAGTACTTAACAGCGATTCGAACTCATCTTTTAATGGGATAACGGGTGCTTAAACAATAGGATCTTTCACCTTCTACAGTAGCCCTTCTTGTTCGAAAAAGGAGCTAGTTCCTATGGGTTTCTTAGAACTTAAAACACAAAATGAAAATTTTCGCTCTGCTTAGCACTTCGACTCAAAAGTTTCATAACGGAGACATTAACAGAAATCTTCGTAATAGAGTGTACAGAGGACATCTACCAGCTTTCATAAAACAGTGGCTAAGTTTCAATGGAGTAGCACTCGCGTTATTCTTTCCAACGAGTGACCGAACAGTTGGGAATCCGATTCGCAACACTCGCGGAAACGTCGAAAGTAAATAATCTAAGCAAATAGCCGTCCTGTGGAGCCGCTAAAAATTAAAAAGTTTATCTCCTCAATAGTGCTCAGTGAACTTTTGCTTACAAAAGTGACTTTCCTAACCGAGTTTCAACTTATGGTAACAGTTTTTTCTGTAATCAGCCGTTGTGAAATGTCGAAATACTTCTTGAACCAGAATTTACCTAACAACTCACTATTACTTCATCGTGCCATGCAGCCACGATAAAATAGAGATTTCAGAAACGTTTGCTGCGCTGACACTTGTTTGTTACCAAGAAGTGAAAGTGACACATCAGAAATTGGAAGAGCATATACTGCTTACAGAATATCAGTTTTATTTCGTAAGCACATCTTTTCACTGCAAGCATTACAGAAATTCGTTTCCACAGTTGTGAACCTTTGCTGCTTCCGTAGTACGACACGCGTGTGGCAGCTACAGACTACCATTTCGGTGAGGATTTGGGCAACCCTTTGAATGGCATAAGTTTCGAGAAAGGAAATTACGCGGAAAGTGCATTCAAACAGTTTCTAGAACACAGAACGTAGGAACTACATCCCAGAAGTAAAGTTAAGATGGTTTTTCTGCTTTCAGAGCCTCGCTGTCTGAAATGGCTCGTATGCTGAATGGTAAGAGTGCCTCTAAGTGGATATGCAAACCAACGAGGTTCACAATAGATCATCAGTTCCGCAAGTAAAAGGATCCCTTCGGTCCGCTAACGCTAACCCTATTGTTCAGTCATCAACCATAAGCCCCACAGTCGCAGTCTGTACAGTGCTATTATATTTTGTGATATTAAAATTTTAATTTTACCTTTAAATGCAGAGCTGTCCTTTGAGCTAGCAAGTGGCCTCTAAGGACTGACCTTTTTGGTCGAAGTTGTGATAGTTATCTACAAATTCCTGGCAATTGTCAATGACCTAAAGTCATTTCAGAAGTAAAGTATTACCGATCGTTTTAGTACCACTAAGTGCCCAGCAACGTAAGTAAACGAAGCAACCATGAAAATGGAAGGGAATTAATTTGTGTGCTAAATTCGTGGTCCCTAATTCAAGCCTCGAGGAAGAACTGACATCTGCAAAACAGAGCCTTGATTAATCATTATTCGTTTACGTCAATTTCAGTTGGTCTCTATTTCCTATAGCAAAGCTTGAGCATAGTCATTCTTGCAAACAAGTGAAATTCACGGGCAGGAAAATTATTAATCAGACGAAGTTCAGTAAAGGTGATCACAGCATTTTAAACCGCAGAATATATTACTGCTACGAATATTACGGCAGATATACGCTTTTTAATTTTACACGTGACGATTATTAAAATAGTCCCATCCTTGAATAATTCGGAATCGCGCAGGATGAAAAGTAACAGCTACGTGTGTGATTTCTGAGTTTGAGTAGAGTGTGTGCGCATAAGTTCGAAAGCTTTGTCAAGCAACAAACAATACAAACCGCAGTACAAAAAAATGCGGTTGAAGAAAACTCGTTCAGTCAGTAGACAACCATTAAACGTGATTAACTGTTGTAAGTACTCAGAAATTGACCAAAAAACCTGCAGCATGCTTTAGTACACTTAACCGCGTCTATCGAAAGGTACTTTAACCCGGCTGGGTTGTCGCTCTGATTTATGAACTAAAAGTAAATGTAATAAATCACTGTGCCGCATTTTGTGACGCAACATCGCTTCCTCAAGAACTACGAGCCTAGCAGATTTACATTAACTTGCTACCCGGAAGTGTCAGAAATGTATCAGAAAAGTATTGTTTTTCTGTTCCCTTAATAAACTTTCAAAAAGTCATCAGCGGATTCTGAACTGACTATAGGTAGGGCATAAGGTGACCAACCTCATTAATAAGTTCGCTCGGGAATACGTGGGACAGCATTATCCATCAAAACATTTGCTCCGTTGCACAAGTGCATGCCAGAATGTATGACAGTAACATTTCACGAATTTCCTCTAAACTGAAGGAACTAAGGAGCCAAACGCTCCTTACATCCCTTTAAGTCTTTAAGAAGAGCTTGATAAGAATGAGCGTGATCGAGCCACTATAAAAGACAATGAACTAAGCTGCATAAGCATAACAATTATTAGTAATTTATTGGTCAATGTAGGAATGTACTTGTTTACGTTAAGTGCTGAGTCTGAAGGTCATTTCTAATTCTCCTTGAAACAGCCAGTTACAGATGGAAAACACCGCCAGTAATTAAATCACAGATGCTTGACAATCAGACAAGGTTGGCAGTGATGGGTGCGCCATTTTTGCTTGTACGAAATTTTCAAAATTTCACTTGTTTTCACCTCGTCATGATCGAGAACTCCTGTTGTTTTGAGTGCTACTATGCTGGCACATTACTCTTCAGCAATTACAGGGCACTGATAGCTACTACCATGTTCTCTATAATCATTCATTAGTTGGATGACTTGCAAGTGTGATTCTCAGGAGAGGATTCCACAGGCACGGTGTAAACAAAGCAGGTGATTATGGTGTGGCGAAAGGTTCAGTGGGAGAGGCGAGCAAGAACTGGGCAATTTTAATTTTTTCCAAACTTATTCTATTCTGCCTCACTAGCGATAAAAGTAATTCTTTAAGATATCCTAAGTAGTCCTTAAGCTTTTAACGAATGAAATGTCCATATCTGGTTCGATCAGTACCCATGTAAGGAAATTTAATTCTCTTCAGTTCTAGAAAGCTCCTTTGGAGGAAAATCAGCAAGGGACAATAGTGAAAACGGGATGACAGCGGCAAAAGCTTGGCAAACCACGTTCTGCACATTTTGTAAAATGCCTTGAAGTGTGCAGCTTGACGCAATGCTGCAAGGATAGATTGTACAAATAGCAGCACCCTACTTATCGCAATGAACAGCAATTAAAATAAGCTTGTTGAAATTTTCAAAGAGAAGCAGATAGGTTGAACGACGGGCGTAACTGTAAACTACTTTTGAAAAAGCTATGGTAGCTCATTCTCAAAGTCCTGCATCTCTGTTATAACAAAGGCTTCATGAGAACGACTAACCTGATACGCCTGTTCTAATCAGGTGAATAAAAATTGGTTATCACACGCGAAACTAGGCTGCTGAGACACATAACATGTTCTAAACAGCGGATGCGTGGTAATGGCTCTCAGAAATATTTTACACTTTTAACGACTTTGACCGTCAGTCCACATATGACACTGGGTCAGAATAGGCTTCCATCTTTACGAAGCTTAGGAAGGCCGCATGGTTCGGTGAAGTCGTTGAAAGTGTGAAACATACACATTTATTAATATTAATGTAGTAAAGCTGTCTTGGAATGCACAGTTTCTT
This sequence comes from Trichuris suis, assembly GCA_000797535.1. Classification (NCBI taxonomy): domain Eukaryota; kingdom Metazoa; phylum Nematoda; class Enoplea; order Trichinellida; family Trichuridae; genus Trichuris; species Trichuris suis. The sequence goes on from KN538379.1 coordinate 651,453, forward strand.
TTAACAGGTTCGGTCAGGTTTCATTTAGTTTTTGTTGGCACGGGATTGGCCTGTTTCAGAATGGAATGTTTTACTTGTAATCGCAACACGCTTACTCGAAGCTTTCGAGGCAATTGAGCCTTGTCATCAGCGAAACTTAGCTGGTGACGGAGTTCAGATGCTTCGAAAGCCTCGAAAAAGTGCGTAGTGACTACAAGTAAAACATTTTATTCTGAAACAGGCGAATCCCATACGGAAATGCTTAATTAAGTCATCTGAAGCAATCAGTTTGAAAATAGCAACTGAAACTCGCTGGAAAGCTGTCAGGATCCAGTAAAAATGTTTAATTCCTGCATGTCTTAAAAAAGGACGGAAAATAAAGACGACAAATGAAGCTAGGTGAAAAATAGATTGTGAACTACGTACATAAAAGATTTATTAATTACTTTAACTCGGCTCACCGTAAAAAGTTGGCAAAGAAATTTATTTAGGCCATCTGTCCTATTCGTGGGAAGCACAAATTGAATGGCTGTGCAAACCACAAGGGACTGAATAGGCACATTTACCTAAGGCGTACATCTCCGCATGACACAGCCCACTATTCTCCTATGAATATTTGAAGCTCACATAAATCATACTGCAACATCTGTTGCTTGGCAAGGTGATAAAGTTGCCAAGCAACTTATTCGAAACAAGACTTTTTAATGAGGTAGAGAAGCTTCATTGCTAAAAACCACCATCTCTGCAAATTATTTTCAGTTTAGGGCAACAGGGATGAAGGCTTCTCAGTTAGCAAGGCATGGCTGCCCGCCTGCCAATTCTCGAAATGTTTCGATCGATCCCACCGCACTGACGTCAGCCGTAGACGTGCCTCAAAACATGCGCTGCCAGACAACTTGACTCGCTTAATACTTAAGGATACATTTCCACCTCAGCAACCCTCACCTGAGGTGCAGCTTTTTCACATCGCAAGCCATTTTCCACACGTTGAAGACGCAACAAGGTTGGTTCCGAAAGCTACGTGACTCTTTCTGCAAACAAGCAGTTTCTCCTCACGTTATTCTACTGAGCAAAGCAGGACATCACCATAAGAAAAGATTGTACCTCATTAGAGTGAAGCATTAATAGAGCGTGAGAGATAACCGGGCACCGGATAGGTCATACCAAAATACCGTCCGCATTATGCTACACGCCAGTAACAGAAAAGTGTTTGCCCGAAAGGTCTCCGCTGCTTTAGGAATTAAAACGCTAACTACAAATAGCCAGTTTTTATCCATGAAAATTAGTGTCACTGTATCATAACGTCAGCAGGTCCTTTCTTTCAGCAAGAAACCACTGATTCTTCTGCAAGCAGTAGGAAAATACGGACGACAGCTTTAACAGCATAAATTAGCTGTCCATGTACTGTGCCGATTACCAAATCGAACAGGAAACTTTTCTCTTTGTTTGAATTAGCGAATTTGAGCGAAAGTGATTCTCAGAAACTAGAATGAATTTCGCGGTTGTGACCTAGCAAATCAAGGCATCGATTCAGTTTGCTAAATGATCTATGCAAATCGTTCTGACGGCACAGTATTATGGGGTCGCAAATTGCGCCGACTTTACCGCAAACAGGACAGTCTCGTCAGCAAGCAAACTGACTCATTTAGTAAACGAACATAGCATTCTTAAGGTGGTGAAAAAATTTCCGTAAAGACGACTAGCCTACTGCGCGTATTATTCTGATGATGCATGAGCGAGCCGTTTGAGCTTATTATAGGGAGATTACAGTGCTCCGGACTGTCGTCCTTTGAAGTACTATCGAAAGAACTAGCAAAGATGTTTGACAATTACTGCCACAAGTAATGCTAAAGGTTGGTTTTTCAAATGGCATACTCCAAAGAATGCAAGTAAGCATGCAGCAAAAAGATACCGCGTCAGATAAGCAGTGTATGTATACACTGAGTTTTCACACGTCAGGGTGTATGCATCCCTTTCCCTGTGAAAATGTAATGCCCCCAAGAATAGAAGACGTGAAAGTAAACAACTTTTCAAGGTCAGCTTCCTTTGCAAGTGACGAGTAGCTGTTGCTACGTTTGAACAAAATCTCGCCATTCAATAATTCCGCATATACAATAAACTTAGAAGGTAAATGTTTCGCAGCTACCAATTCAGTAGTGTAAAATGAAAATAAATATTTAAATCAGTGAACCTTAGGAAACTCTGTTGAATATAAACAAAAGACGAGCATCTTTAACAGCAACTTATAAGGGATTAGTAGCAATGGAATTATTCTACTGCCTTACCGTTACTTGGCTGTTTCAGATCGCTTGGTGATAGTGGCAGCCACGCTGAACCGTTAATAAATGCTCCAAGTTAACGCACGCAACAGTGATCCATCATTCTAGCTAAAGTTTCTATGGAAGATAGAAACTGTTAATATTAACAGGTGCGCATTGTGTTTATATGCTGAGGAGCTGCGCAAGCTATTAATAAGAGCCCCTTACTGACAATACTGCAAAGGTCGCTCGTAGCCATTAATCTGACGAAGCAGTTATGAAGGTCATTGTAACATCGGAAATCACTCTTCAGATTTCAAGCCACTAATGTTGCTCGAATAGTGCTGTCACAAAGTGCAAATACTCAAAACGGTCTGAAAATATCAAGCACCTTAAAAATGGTGGACCACCATGAAAGCATATAAGGGTATATGTGCTCAGAGGTTAGCCTGTTTTTATGGCATTCTTGGAGGGGAAGTTAAAACATTAAAGCTTAACAGCGTCCTTCAGAAAGAGCATCCTTGGTTGCAAGTTTCTCTCAGCAGGTTGCGGTGGCCGACATTGTCCGTTGCACTAGAAACGTACAGTGAGAAAGTTCATTATGTAAACAAAGCAGTAAGGGAAAGGTTAGGAAAGCACAAATTCAGTAAGCAGCTGAGCACATTTGCAGCACGAAAAGCGATACATGTGACTACACGCTCATGTAAGATAGAAATGGCTCGCTATCTGCATTACCTTGCGCAGTAGGCTCATCACAAACACGAAAATCGAAGGTGGTCTCAGCGAAAGGAAACGTGCAAAAACTTTGGCGATCAGAAGCAGAGGTGTCAGTCTTAGAAGCAATAAGAAAGCCGCCGTCACAACTTTAGATATTTAGGCAATTAGAGTAATTCGTGATAAGAATAATAATGATAATGTCCTGGCTCGGTTTGACTTTGCATGGTATCACAAAGTTCACAAGTTAAAATATACTCATAGTTAGCAGCTGCTTCGCAATCTGTGGGTTGCAGAATTTTTAATAACTGAGAATTCGTTGCATAATTCCCATTTCCTTTAACATTTTGAAATCTTTCGGAAAGCCTGCAATCCTACAACAAAAGAGCTCATTAGCGTGTATGAACGCAGTACCTCATGCGCGAAAGACATGTTGGCACTACCGGAATTCAGAACTTCCTCCTTCTGTAGCAAACCTTTGAAGCGAAGCCTGTGAGGTTATAGCTCAGAAATCAAACGCCACTCCCACTTGCTGAGAAAAGTGCAAATTTCAAATGTTGTTTACTAATGCATGGCCTTCAGGTATTTACCACAATGGAGAGTACGATAGGATGATTTCCTATGGCTCATTACTAATTAACAAGCTAAGGTAAAATTATAAAAAGAATAAGCACGTCAATTTTTTTTCAGGAAATTACTTAGCGTGACTGCGGTCATACCATGAAATCATGCCTGCAAAATATGTGAAGTATGAGTGAACGCTTCACATGGCATATACATATAAGGTAACTTTTTCCTGAAACAGTTTACTCCCTGTGATAATCATCAGCAGTTTTAGTATATGAATATGAATTAACGCAAGCCTGCATCGTCATTGCTAATGCATTCGCTCTGAAGTTCTGTATTGTGTGACTGTAGGCACATTATTGTAGTTTTCACTGATAGCTCCCCCATTGGTCGATCGTACTTTTGTTCTTTAAGTTACAGGCTCTGATGATTTCAATGTGATTTCCTTCTTTTCAGTTAACTGAAACAGCATCGCGACCACCGGACAAAGAATTCAACCTCTTCAAGAGCAAATCAAAAGTTCAGTCATATTTTATGCTTGAAGCAAGCAGTGCATTTTGTCTTCATGAGCAATAGATCAACCAGAGCTAATGAAAAATGAAACCGCAACTTCAAGCGGAAAGCCTATGACAAAGCAGTTAGACTATGTAAGGCAAGTAGACGTGGACTACAGATTGAATGAAAGCTAATCGAAGTAAGTAGATTAACGCAGTGGCAAGCAAATGCCGCAAACTTGTATGAACAGCTCGTGATAAGAATCACTGTGACCTGAAAGTGTATTTTCCGTCTTCCAAAATGACGTGTCCCACTGAACTGCCAAATAAAAGAAGCAACCCTGAAGCAAACTGCATAACCACAATGAAATACCTGATGAAACTTGTTTTCATACTCATCTCATGTTCTCTCATAACATGTGGTAAGCATACTCTTATTTGAGCAGTCAGATGTTTCGGTTTGCAAATTTTGCTACAATGTGGATTTAATAAAAACTATGCAATCACGCACTCATCATGGTTAAAATTTTTTTAACTGTTTAGTCTTCTGTTAAACAAATAGCACCACATTGCAATTTTGGCTGCTAACCAGAGCGATAACGAAGAGGCCTATGCAGTTATCACTCGAAGAAATTTTTCAAGTGCCCTTTTACAGTCAAGAATAAATGACGATTTGTGGCACTCTTCAATGGCTCTTACACGCCAAACGCACATTGCTGTTTAAGTTCTTTCGTATTTCACGTTTGTTTCCGGAAGCTCTTAACATTGCCGTGTAACATGGCTCCTTACCGTTCAAGAGGCAAATGTTTTATTTATGAAGCTGCTACGTCCGTTGAAAATTAATTTTCTTTTATTTCAGAGCTTTCAGGTCTGTTCTTGTTCCCTTATCAGCGACTTAAAATGTTGCGGCACATGTTTTTTAACATTGCTAACTATGGTTTTAACCATAAACGCTTTTTGAAAACATAGAGCTTTCATATCTTCAATGATCAGTTATGAGCTTATAAAATAAAAGCATCACGAATATTTTGAAGTGATAAATTGGTTACCCGCAGTTTATGCAAACCGCGCAAGGATTTGACTAGCCGTTGTCCTGAAAGCTCCTTGTTTTTAGTGAAGTCCAATAAACAGTTTCTTCCGTAAAAAGGAACATCAATCTGCGCAAGCAATAATCCTAACCGATCAGTATTACGAAAACAGGTCAGCTCTATAAGTTTGTGGATTTCCTCAGTGGACTTTTGGAAGAGACTAGCTGATACAATTGATGTGCAAAGCTCCGGTATCAGCATTCGTAAATGTGCGGAAAATGACAACGTAAATACTGCACCAGATACCTTAAACCATTTTTCAATGCTCATGTAAACGAACAGCTTAAAGATGTAGCATGGCAGGAGCAAACAGGTCTCTATAATTCTACTGTATATTTTTACAGCAGGGAGTCCCATTATGAACTTCGTAATGGGAAACCCTGCGGTAAAAATATAAAATGAAACATGAAGTGCGTATCGCAATTCCTTGTGAAAAGGAGTAAGACCAAAAGGTCTGACAGGCAAGTCGAAAACTTCATAAGCTCTGACAGTTTTAAGACAGCTCCCATTCTTGTGTATCCTCATCGCAATACATTCTGTACATGAGTTTATATCAATTCGAGTTGTCCGTTAAGGCCAGCCTACCGTGGTTAGCGGCATGGTAACCCTTTTTAAAGTTCAGTGCTACGCCATTGAACACGGGACATGCATTCAGAAATTTTTCCAAGTCCCAGAAACATGTTGGCAATTGACCAATTGGTGCTAAATGCCAAAACATTTAAAGTAGAATAGTTCAAAGCGGAGTTGTTTACCCATTAAACGTTAGCACCACCCACAGTCATAAAATTAGCTACTGTTATTAACAAAAGTAGAGAGAAATACCACACGTGAATTTCAGAAAAGTAATTTCATTAATAGATCTCATATTGTTGAACGTGTTTACAGAATGAGTCGCTCAGGTAACAAAGAAAAATGCACCGGAGCTTTCGGATCCTTTCTGCACGTGCCTTCAGCGTAAAAAGCTAACGTGTTGTCTCAAATAGTTCATTTTGTTATATGGAGGCTACGAACAACAGTAGACATTGCTTAGCAAGAAAGAAGTGTACAGATTTAGGTAGCTTACACTAGCAGTTTCAAACAAATGATTAAACTTCCATAAAATAAGTTTGAAGAGGATCAGCAACATGCCTTGAGTAGCCATTGACCAACTCTCTGACAGCTGTTCAGAGGCAAAAACGCATCATTTTAAAATCGCCTAATAAGGTTTTGCATTGTGTCAACAGTTTGCCGGTCAACACTTGTTCCAGCGTAGCAGCGTAACTCTTTGCAAATTGTGCATTGTAAGTGTGGCACAAGATGGGCTACACTTATCCTGCAACGTTTCAGTCGTACAGAGAAAAAGATCTCGGTCATAACCTTCAATCGAAAGACCTCATGAATCGCTAACACAGGAATAAGTGCAAAGAATAACTTCGTCATAGTAACAGTTACCGAAGCATCATGCCGTTACAATCTATATTGAAAAGATTGTGGGGTTAACAAACTTCAGCGGTTATCACTTTCCATTAATCTATTCACTGCAGAGAGCTTGTTACCTTTTGCCAGCGCCTTTCAGCAAGCGAATTTCTGTGCCACCTTCAAAGTTTTCATACTGTGATTCCATTCAAGAAGTTTTGACAATTGTGATAGCACCTCTTGGTGTCCAGAAATTCTTGTTCACCTTCCTAAGTCGTAGTCGTCATGCAGACATGAAAATACTTTTTCAATTTGAAAGTGAAATCGCTCATTAAAGCTAGTAGGTGAATCGTGCTATATTTTAAACTGAGACAAAACCATTTTATTTAAATCATTTTGATTAACCGCAGAATGTCGCAGTTAAAAAAGATCAAGCAAGCTTTAGACGCAAATACTGGAGGAGCGGAAATGAGAACTGACAACCGAAGCTCAAAACCAGTTCGGAGCACTTGAAAATTTGTTCACCGTCATATGCACACAAAGGCTCTTCTTCAGACCAGTGTGCCAAATTTTCCAATCATCAAGGTTAATTTGTCAACAGAAATTAGCATATTAGGTCACATTATCCAACATAGGATGACGCTAATCGAAAATGACAAACCGTTGGAAATGTATTATACCATTGAAACTGCTGGCTAAGACATTGATTCCAACTTTTCAGGACAAGAAACCTTTCCGGCAATTTACCATGTATAAGTCTAGCTCAGAATATTAATACCGTATGCTAGCCCTATCCACAGATTTGACTGAACATGGTTTATTCCCAGGAAAACCAATGTCATCAATTTTAAAGCAGACTGATGCATCTCTGCTGTTTCTGCCTGCATGTGCGGCTGTAACGTTAGGGCCTCAGCTCTAGGAAAATAGCATCGCCAATCTATGCGGCTCTTCAGCTGCAGCATTAGGCTAACCTGTTGCTGTTAGACTACTGATTTGCTATTTGTGTGTGGCTTTTAGTTTTTCAGCTTGCGCAACAGCGTTGAAAGTTTCCATTTTCTGCGCACAATCCTGCAGCATTCGTTCTGTAAGGATCGTTCGCTACTTGTGTTACACACGTCCATAGTTTGCACGGAAGGATAACTGACAGAAAGAAGGTAAATGGTCGAAACAATCCCTCAGAGGCTAACTGCAATGAGTCATCTTACGCGAAGTTAGAGAGCTCACTGCTTAGCGGTAGAATCAAATAAATCACCGTGTCACCCATTTACGCATCCCGTAGTAATTTTTTGCCACTGAAGATGGCTCAGATGAGACGCGAAAGCTCTGCGGTTAACTTACTGTTTCTCAGCAGGTCCTACTGTTAATAAGTCCTGTAATATGAGAATTAATAAACCAGTTACAAAAAGTTGTGCTTAAAACAATGCAGTAATTATCATCATCATTACTACTCGAAGACATCAAGAGAGAAGAAGCAGTTTTGGTGAGCACTTACAGTGCCTATGCAAGCGAAGGAGACAAAGTGAACCATTTACGCCTTCCCTATTTATAGCTATATCTGCCATGTGCGCTTATAATTCAAATTCTCTTTGCCCTATTCTAGGAATTTCCGTCAGGTTACTATACTAAAGCAGTGCTTCAGTGGTTAGGAAATGAAAACGCTGCTTCATTGGTATCCTGCACGAAGTAGACATGCTGACGACGGTTGAGATTGTATTGAAGACGCGCAGACTTCCTCCCCGCTATTCCTTACGTAAAACAGTGTAACAGCTATTTAAGGCGCACTTATATAATATTAAGTGTTATAAGCAATCCAGAGATTATCTGGAAGTATATGGAAGTGCGCAAATTATTCTTTACTTGTGCAAGGATTTAAACTCGAAGCGGAAAATCCTGGAACCAATTATCGCGGATAATGCAGGCCTAATGTACTTCGCCTAATGAAACTTGCTTCAGCCCCACGGTAAACCCATAACTTAGTGCTGACAAATGTACATGCGCCATTCGCGACAACAGTAGTACCAATGTGGGTACAGCGTCCGTTACGTGAAACGCTTGTGACCAACAGAGTTACGGATTTCTGATCAGAATTTTGGTTAAGGATAACTGCAGACGCATTCCATGAGATGGTAGGATAGCAGCTGGCCAGTCATCATTGACATATCTTAGCTGATGCAATTGGCAGAAATCTAGTAACCTCTCCTGAAAAGAATAACTGATACGAATCTAAACATCACTGCATGGTCAACCAGTAATGGTTCATGATCGTGTACATATAACCTGTTCTCTGCTTTCTCCTGTTCCTCACAGATGGTGCACGCCACCTAAGCCTAACCCAAAAATAGGGAACAGTGATGTGCATATTGCCCTTACATTTAGCTTTAGGTTTAGGTAATCGTAGAGCAGGGTGACCGCCAAACTCGGCATTCTCGTCTTTTGGGACTTTTGTCTTCTGAGGTTTTCGTCCATCGGGACTTTTGGTTTCAGGGTTTTCTAGTAGACTCATCCAAAAGATTCTGGCAGTGACTGCTTCCAGAGGAACTAGCGCGATGGCATTTTATTGCGGACAAATGTAACATCTTTTAACCTCAATGCCCTTCCCATACCGAGATTTCAAATCCTTCAAGCAAGCTTTCGTCATGTGACTGAAAGCTTCCTCCTTGTAAACATTCTGCAGCCTGGTATCGGTTTCCCTTGTTCCAATTCCATCGCGAAAGAAGAAGTCAACATTAATTTTTTGCCTGAAACGCTAAAACAGCTAAAACTCAGCTAAAGTTCTCATTCTAAGCAGATGCCATGAAAATTCACGCACCGCACCAATATGAGAGACTTCACGCTAAACTACAGCAGCAAAATATGTCAGAAACTTAAAACAGCGGAGCTAAGCCCGGAAACGTTTGGATAGATACTTCTGCTATAGAACGGCTCAACTTAATAGTAACATTTTAAAGACTTTTCGAAATTGGACAAAAAGATGCAGACCGGATCTGCACAAGGAAATATCTTCATCTGACGGCCGCTTCTGATTTTGTAGCTGCCAATGCACGAGGAAAAGTCCCATCTTACTACGTTATAAAGGAAGATGGAAGAGATGAGCTCTCCAACCATTTGCTAAAGCAGGCACAAGTTACGGTGTTATCAATAGTAGCTACGAAAACGCTGAAGCATTCAAGTACCGAAGAACGGAATAAGTTTTCAGTTTGTGCATACGAGACGAAATCAGCCGTCGAATATGCATCCTGTCTGGTACCTTACCTTGGCAAAATGAAAATGCGCGTAGGCGTTCCTACAATGCGATATCACAACATACGAAGGCCAGCCACTCATGTTAAATGGGTTTCAGGATTCAAGGTATGTACTCTGCTAATACTTTTCTATGCCTGCTCGAATAGTCCCGGCAGTATCGCATTCAGACGTCTAGATTGTCCTTCGAGGCAGTGGTTAGAGGCCGTAGCTTATTATTCCATTATCCGCATCAGTCAGCTAAGAGCTTTTCATAAGAATTTAGTAATCAAGCAAGTTCTATTATTAATAATAATAATAATGCGTCTGATAACTTCGTTTACTAGCACACACTTAAACGGCTTAGGCGACGTTTGACATGAACATAAATTGTTTTACTTTAGTTATTAATAACTTTGGTACTATTAATGGTGATATTACAAATAACTCATACATTATCACCTGAACGTTATTGCGAACGACGGCGAAGACGGTGCGTGTTCTGGTCCTGGCTCCGTGCACTTTTGACTTTAATAAAAACTGCTACCCCTGTATAAATAACAATGAAATAATGCATACATTGATAGTTGCAGCGAGCATTCCACAAGCAGACATGTTACTGAAAAGTCTTCAACTTTCTGCAGTTAAAGCGGTTTGGCGTAAAGTAACTTGCTACTCATGTGGAATATTCAGCTAACACTAAAACTGTCAAAGTTAGTGGCAACGAAACGTAAGCAACGCGTTATAAACGCATACAGTGTTCAACATGGCTGAACTTTCTCCGTTTTAGCAACATTTTGACAACGACGTTGACACGTCACTCAATTTCACAGGACAGACGACAAGGGAATAAGTACGCCTAACAATTAAGGTTCATCATGAAGGAAGGTGTTGTGTATTATATTAATAAAAACCTTGAGGTCGCTTAGCTTTTGTCATTACCTTGATGTGAGACTAACTATTCACTGATCCAGAATAACAACGGTCACGCATACTGAGGATTATTATGGATCCTGACTCCGGGGTCATGACTATGGACAACACGAGCGAAGATGGAACAAGGGGCTGAGTGAGTTCGTGTCTTTCTCAACTGTTGTGCGAGATTAGACTGAGTAAAGGCGTATTGTTCAAAGGATAGAATAGAAGGGTAATATACCCTCTGATACAGTTCAAACGTACCATCGTACCAGTAGTGCCAAGCATGTTGAATATACATTATCGTGATCTTCCTGAAGCCATAACCAGTGAGGTATTACGCGCTTGAGAGCTGAAATATGGGATGTGTAGCACTAAAGATATGGTCACATTTCAAAATCGCTACAAGACCAATGAAACGAATAAAATACCATTGTTGTAAAAGCAGGAAAGGTGTTGTACTGCAACGAAGAAACTACTGAATAATACGTTCCAGTTCAGAGCATTACAGGATAAGTATTTTCTTACACCAGAAAGTGTAAACATGCCCAAAGAGGGACATAAGGATAGGTCACTGCGAGACAGTTAGAAACGCCGTTTTGACGCGGGAACTCAGACAATTTGCCGTCGATAGGACAACTTTACCTCACTGATTTGCCAGTGAGAGCCTTGTCTCATCAGAGTCATATGGGAAAAGCTCATCCTTCAGATTAAAGCTAAAGCCTAAAGCTAAACCTAAACCTACCGTATAGCGGAGAAACGGTGAAGGCTGATCGACTGCATTCATGCTCAAGGTGCTACAGAATCTTTAAAAGCAGACGCGCCTTCTAAATGTCACATTCAATGTATGAAATCAGGCATTCTATAGAATGCCTAGGCTATCTGCAGGAAGCCCAAATTTAAGCAAAGTACGAAACATTTAATATTTTACACATTCCCTAGGCATTCTATACAGTGCCCAATGACAAGCTGGCAAAGTATTAGATCGAGCCTTTTCACTCATGCCCCTGAAAACCTACAGTGGCGGCAACTACGGAACAAAGTGGGGTGTTTTTTCACTAATATTCCGGCTATACTTCCCTTATATCTTAGCTTAGGCTTAGGCCAGGGCAGAACAAGATAGCCGACAAGAATGTGAGAAAACTGGGTACTTTGGTCGTAGAACCTTACCGGTTATCGAGTTCTGCCCTAACCTAAGCCTAAGCCATAATATAAGGACAGCGGTGCCACGGCGTAGCGAGAAAACAGCACACTTTGTCCCGCAGGTGTAGCTAGTGTAGATTTGCGGGGGCGTAGGAGACAGGACCTTAAAAGCCTTCACTGCCAAGATGTAATTCCCACTTTGCCTGAGTATTGTTTGACATTCTATGCCATGCTTAGGCATTATATAGAATACAGGATATTAAAATATACAGCATATGAAAGTAATATAGGCATTTCATACTTTGCCTAAAAACGTCACGCATTCTATAAAATGCGGGCATTTCACACATTGCCTGTAACATATATAAGTAAGCCATCAGTAATTGCAGTTTCAAATAAGGTTCTTGCAAAGAAATAGGAGATACTCTCTTGCCTTCCACTCTCAATGATTCCTGCAGAGAACTCCAAGGAATGTCTCTAATGGAAACGGTTCGCCATCCCAACGGATTCAGTAGCTCTGGTTTTTCAAAAGACGTATAGATGAACGTTCGCTCCCGTAGAAATCTGCAGATAAAGACAGTTGCCTAATCGCAGATACAGAACTTTCACTAACCAGGTCATGTATGCAGTCGAAAGAGATAACATCAGGCGTCTCTTCTTGGAAGCTCTTATCGACATAACCGTGAATGGGTTGATATTTGCGGTGCAGATCAAACTCGCCTATTCCATCAATGTAGCCCAATTCTTCTGACCATTATCATGTGCCCATGAATAGGAGTCCAGAGTGAATGGCCCACTGTACGCTCGAAAATTTATGGCATATTTTCAAACCTGAGGTAACTCGTGCTCATAAAACACGCTGCATATTAACTCTACTTCCTAAGAACGGGTAGACAAACACTACTACAGTTATTAGTTCAGAAAACAACATGTGATGCTGCCCAACCGAAAATGGTTCACTTATTGAGCCGCACTAACCAACACGATCGTCAATCAGTTTGAGAATCCTTAGGCCACTGCCGCGGTGCGCTGGCATCTAGAAAAATGGTGTGAGGACGTTCGTAGGAACGTAGAACTGGGGCAGTTACACGCACATAATAAACTATGGAACGGTTACTTTAACGGTTTATGTCGAAAGAGTTAGGACGATTATGTCCGTGGGAATGAATGGCATAAATCTATGAAACTATGACCCTATCTATGTCCTTGACACTTCAGTCGGCAACAACATGCCATACTTAAACATCCTATCTTTTTTCCAAACTTGCGTTCTCCCTTAATGTTTTCAAAAGCTTCAAGTAATCAGGTAGAATGGTGAATCTTATTCTTTTTTCTAAACCTCCTTTTCCTTATTGGTAATAATCAGGTCAGACAGATACGAGTGCCTTTCGGCAGATGAACTGACGTCACTTACGTAACAAGTGTAATTTCTATACGTTTTACTTTGAAGCGATAATCAATAGGCACGGAATAAAAGAACGTAGAGCTTGATTCTTTACCGTACTACTAATACCCAAGAACTCGCAAGTAGAGCGCAGGACCACAAGGCCTGTATCAAACAAGACGACTGAAGTGCCTACCGTTGTGAAGAGCGCAGAATGTTCTATATGTTACACCAGCCAAAGTCTGAGCATGTTGAGTCACGGGATCATTCACTGAAAAACGAGTAAGCTGATTCTTGAGTGACGTGATGACGTCACATTTGAAATTGTTATCAATATGTTGAACTTGTTGAAGCTCAGCTTCATGTTACCATCGAACTAGACATTATGTAACTGCGTTTGCAGTAGTATTCCGCACTAACGGACAAGTCCGCTTTTCTAATCCATCACCCAAGAAAGCATAAACAACACTGTCTTTTCTACCACCGGCACTACTTAGAACAGCATGCCATTCCCTGCGTACCAGCTACAGTATACGGGATCTACTAGATATGCTTTACCAGTTCAAACTCAGATAATAATATCATCTTGATTACTGCTTAGTCTCGTATTCCTGTCGCTACCAAGTAAAAAGTAAGAAACTTTTAATCGTAGACGAATTAGGAAAAATGGATCTTTCAGAACTAACTCTGCCCCATCGGCAGCGTTAAGTTAAGGACGTGACGCGCTGACGATGGGACAAAGTGAGTCCTTAAAACTCCGTTTTTTAATTCCCGTACGAGTAAAAGTTCTTTACTTCTTACTTGGTACGGACTGAATAACAGTACAAAGCCAGAATCAACAAAATGAAACCAGGTTCCTTTTACCAAAGAAACTCAGTCTTCAAACGGGATAATAGTAGTAACAACAACAACAACAACAA
>KN538379.1:671431-692663 GCA_000797535.1 Trichuris suis
GTCTCTGGGTCACTGGGGCATTGGGTCAGTAGGTCTCTGGGTCACTGGGGCATTGGGTCAGTAGGTGTCTGGGTCACTGGGTCATTGGGTCACTAGGTCTCTGGGTCAGTGGACCAGTAGGTCTCTGTGTCACTGGGTCATTGGGTCACTAGGTCGCTGGGTCAGTGGACCAGTAGGTCTCTGTGTCAGTGGGTCATTGGGTCAGTAGGTCTCTGGGTCAGTGGGGCATTGGGTCAGTAGGTCTCTGGGTCACTGGGTCATTGGGTCACTAGGTCGCTGGGTCAGTGGGCCAGTAGGTCTCTGTGTCACTGGGTCATTGGCTCAGTAGGTCTCTGGGTCATTGGGTCAGTAGTCTCTGGGTCATTGACATTGGGTCAGTAGGTCTCTGGGTCATTGACATTGGGTCAGTTGGTCTCTGGGTCACTGGGGCATTGGGTCAGTAGGTCTCTGGTTCACTGGGGCATTGGGTCAGTAGGTCGCTGAGTCAGCGGGTCTCTGGGTCAGTAGGTCCCTGTGTCACTAGGTCAGTAGGCTTCTGGGTCATTGTGTCAGTAGGTCACTGGTCACTGAGGCATTGAGTCGGGTAGGTTGCCGGGTCATTGGGTCAATGTGAGTTGGTCAGTAGATCAGTAGGTTTCTGGGTCACTGAGTTAGTAGGTCGCTGGGTCAGTGTGTTAGTAAGTCGCTGGGTCCGTAGCTGTCTGGGTCACCGGGTCAGTAGATCAGAAGGTGTCTTGGTAATCGGGTCAGTGTCACTGGGTCAGTAGATCGCTTGGTCACCGGGTCAGTTTCACTGGGTAGTAGGTCAGTGGGTCACTGCGTCAATGCACTGGGTCAGTATGCCAGTAGGTTACCGGGTCACTAGGTCAGTAGCCCAGCCCTAAGCCTGTGGCTTAGGCTAACCCAGACCCTAGGCCTGTACCTAATCGTAAACCAAAAAGGTAGAACAATGCGATGCCGATACCATTCTGTGTACATTGTATCGATAAAGTTAAATTCAAATGACCATGTCTTTCTGTTACTTACAGTACGGACATTGTCGCTCTGAAAACTTTTTGTGGTTTATATTCACCGTGTGGATCTGCACGCGTATGGCTGCTGGCGTGCAAAGATCTTGGCTCAAGTCTTTATTAAGGAACACCAAGGAACTGAGTGTAAACACGACTATTCCGTTCAGATCACCTTCCTTCGTCCTACCGACGTTCACAACAACCCGACGGTCCGTTGTCGTCCTCCTTTTATAGTTTCGTCCGCGGGGTTAGTCGAGGTCGAGCAACCATTGGCTCACCGTACCTGTTTTCGACAATAGCTACATGTCATGCGGCATGGGGAGCGTCAACCTGCGCTGCTTACCTGAACTCCTTCCGCGTCGTCGTTGCCCTCCCAGGTCAATCTTCATTGGCGGAGGCGGATCCTGGGTTATCCGCTATACTTTCTTCTTAAAAACTCCAACAAACGGTTTCCACCTGTACAGAAATAATGTAATTGCAAGAAACCATTTAAGGAGGCCCTGTTTTCAAGGGTGTTGTTAGTTGTAGTATTTTGACCAATTAAATTACCCTCAGAGTGAGTGCAGAATGCTGGCACAGTTTATTCCGGAGTGGCATAGTAAGGTTCAATGTGAGCGAGCAGACATGTCCCTCTGTGGTAGAGGTCTCCGGAGAACGTGGAAACTTATATGAATTGGCTGTGAGCTTCTGTGAGAAAGAACAACCCGGAGGTAGGCCTTATGATTCAAAACAATTACCAGAATGGGAAAAGTATGTTCTACTAAAGAAGAATGAAACTGTGTTCTTCAACTTAATGCTCACACAAGCAGTAAAGAGACATGATATAAATAATACCATAGCTTTTTTCTGGTATATGGCAATGGTGATTCCATACTTTAAATCGCATATTGTTTTGGGCTCCCAGGACTGGAAGAACTACGTATCTGTCAAACGAAGATATTGAAATAATGTTTAATTTGCCCGACGACTGGCTTTTTCTGAATTTTGTGTGTATTACTTGGCGATAAGGGAGGCGCTTTACATCAAAAACAATTCCACCATCAATCGCAGTAATCGTGTGGCGGCTAGCGAGGTCTGGGCGGGCTAATTATTAAATTCCAATGCTGCGCCTTACCGAGCTAACCACACCCATTGTTCCCATGTGCCTATTTAAACACCTTACCGAATAAGCATCTTCTCCCTTACACCGCTGACGATGGAACAAGAGCAGTTCTGAAACGTACGGTTAGACTTTGTTCTATATTTAACAATCTGCTCATCCATTCGCTGGTAGGGCACTTTGACGTATTTTTGTGGACGTTATATTGTAGTGACGGGTCACGCTTAGACCCGAAAGCTCCGGATTCCAAAATTCTCAGTTATAATGGATTTCACCGTAATTAAAAGTATGCATCCGGAAAAGTTTTCAAGCCGTTACAAAACGTTGTGTATTCAAGAATGATCTGTGGAATAAGTTTCCAACACTGTTGGAAATGCTCAAAAATTGTTCATTGCCTTTTCGTCAACATACTTAGCCGAGAGTGGATTCACTAAGGCGGTTTCCTTAAGAAAAACGAGCAATATAATGGGTGCCGCGGTATGAGGTGTCCTGCTACTTCGAGCCGGACATCATGGAACTTGCAGAAAAGCGCCAAGCTCAAGGACCACATTCATTTTTGTGGTTTGCCGGACCATAAAGACTCGCGTATAACAACGGTTTGGCAGCGAATCGATGGAGATGAACCAAGAGGGTTGAATCAAACTAAAGGAGTTGAATGGTGGAAAATTAACTAAGAGCAATCACCCATCCCCAGCAGGAGAACAATGGCGAATTACGGTCAGGGTAGAAAGTAGAGGGGATCTTAAGCCATTCTGTAAGGGGAAGTAAACAAACCCACGGCCGGTGGCGAAGTACAAGCGTTCACTATGTACCGGACGCGGTCCTGCAATGTGAACGCTCCGGCAACGTGAACGCTACGGCAAAGTGAACACTACGGCAAAGTGAACGCCACGTCAAAGTGAACGCTACGGCAAAATGATCGCCGTCAAAGTGAAACGCTCCCCCTAGCACATACTAAGTGTTCTGGCCATCATTACAACTCAAGACAGAACGAGCTCAGCGTAGCCATTGAATTTTCTGCCCGAGAGCGAAAGAACGTAAGCGTACAGTAGGGATTTTGGAATGCAGGTGTCTGAGAAATAAAGGAGAGAAGGCTCGCTAAAGTATTTCCCCTATGGGGAGTGCACAGCTTTTGTGCCACAATTTTATGCTCTAGCACACGGGATGGTTTTCATAAAAATACATTAAAATCTTCGCGAGTAGGAAAGTTTTCAAGTGCTTACTTTCTCCGAGCGATTAAAGGAACGTGCATCTTTGCTCCACTTTTGTTTCTTTACTTCCCACAATCTTCCTTTGCTAAATTTTTGTACATTACTTTACCATTGTACAAGCACTAAAGCTATCCTGATTTCCGATATTCATTTCAGCGAAGTCCTAACTCCTACTACTGTTTGCCCGCAGTAGCCTCTATGCTTAGATACGAGTTCTCAGGCGAACGTAAGTAGCAGTAACTGCGATCAAATGACATGGATGGCAATATACCACGTCAAAACTTGCGCATCTCTCAGTTTCGGTATTGTTTGGTTTTGGACTGACATCGTTGGGAATGTTCAAATATGTTATCTGCATAGTCTCTACTTTTGCCGAGCTGCCCAGCAAGGCGACCGCGGTTTTAAGTTTTACTTCGTTGTGAAATTCTTTCTTATTCCCTATTTCATTCCTCTGACAAATGGGTTCGGCAACGTTCCACAAGGTAAGTTGATAGTTTAGTACAAACGATTTACAGTTGCTTTGGCTTCAGATGGACGCTTTGTGCGTACAGATGATGTCGCCCGAGATTGGTCTACCCGTTAAGGGCCAGAAATATTTTCGAACTTACGTACCCGCCTCTTTCACCGGTAAGTTTATGGCCTTGTAAAACTGATGAGAAAAAGCTCATCTTTAGGCAACGAGCTGATCGAATGGCTGATTTCAAATTTGCTTGACGTTGACCAAGGTAGCATCCCTTTTTTCACATTTCATACTTACGTAGCTTTTCTTTTCGAATGAAGCCGAGGCGTTGCATCTAGCCAATCAGCTGTGCATTTTTGGTTACGTGTTCCCAGTTTTTGAAGCAACCGCATCAATTAAAGAGGATAACTGCTTGTTTCGCCTTCAAGTAAGTATAACCGCAAGTGATGAATATCTTCTCTCAACAAATTGTGCTTAGATTCCTTATTTCTGGCCATCCCATAACCTTCAGCCGGACAACGTCGAATATGGTACGCTGTGACTTGCTATTCTCTCTTTACTGGTTATTTCAAAGGATGTATCCATTTTAGCAATTTTCCTGAGCAAAAGACTGCTAAGAAACGAGGAAAGGCATGGACTTGTCGAACATGAAGCAGTTAGGATTGGCCTTTGCTTTGTGTGGACATACTTATCTAACCCAGTTCTGTGTATAGGAATCTTACCAAAGGCTGCGTGAGTTGCTCGGTCACATGTGGGATTTCATTCAGTCTCAGGCAGAGATGCAATTGAAGTAGCTGAGGAACTGTTGGGGTATCGTAATTATTTACAAAGTTTCAGAATGTTTAAAGAAAAGAAAAAAGCAGATAAAGTCGTTTTCGACAGTCAGGAGAAGGCCTACTGGAGAATACATCGTCCACCAGTAAGGGAAAGTCTTACTTAATCGTTAGAATAAGTTAATCCTCTTAGCCTGGAACGGCTTCTTGCATTGAAGAGCGCTATGGGAAACAGGAGAAGAAAGTCAAAAAGAAAGGTTCGAAGGATTACCAACGCGAGGTTGGACATGCAAAGGGCGTTTTTTAAACTACTCAGACGACAGCGGTTTTGAGATTGAACGATTAAAACAAATCTTGAAAGTTAAACCGTGGCTCAAGTCAGCGAAGTCGCTTGAAACGTATGCTATTATAAAACCTGAGAATTAGGGTAACTTGTTACATTTTCAGCTTGGTCTCTTGGTGCGGTCAGTTCGCCAATTACGACCCCATGTTGACGCCCCCTCGTGACCCTGCTAATCCGTGGGTAGTAGACGATCCCACCCTTTGGCAATTGAACGCCAATAAGTATGTTCATGTTTCTTGCTATGTCTAAATTGCAACGGTTACTTTTGCTTTCAGTGTCGAAGTTCCAACGGAAAGGCGTGTGCGCCGTTGGGGCTTTTCAATTCAGGAGCTTATTAAGGACCCGATTGGTCGTCAAGTTCTCGAAACGTTTTTGGTGTCGGAGTTCTCTCAGGAGAACATTAAATTTTGGCAGGCAGTGCAAGATCTCAAGTACAGTCCTTCATCGGAGGTTGCTCGGAAAGTGGAAGCTATATACAAGTAGAATGCGTGCACTTCTTTTAACAACTTTTCTTTGTTGTATGTAAGTTTTATTCTTAAAGTGAGTTCCTCGTGTCTGGCGCGCCTTGTCAAGTCAACGTTGATTCGCAAACGTTGGAAAGCGTTAACAAGTCGATGCACGAAAAGTCCATTCCACTTCGCTATTGCTTTTCGCAAGCTGAGGAGCACATCTTCATTCTTATGAGCAAAGATTCATATCCCAGATTTGCTCGATCGGAAATATACAAGAATATGCTGGCGGCTGCTCAGCAGCAAGGTTCCAAGAAGCTGGGATGGAGGTAAAATAACACATTTTTCATTTTTTAGAGACTGCCTTAAGTACCACGTATTCATTTACCCCTTTATTCAGCGTAGTTTTGTTTACGCATCGGATTATTATATCGGGCTATGATCCGCAAAAGAACTTTACTTTGGATTTGTTTGCTCCGTTGTGATTGTACTTGTTACTTCATCAGCGTTTTCACCTGCTTCTCAACCAAGGATTTAAGTATTGCGGATGGATACAGCTAGAAATCGATTATCTGAACTAATTACAGTAGGGGTAGTTCGGGTAGCTGAAAATTCGGATATCAGAGCAGTGTCCGCACACCTGTAGCATGTTGGCAATTCACATTTGGTTATAGCGCCAAAAATGACGTAGCGTTTCAGAAAGATATTTCTTATTTTAGCAGTTTTCTTTTCAACCACGGCCCATTGAAGAAAGGACAACCAACGAGAACCAGTCCGCAAAGTTTCTACAAGAACAAGGAGGAAGGAAGTATGGGCCGGCTGTTAACAGCCGATTTTCAAGCAACGGCTAAGAAGGCAATGTATTGTACTTTTGCAACTTGCAATACTGCGATCGACTTTGTTTTGCCCTTTGTTTAGAACGGAGACGAGTGAGTCAAAGTTGATGGTGCAGTCGAAATCTTCTCCAACATTCCTTGTCACCAGTGACGTGGCCGACCCATCGTCCGTCGATTTGGATCTATCAGCAAAGTAACGTAATGTTGCATTGACACACGGTCGAATACGTTGGTGGTTCATTCTTATGTTTGGTTTGTGAATGGATGACTTATCTGACATATGCTTAAAGAAGATGAATAGCGAGAACGCTTTCTATCTGTTCTCTTGATCGCCGAATTGTTGTTTATTTCTCAATGGTTTATTGGCTCTAGTCATCGTCCCGTAGTTTCCGTAATGTTCCCTTCCGTTTTGCCCATGCGCATACGTAAAGTTTACACTCTTTCATTCCTCAGTATCGGTGTTCATTACCGAAAGTTCCTCATCGTTAATGTTTTTCGTAATCTGACGCAGCTTTCTTTTCACTTTATGCGATCAGTGTTGTGCGTTTTGTTGTCGGATGAAGAGCAGAACCTTGCACTCATTGATGCAATGGAAGCTATGTTGTTAGTGTTCCTTTCCGAGTACGGATTGTTGTACATGTCGATAAAGCATTTAGCTTTCTCCAATTTGCAGTTTCTAAAGTATGATGGAATAATTCAGAAAGGCTTATAAGCTGGAAAAGCTACTCTGCCTGTAACGATTGCTGCTGACTAGAAGCTGAAATGCTTTCTGATTGATGCATTTGAATTTCTTTAACTTAGAGCAGCGATTCTCAAGGTGGTGATGATAGACAGCAGCGCGCTCTGGAAAGCGCACTAGTAAACATCAGGAGGGCCGGAAGGAACCTCAGTAAGGAAAATGTCGATACCACTTGTCTCTCCTCATTCCACTCTTTTTCTTTCCATTGCTCCCTGCCACCGAAAACGGGCGGCTAAAGAAGCGAGTGGTCTCGACCGTCTACCCCCTATTTTGCGTCAGCCAATCAGGTCGAAGTCGCAGCTGTAGAACGGGCGCAGTGGCGACCCTGAGAAATACTGGCTTAGAGGAAGTTCATTCGTTAAAGCTTAACTCATTAAGTGGTACATAGCCTTAGCGTTTGCTTGGAGGAACATGATCTCAATGATCGTAATAAACATTGTCATTAGGTTAGAACGGAAGTAATGTGAAGCATCAAGCATATTTCAAACGTTTAAGCTGATTGCTGCAAACTTTGTTAACTCCCTTCAGTCTTGTTACATAGTATCTTGTTCTATTTATTAAACGTTCTAAAGATGGTGCCATAAGAAATTTTATTTACAGTTTCCTATCCCTGCTCCCTTTAGTATGCATGTTCCGGCCGAAGGTGGAACTAATGATCAGCAGGGAGGCTGTCTGTACCTGCGGGTTCTACCGTATAACAATACGTTGGTTAGATATCCTGTAGACTCAGTAAAGAGTTAGTCGGAAGCTGCGTTATCGTTACTCTCGCAACAAAAATTTGAATTTGGTGTTGTGAACAATGCATTTAGTTAAACTGAGGTCATTCTGACAGCCGTTTTTAAATTAAGCGAAGCATTTCAAAAAATCTGATAATCGTCCGTGAAAATAGTACGTCAATTTTGCCGCTAAATGACTGCTTGTTGTCTAATAGCAATCAAATTTATCCTTGTGAGCATTGGATAACGTGTTATTAATTTTGCTCAAGTTACAGTTGGCTAACGATGACCTTTGCTGGGGTAATTCAACGGTATTCTTCGTTTGATTATTCTAGTCCGTGACAAAGTAAGGTTTAAAATGATTCTTTTACTTTACACGCAACACATCACAGTTTTGCAGAATGCCAAAATGTCCCAATGCGTACAGCGCCGAGCTATTGGCGAAGTGTTGCAAACTGCTTTTATTTCATTCCGGTTGCGCATACGGGAACTAAGAACAGGAGGACATTCAGTTTCCAGTTACCCATAATGAGTGTTAATTATTTTTGTTTCACCTGCTTTTATGTTTACCCTATCTCGACCTGTGAGACCTTCTGTGGTGACTTGACCGCTTCTTGTGTTTCTTCCTTCGAGAAAAAATGCCTTTTCTCCGTTTACTGCGCTTTCCCGACTTTTCGCTGTGCTTATTCAGCGACTGGTCATCTTCTATTCCGCGTTGCTTGGATTGCCTAGTATGGCCTTTAGGCGGTTTCATGTCTTCATTCAGCTCTTGAGGAACCCAGTCGGACTGTTTGGAAAGTTCGAGCAAGAAGAGGAATAAGCAGAATTCATCCTCGTCAACCATATTCTCGTGTCGCGTACAGGATAAACGCCATATACGCTCTATCGTTGCCTTTGAAGTCCCTGTGCTTTCAATGTGTGGCATGATTTGCTTAAAGTCCAACGTATCCTGACTTGGGTTTAACTGTTGGAATATTTCCCTCCAATGGAGTTGTGATGCCATCCAAGCAACGGTTTTCCAAGTGAAGACACTTTTCTGTGGCGGAGGTGGCTTCAATTCAGGTCGATATGCATGTATCTGAGAAGGAACAAGTATTGTTTGTCGCCTTAACGAGCAATCAACTTACTGACATGCAATAGGATAGCACTTGTATAAATCGATGGAGATCGTTCTGCAGGAAATCCTCCAGTTTTCTTAACGCCGCCAGATTGAACATCGGTTTCCTTGACTTGAAGCTCCACCAAAGGGAATGAGCCATCGCGCGCGCTGATGGCAAATCCGCGGGATTCAACGGATATCTTTTCAGCATCATTGGATAAATGACGTAGTCCATTTGCTTTTTTAAATATGATTTTTGAAAAATTCTTAGGCTGAGGCGCCGTTTCAGGTGGTCGCTTTCCTTAGCAACCAATGCGATCGCCCTAATCTGCAAAAGTTACATGAAAGATCCAAATATAGACTAAAATTAGCGCTCACTCTCGCGGCACGACATGTCACTTCGTCCAGGCGGCGTGCGTGAATTTTAAAGGTTAAGTAACGCAGGTGCCTGAACAGCAGATACGAATCTCGCTCCAACCTTTCGTAGTTGACCGGATGTCGCATTGGTTGGTCCCAAAAAGAACCCGCGTATAAATACGGTAGTGTCTTTGAGGGTGATATTCGAGCTAGCGATGAAGCGATCTTGTGAAAAGCGAGTCTAAGTTCGTCGGCATTGCATGAATCCACCTTGTTTACGATATGCTGCAAAAAACCATAAAAATTCCTTTAAGCATTGCAAAATTCCCACCAAAAGCTTCGATTCAAAACGGTGAAACTTCTTGAGTACTGTGGACACTTCATCGCTGACCAACGGTCTCCTGGCATCGAACAGGAACAAAATAGAGTCTGCCTTTAATGCAAAATAATTAAGGACACTGTCATATTCGTAGTCCCGAGGCGGTTCTTCGCTTTTTGGCAAAATACCCGGCGAATCGACCAGTGTCACATAACGAAGGAAAAGTGCCGGGAGATAAACTGCGTAGCAGCGTTTAAGCGTTCGTTCATCTAAGTATTTTAAGCCTAAAGGTTAAGAAACGTCAGTTGTTTAACAGGGAAGCCGAAATTGCTACTCTGATATGGAAACTTGTTGTCATTAATCATATACTGAGCGGAAACCTGTTTGTGCTCTTGACCGTACAGTAATATGAAAAAAGCATCCGTGGTTGGACCTTCCCCAATTCTTGAACCAGCATAGTCACTTTTCAAGAATTGCTGAATCATTGTCGTCTTTCCCACGGAGTACTCGCCGACGAGGAGAACGCATGGTGGGCATCCGAATTCAGCGTCGGTTATTGGATCATGGCCTAGCAACGAACCGGGCACCAGTTTTTCAGATGGTCGTACTTTGTTGATATAGTGGAGATGTAGTGCTACCGGAAAGGAAACTACTACTCGATTTCCAGCCTTCTCTTTATCCGTTGAAGCTTTTGATAATGCCGCTTCGTTATCCATAACTTCGCTTACTCATCTTTAAACGCTAAAGTATTTCTTGACTGCCCTTCTTAACCCCGCAATTCCTTCAACAATGAAAAGCATTCCCAGTGAAAGCTTTCCAAGCGCGCGTATTGCCGACTTCTTTAAAATGGTGAGGTGAACTGTGAAACGTCGCTGTGTCCAGTTTGCAAGCGCGCATAGATTTCCTCGGCTGGTGTGCATGGATGAAAGTAAGCTCAGCAAAAACGTTTTAAAACTTCATTTTAAAGTTACATACAATGTATATATATGATACGACAAATCTGAAAATTAGAAGCACTCAGACTGCGTACCGTCGGCTCAGTGTAGACGCTACAGTGAAGTGGCCACGATTCAATGGCCTCTTACGCCGGACCATCAGTAACCGGATCATCGATCAGTACGGAACGTTGCCGCGGGTGACCAAATTCCGGGCACGAACGTTACAGGACCCGAAAATTGAGTATCAGAATTGGGATACTCAAGTATTTGCTAACAGACTGTGCCACGTATCAAACGTCCGCGACAGGGAAAGGATACAAACTTTACTTTCTCAAAGAGACCAACCTTCCAATCACACCAAAACACATACCTAAAGCCGCCCAGCAAAACAATTTCTCAGGTTACGAAGAATACGTTCCTTTAATCCAACAGTTTATACTTTATCAATCGGTTCCGTGGCCTGTCCACGACACTCCGCCCGTACAACCAGCTCCGTACTGTGCCCTTGTTTCCCTCCAATAACGTCAGTCGAGTCACTGGTCTTCCGTACTGGCCTAGCTTGGTTTCCACAATCGCCTTGCCTATGATTCAATCCGGACTGTCAATGACACGAACCACTCTGCCCGTCAAGCATTCTCCTCTCTTCACGGTTGTTCAGTCACGAGTACGAGATCGCCAACTCAGAGATTCGCAGCGTCGTACCACCGTTTGTCCCCTCGCTGCAAGGTTGGCAGACATTCGCGTAACCACCTTTTCCAGAACCGATTCACAGTCAACTGCGCCGTTTTCCAATGTCGCCACAGTGAAATTCGATTATCTACAATGTCGGATAGTATCTGCGCGTTTTGGTGGCCTGTGAGTAAATGAAGGGGCGTCAGTGGTTGCACACAATCAGGATCATTCGTTTGATAAGTTGAGCAGATGCCCGTTCGGCAGCCCCTCCACTTCGGCAAATACCGTTAATAACGTCTCATCATGTACGGAGTTCCCACATGGAGTGGCGGACAAGGCATTTTTCGCAACTGCTATTAGCCTTTCCCACGCACCACCATGATCAGGCCCGCCAGGCGGCCTGAACTTCCAGTTAATATACCAATCTGCTAGGAAGCGGCCCAGTTGCCCTTTCTGTTGAAGTGCGTTAGTCCCAACGAATGTTTTGGCATTGTCAGATACAATCGTGCTTGGGCATCCTCTTCTAGCGATGAAATACCAATAAATGAATGCACATCCACAGTATAAGTGACCTCCAGATGAGCCGCTCTGGTGGTTAAACATGTGAATATATCATTCGCCGCGACGCTGTACCTCCGGGGACATGCAGCGTTACTCGGGCAACTCCGCCCACTGACTATTATGAATCCTTGTGCACCTAAATATGGCCCTAACGCTGCTACTCTTGAACTAGCTAAAATCTGACCGGAGCGTGACACAATAGTCCAACCTCATAACGGCTGCCACGCTTCCTCGTTGAAGCTTTCAAAATTGACTCGCTGCATTCCATTTCCACAGTTCCCCTTGATTTAACATTTGGCTTTGTTCCAAAGCTTTCTGTCGACCAGAAGCGTTCCAACAGAGCTCCGATGCATGGCATTTCGGTTTCGAAGAGGCCTATTTTGTTCACCTGACGCATAGTTGTGTTGTTATTTGGAGTCCTTTGTATCGGACCAGCGAGCATTCAGCCAAGTGGCCCGCGAACGGCATAGGGCTCTCCTTGCCTAGCCGGCGAACGTACCTCTAGCTGTCGATGAACTTCAAAATGATCAACGCCGAGCAATACCTGCACTTCAGAATAATCAACGTCATTCAGTGGCATGTCTTCTACATGAGACCAACTGGCCTTCGCTGGAGAACTGGCGATTCTTCTGTGCGAACAGATTCACTCCGTTCGCCGTGAATGCTTCACTCACTTGCGGCGCATAGGTTCCTTCACACGAAGCAACCTCGAAAGACACAGTCAGCGTGGGGATCGGTTGCCGATCCTTAAACGTCGTCAAACATACGCCAGTTGGCTTCAAACTTAGCCCCAACTTGCGTGCTAGGCATTCCGTTATTAGCGATGCCTCACTTCCGCTGTCCAATAGAGCATATGTCTTCTTTCTTGCTGAACTATTGCGAACCATAATCGGCACTACTGATAGCAAAACGGCTCTGTCAGAAATCGTTGCACCTACTTGCACCACGCTCAAACTTTCACGCCGTTCTTGTTGCTCAGACAAAACAGGTTGTGTCCTGTCAACATTATGGCAAAGTGATGCGCCATGAAGAAGTCTATGATGTTATTGTGAGCGTCCGGAAATAGGGCATGACTTCATTGCAAGTACGAGACCGATGACCACAGCTTAGGCAAACAAAACAACACTTCTGCTTATCTAGCAACAACCTTAAGCCGATCGTCCAATGTCATGGAGTTCAACTGATCGCACTGTGCATGATGGCAGCATCCATTGCATGCGGTGGGCAATGGCAATGCCGCCTTTGTTTGCCGACTTGGGATTAGTTTGAACATCGTACCTTCATCAAATATCGCTGCCGAACGTTTCGTAAGTACAACTTCGTACAACAGTCATCCAATGACTGAAGACTGGCCGGGCACGCAAAATAACGGGTTTTCTCAGTCCATTTTTCCAGTAGACGTGGAGTCAGTTTTGTCACGACGTCTTGAAGATTCCCAGCCGATACCGTCTCTGCCTGATACCCGATTTTAAAAGAGAGCAGATGATTCCACGGAACTCGCAGGAAGCGTTCAAGCTCTTTCAAATCTTCGCGCTTCAACGGCTTCATATCCCTAAGCGCCTTCAAGCTATATCTCGCTGGGGCCTCCAGAAACTGTCACGTATCAAACGTCCACGACAAGGGTAGGATACCAACTTTACTTTCTCAAACAGACCAACCTTCCAATTACACCACCAAAACCGTCCAGCAAAACAATTCGCAGGTTACGAGGAGTACGTTCCTTTAATCTAACAGTTTATACTTTAGCAGACGATTCCGTGGCTTGCCCACGACAAACTGATTTGACGACTGAACGTCTCATAACGGGTCAACGATTTTTTGTAAGAAAAACGGATTTTATTCCCATTATACGAAATCACGGAATAGTAGTCGAAGCTTTCGGAACGCGACTGGTTCTCTATTCAGCGATAGGGCAAAGGCAGTTGTAATTGCCTGCAACGGTGTTCTTATGCTCGAGATAACGGGTCAAGGTGCTAATGCGCAGCACCCGGTCTGATTGACCAGATCAAACCACGCCTCGCTAACCTCGACGCCTTTGTCTCGGTTGATGGAACGGGCATTATAGCAAATGTAGAATGCTTCCTTCAGCTTGCATAGGGAAAACAGGCTCTCGCGACATAAGATCTTCGGTCGGGGGTCGAGCGAACATTGAGAGGAAAGTTCGACGCCCGCTGAGCCTTTGATCGAGTTCGCCATCGTTTTCCGTGGATCTCTTCTCTCAGTCGTCATCTCTGTCGGTTTCTTTCTTGGTCTGCCATGTCCTCTTCGTTGTGAAATGTCTGCTGGTGTTGGCGAATTATTCTTGTTGATCTGCGTTGGCTCTGTTCGATCGACAAGCGCTTTCCTGTGGCTGTTGACCCCGTCTCGGTGTTGCCTGAACCTGTGAAACAAAGTGTTGCCCGTTTCTCCTATGTAGGAGGCGTTTCAACCACATGTGATCTTATAAACAGCACCGGGTCTCTCATATAACGGCACTATGGTTGGTTGTAGTCTGTACTTTAGTACTACAGGACAATCAGTGGCGCAAGCGCTACTACACTGTCCCAAAACAATTGATATTTGAACATCGCCAGTTCATTGGGCCATTTTCTCGGTTTCCTGCGTATATTGCTGTTATACATAGTGTTCGAATTACCTGTCTTTTGAAAACAAAAATACAATTTCTCTTTCGAAAGGTTCGTTTATTCTGAAGAGTCACCAGCGTTGCGCACCAGCTTCTTTAGAGTTGCTGACAGCTGAATAGAGTTATCTTTCTTGATAAACAATGTCCTCGAAAAGGAACGGGCTAGAGCATATGAACGCATTCAATTCATCCCTGAATTCAGCCCTACAGTCCGTTGACGAGCAACATGAGATTTTATTTGGAGATTAACATTGGTGCGTTCAAGTTGCCCAGGAAATGAGCATTCACTTTTTCGAAGGAATGAAAGTCTACGCCGTTAGCTTTGCCATAGACAACTCATCCAACAGTATAAAGCAAAAAACGCGACCGGGACGAAGCTTACTTTACTCTTAATATAAGCAATAGAATATCAATTAAGAATAACACGGTACGTTTTACAATGCTTTCGCACAAAATGCCTGCGGGATAAGTAAGGACAATAAATAGAAGATTCGTTTAGGAAAAGGTCTTCTAGAGTACTTCAAGATTCGAAATAGTCCAGTAATATGAGAAGGAACTTGAGGAATTCCATACAAAGTTAGAGTATGACCGTTTTATTAAAAAGGTCCTAAGTGGCCGTTTATCTCAACCCCTCCTGATGAAGATGGGACTGAAGATCCCGAAGGTTTCGATTCCCCTTTCTAGTCCTTTGGTCTTATATGGTCGTTACGAAACATTCCATTTTCAAACATGAAGAATCTTTTTCGCCTAACTCTTATGGCCTTCTGAAGGCTGAATGTACTTATCTGGCTTATAATTCAAAAATATCCTGAAAAATATATCACTCTAAGTTCGGCATGTTACGTGCGCAAGAATCCCAGACATAATAGTCTTCTTGAAAGGCACATGCCTATCGCCCCTTGGTAAAGCAACAGACCTGCTCACTGTCCAGCAGATGCAAGCTGCTTTTGCATGAAAAGGTGATGAAATATAATCATATGAAAAAAATCTTTCAGGTGCAGGAGAGACGCATGAATCGGCAGCGTTCGCAATTAGTATGATATTCAAAAGTCCCCTTAAGCAGTTTGTCGCCACGACTAACGGTTAGAGACCGAATTATAACATGCTTTTCTAACGGCAGAACGTGAGGTTAGAACAGTACTGCTCCACTGGTCTACGTGCAGAGCCAAAGCAGAAGTGAACAAGGGTCCACATGTGCTAGTCACCAAATTAGCTTGCCTTAAACGGCGCAGGTGAACGACGTCACTCCATTTCAAATAGATACCACTACAGCAAGGCACGACGGAAGAAAAGAGACAAATGACGAGGTCACTCAAATGCTCTTCCTATACGCTAATATTCAAAACAGAACTTTCACACTGAATGTCAGATAAACTTCCGCTGCCCCTGTAAGAAGCCGTGTGAAACTCTAATAATGAAAGCACGCTTTTACAAGTCTCCAACAATTTTCTATTCAACTCATGAATGAGAGTAGACGGAATGAGGATCTTTACAGTAGCTAACCTAACCACAGATCGACAACAGAAGTCAACAGGTAACAGACAATGGATACTGCGACGCGATCGACGTATGCATAAGTCCCTCATTGACAAAATGTAGCGGAAATAATACAGTATCGTAATGCAATAAGAAAGAGGCGTTCTAAACAGACGAATCCTGAATGCACAAGAACTTTATACTTTCATGACGCCCACTCACGCTCGCTGAAGAACACTAACTTTCGCACATTAAAAAAAGAAGGCCTTACTTTCGAAACGACCTTATTGACGTCTAATTTCCTGAGTCAATTTAAGAGCGGAAAACTGCAGGAGTCGGACACAAACAAATGTCCTCCCACTTGCACGACTGTAACCGCTAAGAGAAGTGTGACCTTCAGCAGATCACTGCACTGCAATTCATGCAGCGTGAAATGAAGCTATACGTATACACTTAGCTATTGCCAAACGCATTTAAAGTAAAACAAAATAAACTTTCCTGACAACTATTTGTCCTTTTAACGGTAAAAGAAAAATAGCGCAAACAGTACAGCATAAATTAGTCTCATTATGAATTCTACTTGGCAATGTGCCTATTCGATCCAATGCAAATTAATCATTTAAGTCGAATGATTCATTAAAATATGATGTCCCAAACGCTCGCAGCGTTTTCACGCATAGTCATATGGAATAACAACAGCTACTTCCACCGCGGCTCTGCTCAATGAGATTCAACAGCCTCTTTCAGCACAACGGCAAACTGAAAGATTCGTCACGTCACGTGAGCTGTTACTGCTTGAAACTTTCCAACTGCTAAAGTTGATTTAAATGCCAAATTTTATACAGAAACCGATGCGAAAACAAAAATTCCCCAACATATAACTACGACCATCACTACGTGTTCCTACATATGATACAAGTGCCCAATACGGAAACAAAGAGCTACGCCTATATTGCTAAACATAAATAAGCAGTCATTTCTAACAGCAAACATTCCAACAGATTCGACAAAATGCTAAAACATGCACAACCTTTGCCCCATGAAAAGAGGCGAAGCAACGACAAGCAGGCACGAGAATTAATAGTTAAAAAACAAAGTGGAAGCTAGTTTCAACAAAATTCCGCAAAATTGAAAATTTGAAAAAACAAAACGATTCTTCAAACGTCACCCACAGTCAACAGGCTAACAATTACCGGCAAAATATGCGGAAAGATTCAACAACTAAGAGATCATTTTTTCCACAGGAAGCGTCGTACCTCCGTTGGACGGAGGCAGAACTAAGTACTATTGCCATTCTTTTCAGAGCTAGTCGTAGGTTCGACACCTTTGGGCGGAACAGTATGGCGCTGGACGAATCCACGAGCTGAAAAAGGGCAATTAAGAGCGATAGCAAACATTGTGCAATGCATTACGTAGTTTCAAGACGAAAACCTTTCTTGACTTGTCGTACAAGGTCGCAGATTTCACAGCGCTCTCTGGATGTGCGCTCACTTTCTTGACCATAAACTCATTGTCGACCGTGCGACAATTAACCGAGCCTGAAAAATGCAACAAATAAACCTTAGCTGCAAGCAGCCCCAATAAGACGGTATATAATGTTTTTTAAAACAATAACTAAACAGTTGCTTGCACAAAAGTGCACACTTGGAAGGACGAACACTGCATAGTTTTCGTGAAGCGAGTGGAAGGGAACTTGCCTGCGCTTGAGCACCGTGAGAAATTCCCATTGCCAGCGCTCTTAGTTCTTACCAGTTTGAATACATTAAGTCGAGGGGGACTGCCCTGACCAGAAACAGTACCTAAACAAATTATGCATAAATAACCGTTTCAACGAGCATTACGTGCTTCCATTGTAGAGGTAAAGTTCTGTAGTCCACTAACACAATCTAAATTCTACAACTCAAATCACAAATCACTGTTCAATTAGCCAACAACTAACGGAAGAACAAGATGCCACTAGTACTAGTGTGTGCTATGTTTTAAATCCGGAGGAAAAGATTTTCGAACGTTCCGATTCTCGTCTATTTGAGTGTAGGTATGCTTGTACTAAAAGAATTTATTGCCTCACAATGGAAACGGTTTCCAGGTTACCACCACCAGCTATACTCAACTGCTTTGGTAAGAATTTTCAAAATGTTTAACGAGTAAATTAAATGAAATGAACGAAATAATACCTGCCGCTTTCTTCACTGGCGTAGCTGACTCATTTTTGCTACCATCATCATCTAAACATTTCAATAATAGGCAAGAGAATACGGTCGTTTCGCAAAAACCGACCAAGTCCGTGTTTTCGCTGCATAATACTGGTGCCTATATTGTCAAAAATCGATTTTGTTTTCTCCAGTGTTTCCAAAACTGACATTTGGAAAGGGGACATGGTTGTTCGTTTCGAACCGGACGACGTGCTGGAGCCTGCGGAATGCATCGCTTAAGCAACAGCCAACTTCAAAAACAACGGTTGACCAACCTGCATCGTCGACAAGCTTCTCATCGGGATTATCAACGATCAGTTCGGTAAAGTCGAACTCATCAGGGTCATAATTACCGGTAGAAGTAGTTGGCCGGTTAGAATTATTCTCATTTTTCTTCGCATCAGATTGAGCATCTTTGGAAACACGTCTGACCACAAAAGGGGCAAACCGATCGAAACTCGCCTCACTTCTATCACAACTCGCAGTTCGCCTACGGTTACTGGTTAGACCAAGCTGAGGAACGATTGCTTCCAATACGGGTGGTGGGCTGTCACCTTCGCGCAAAATGTTAACTAAGAAACTTATAACTTGTAGAATACGTCGGGGCAGCAAAATTGCTACCTTCCGATGAATCCAGGTTACTAACTTTCTTCTGGGATGTAGCATTGTCACTTGTCGCTGCTGCGTTAGGCACGTTGTCACCCGCTGAGATCAGGGATCCTCCCAGGCTCTCTTTATTGCTGAACTCATCAGCACCACGAATATTACCATTCCCACCTGCACAAGTCTTCACATTTTCGTTATTTTCCCAACTGTCACTCTCCTCGCTTCCGGTTGATTCATCCGAGCTGATCTTACCAGAAAATTTTGTACTTTCACATAATGAGTAATCTGAGATTTTTAAAAACGTTGCACAGACACTGGCAACACTTGCTTTTCTTTACCCCGACACTGGCTACAGTAGAAACGACTGCCCGTAATGCATGACTTGTGAGCTGCCGATCCGCCGCAGATGAAGCAAAATACCAATCTCCACTTGCCCGTACCCGCGTGCGAACGTCCATTCTTGCAAAAGCAAACTTTAACGGAACACACCTCTGGTCGCTGCGTCAATTCGTTGTAGTCAGCATCGGTATTCCAGGAACAGTCCCTGTTTTTAAAAAAAAATTTAATGGCCCACGACAAATTAACACAACGACCTAACCTAGTCGGCACGTAAATGCCAGCTTCAACCATCGCTTTGTGGAAAACCTTGCAATTACGACATACAGGACAACAGAAGTAATATGCACCAGATTCTAAGGCCATTTTCTTAAAGTAAGAAAGCATAGAAGGCGAGCTCTGCAGAACAATCGCGTTTGGAAACAAGAGAAGCATTAGAAGTCAGTTATCACAGTCAAATGAAACGATGCCAGAATAGACCGCGTTACTTTATGAATGAAAAAAGCTAATTCCCAATATTAGTTAATTCAAAAAGAGCACTCTAGCCCTCTGTGGTTAGTTACCAATGGCTAATAAAGAAGGAACATGTTCAGAAGAAAACGATGTACGTAGTACATCATATGAACAACGCGGTACCTACGTGTCAAATATTAATGCTACAGCGTGCCAAAGCAAACCTAAACATACTTCGTACGATGTGCAATCAAAAAAGCGTTTCTTTCAAAAGCATCTCTTTGCCTTCAAGTTGTAACTTCGCTGTAGGGATGCAAGTATCAACGCTGTCACTGGTCAATAACCGCATTTAGTTTTACATTAAAAGCAAACTAGTACACAGATGGTAAAATTGCTTAAAGCATCAACTTTAATGGGAAACTGCAAGTATTTATACCAACCTGTACGCATGTTCTGTGCATGTAATTCTTATCACAACATGGTGGCTTCATATAGGCGAAATTATCTAGTCCGATAAGTTCCTCGTAACAGATGGTACAGCATGTGCCCGCTCCTGGAATGGACGAACAGCGCATATGTTGCGGCACATCGTCGCAGCAGTAAGCTCTGCAATTTGCAGCTTGTCTTCGAATAAACGGAACCAACCTCCACTAACTTGTATTCTCCAAAGAACTCAAAAGCCCCTCCGGACGACCGGTTACACCCAAAATGAAACCGGCGACCACAGATGAAGCACGGAATCGTTGCTCGACCTTTCTTGCAATACTTGCACCGCTAAACAGCGTATTAAGCATGCGCAAAAGTCTGAACAATGATAAGAGAAAAGCAGATACTTTCCTCGCAAAGGCTTCAGCCAGGCGGACTATTGCCTTTCCGCTAAATCCCATTAATGGGGTCGTATCATCGACTCCCTGGACCAGGCTCTCCGAAAAATACTTTACCGCCAATTTACTTTTAAAAGAAACAAGAACAGCATATTACCATACAAAACTCGTGTATATACAGCTGCGAATCTCCGTCTCGCCTTAATAATCCACTCCCTTCCTCTGAGCTGGACTCTTCTTTACAAAGCAGACAGGCTTGTTTAGGCGATCCCGCATTAGGTTGTCGCGGAATTTCTTCTGCAAGTACATAAAGTCAAACAAGCAAAATAATCTTGCACAGAAAGCTCTGATGGAAAACTTAACTACCAGATACCTAGCAAAGTACTACGCCGTAATAATCCGCATGGGTAACTCCCATTAAGCGAACACTAGCTTCGTTAAAGTGCCATTCGTGGAAGTCAAGCGAAATAATGCAAAAGTGCAGTTGAAATTTGCATTGCAAATGTCAACGAAACGAATGGTACTATCAAGTCTGACTTACCAGACGGTGTTGCCATTCACCCGAACAACCTAACCACCAACGAAACAACGATTACCACTACAGCAAATACAGTATCATAACTAATGATTCTCATCCAACGAACCTACACGCATTATTACTGTGGTTGAACGACATTCAAGCTCACCTGCGTCGCGTAACTTAACCAGCTGCTTTGAAACGCTAGGCCAGCATAGCTTCATATAAATGTTTTCATTAAACTGTATGGGTAACTTTAAACTTGACGCGAACTTCAACTTGACGCTCGACCAACTTGCCTCCTGATCAACTTGACGCCCGTCAAGTTGCGCACTAATCGGGTTACGTAGTTAGGGCACGCTTGTCGTTTGGCATTTGACCGCCGACGATGGCGGCAAAGGGTCCTTTCGGATTTTACCCTGAGTTGGATGCGCCGCAATTCTAGCGCGATGAATTGGGTATTTGAACGAACGACCGCAAAGTAACGGCAGCGATCCAAAGGGGGTACAGTACAAAATGGCGCCGACAAAATGGCACCAACAAAATGGCGCGGAACGGGATTAGTACTAATCGAGCCCAGTCTCTGAGCTACCACTACGCCATGTGTCCATGGCTTCCTTTCC
>KN538379.1:708371-744128 GCA_000797535.1 Trichuris suis
GGAAGATAGAGGAAGCATTCTACATAAAATACAATCCCAACATAACAGGGACAGTGGCATCGCAGTAAGCGACTCCTGGGCTAACATTGTCAGGGCCACGGACTGCTATCTTTTAAATGACTTTCCTGCGGTTGGACAAGGATTATTCATGATGGATTGTTGGCACTAAACAACTCCCCTCCCGCTGTTTTTGCCAATTCATGCGTTCGAGTTCCGTACACGCTAAGCAAAGTTGCAAGTGAAATCATAAAAGCCATTATTACGAAGAAGGTCCGGCACAGACCAGTCGAGAATGTCGCCGCGTAGCGGCGGCAAGAGCGGCTGGTTAAACATATTGCAGATTCATACGCTCCAATCTGGTTATAATTACATTTGTCATATGTATAAGGCACCTCGTTCTAATTACATTTCCATAAAAGTGCGCACGAGGTGTCTCAATTAAGCAAACTGGCTGAGTTCATGGTCACCTTATTAATTTGGCTGAATACATGCACCTTACTAGGCGTCCAAACTTCAGAAAAAATGAGCTTCTAAAAGTCAAACGACCATGAAGAGTAATTACAGGCAAAGCCTGTAATATACGGTAGTCTTTCTTGGCCACAGATTTGGGCATTCACAGGTAACAAATTCTGAGTACATTCAAATTCAAGTATAAAATAGAGTAGAATATCGCACATAACTTCCTCCTCTATTCTTTAGTTTATCTCTGCATTACTTATGATACCTAATTCTATGCAAATATGGTTAATGCTGTGTTACACGTGCTATTAATGCATTGTCCTCCCCAAGCAATAATGACGGTAAACAAGTCTGCACATGTCCAGTGCACGTATTAGGACGCTTTTGGTACGTGTACGTCCTGATTGAAGGACGCTTTCAAGTGGCCGTTGTGAACCTGACGCGTTTTGATATCACGGGCTGCATTTCACCTTAGCTGCACCCAAGGAGAATCAATCTTAAGAAAGGCATTTACTGATTTTCAACTTGACCCTTTGTATATTTTTTATTCTGACTATCCGTATTGAAACAACTGACAGACTGGTACGCATAATTAAATATGTGGATAATCAGCTTTCAACGTTTATGGTGTAATTACGAAACGTAACGTTTCTTCGTACTAAATCCAAGCAAGAACGCAGAAATGTTTGAAGGAAAAGGGAACATTTGAGCAGGAACGATATTTAACTGTACCTGCATCCCGATAGATCGATTTAAACAGAGCGTGTTACTGATGCGTAGACGCCCAGCAAAATCCCTAATCCGCAGCTCTGCCAGGTACTGTGGATCAATGCTGACACTGCTATAGATGGTTGCATGTCCAACTGGAACCGCGAGAAGTTTACTTACGATGGAACACGTGGACGCTCGCTGACCCCAACCACTATCAGGCAATCAAGTTTTGGCGCTGCGAAAACCGTTACGCCTTTGACTTAAGACAACTCTTCAAACCTCTGCGCAGAAAATGAGACGAACATCAGACAACCGCTAACGTCCTGATCTTGATCACGATTTGTGAGATTTCGCCGCAGCGCTGTTTTCCATTTAGGTCGGGAGTATAATTCAGGCACAGTAACGTTGCGTAATAGGAAAATCTCGGCACGGTGAAGCCCAAGTGTTTTGACATCCAAATCATCTTACCAACTTTTAATATTAGTACCAACAAACCCGACTTTGCTTGCATCACCGCAAGGTTAGCGACGCAACATCACTCGCGGCGATTACGAATTCAGCAGAGCTTGATTATTTTTGTTAAGAAGAGCACCACGCCACCTTCAGCGATCATTAAATTCAAATTTACAGCCCGAAGAAACTCAAATTGTCGCTGTATGTTCATGCCAAATCAGGAATACTTTTCAAGCCAAACATTCCTTTCGAGCTGCACACCTCCTGTCCGGTCGCTATAGATCAACTTCCAATCATTGAAACGACATATCACGCTGTGTGAGCATACATCTTAATCTACACCGTCTTCTCGTCAACAGGTTCCTCTTGTACGCGTCACTTTGATTCAACCATTTCATTGTTGTTCAGTATTTAAAACTCTGCATCTTCTCTTACCCAAGCCAATCATACGTTAGCATCAAATTTGTCGCATTTGTCTGATACAGAAAGCGTTTTCTAAGACATCAGGCATTTCTGCTGCTAACTGCCCAGTTTAGGATCCCATGCTCCTTCGTTCGACGGTGCGCTTCTGCCTGAGAAACAGTGCTGATTCTTTGGTTCAGTTGAACTCTCAGACCTCCCTCAGAACCTTTCTACTACTCGTTAGGAAGCTCTGATGCAAACGTTCCAGAAATAGATAAATGGATGACCTGCATATCGGCATCGCATTCTTCAGCAACGTGGGGTGACTACTTCTGTGGCAAGCGCATGCGATATACAGGTAATCAATTGCTTCCACGGCTGGGTACGCTGAAAATGCATGCTGGCTGTCGTACTACTGGTCTCGGTACCCGCGAGATTTCGGCTCTCAGCAGTTGAGTGGGAGAAGACATAAACGAAAATTTCTGGAAATGAACAAATCATAATTTGCTCTGTAAGCCATTCTAGGTAACGTGATGAAATCATGCGCTATCCCGCTCCGTTCCATGTGAGCAGCGTAAGTCACTGCTTCTCCAACCTATTCATAGCGCTGACGCAATATATGAGTGACGCACTTAGCAACTGCTCCAGTTATTAGAACGACAATGACCTCAAAGAGATAGACTAACGATGGTAGCAATTTAGATGTGCCGTAAGGAACAATTCTACATGTCTAAGGGTTATTACTGTTGATAGCGAGCGGTGAGAGTAATTAAAGCACGAAAACTCAAGTAACAGTTTACCAATGGAAACGAAGTCCCTGGCCACATTTCTCTATTAATGTCTAAAAATTTTCATATGCATTTTGCCCTCTATAAGTGTGTGAGAAAACCCCACATCGCAGCACCTGCATGGTTTAATTCGGTTCGACTTATTACGTGGACATTGCATCATCACCACCATAAGAAAAACTTCACAATCCCATAAGTTGTATTACAAAATGTTATTATAATTGTTCCGCTTTATTATTTGAATATAGGCGTCCTAACACTGCTATTCGTTGTTATTATCTCACACTGTGCCTAATTTATAAATTAGACTTACCTATAGGCACGCGGGAGTAGATAACGACCTAGCACGTGTTTGCGTTCGTTACTACTATCAGCAGAAAGTTTTCGGAACCAAAAAGCGCAGATATGGAAAGTGATCTGCACTTATTTTAACAAAACTTAAATTTTTGTGCTTCCTGACTGATCAGGGTAATCGAGTACTGTGATATTTAACAGCACAGCACATTTCCACCACGTTTGACAGTTTCCATAAATTAGACCTACCTTTCATTATGCCCTTGAAACTTAAAGCAAAAATTGCGTAACAGAGCACCAATCCAGAATGAAATGTATACTTCACTCGCACGCCTGCATTGCATAGCTATATCAGGATTCAAAATTAGCATGAAAATGAATGATTTCTGCCAGAATTCTCTTGACCACAAACAAAATACAAAATGTCAGATAGGCACTGTTCAATATTGATGGCTTCCACTCGATCGCTCATCTCAAAGATAAGCAATAGCTAACGTCAGAATACGTTGCACAATACTTACAGGAGAAAAGAGCATATCTTCAGGAGGATACACAAATTTGGGTCCAAAGTTTACTGTTGTGGTCATGTTCTTGTATAAGGAAATAGCTGGAAAATACCTGGCATCGTATATGTCGGAGAAAGCCACACCTTGACTAACTCCATTAATATAATACACAATCTGAAATGATGTGTTATTTTTATTTGTTTGGATTTGGGCGTAATACCTTGCTTCCTTTCAGAGGTTTCTGTGTCTTCTGCGTACGAACAGGATCGTCCTTTTCCTCGAAGTAGCAGCAACTTTTGAACTTTATCAACGGCTGGTAAAAATAAAGCAACATTACGTTCCTACTCAACTTGAAAATGCGCGTACCAAATTCTTGCCTGAGGAAGGTAGACGTGCAGATGAGCCAGCAGATTCAGGTAAATGTATAAGGACGCCAAGTATGTCGCCCTCTGAATACGGCGATCCATAATGTTTACCGACACTCTTGTGAAAGCGTGTTCCATGGAGACTTCGCATTGAATAAGAAAACACGTCGTACCCAACAGGACCTTGCAACACACCTTCAACAAAATACCACTAACGGTACATAACAGAGCAAACCTGATATTACCTAAACTTTGCGACCATCCTATTCTAGCATGAGAGTCTTTTGGCTGGCTATCAATTTTCACCTCGTAAAACCAGGTGCCCCGAACCACGTCATGGGTTCCTCTGACAACGCAGTAACCTTTATCGCCCGTTGCAGTTAATCCTTCGTTGCTTAACTTTATCTGCGGAGCTGAAATAGAACATTGTGCAGTCGTAATAAACCAGAAGCAAACATTAAAGTGCTGAGAAACAGGGACAAGGTATAACATGAGCAGTGAGCGACAAAGTAGCTTTTAAACTCACTTTTATTCTCCAACCAGAATACGACGTAAAACTTAACACGAACAAGAAAAATAAAAGCTTAATGAATTTGAATTCGAATTTCAGCGTAGTGCAGATGACTCACCGTATCCCTGGCTCCCCTGCTGCTTCCATAAAAGCAAATGAAAATTCGCAGCGTGCAAGAGCTCTGAACTCACCGCCCCTGGGGTGATTGACCGACAGAAGATCCCTGAACACAATTGCCCGCTTGATTTTGCCAGCAGTTTCCGCTGGACTACTTGTACAAAAAAAATCAGTTTAATCTGCTTTTGCCCATCTACCATAAATCGGTACAGCTCATTTCGACCTCCAAAAGGTACGCTACATAAGCACAGTTTATAAAATGTCATCCAAAAATAGGCATAGAAGTTCGAAATAAAAACGAGAATTACTTCTGTGGCAACCCAAAGTGTATACACACCAATTCATGCTTTATACTGCGTAGTGTGTTCGCTGTTACCTGGGGTTTTCGGTATCAGCGGTGAACGTTGGAATGCGTAGCCTGCGAATTCGGCGGTTCACCTGTATGTCAGAAATGGGCAATCTTCTCAAAGAGGTAATTGACATCTCTTTGGATTTCGTATTAAATTTACTAAAGACTGCTACCCTCTTGTACACACATAAAATTGTTAAAATTATCAAGATAAAGCACTGAACGCCCATAAAATGTCGCGAAAGGTTAAGCTGCGTATTTCCGCTGTAACCCTCTGGATAGACTGACAAGAACAAACGCTTTCAACATAGTAAACATTTGCAGTTGCCATACAATAGCCATGTAACATCAAAAGAGTTAACTCTCTAAAAATGAAAACGTTTTCCAATTAAACATTTAAAAGTGTAAAGAAAATTTTAGATACAAGACAAATTTTTGACTGCTGCTTAAATTCTTCCAGCAAAAGTTCTCACCGCGATCATTTGCAGACATGGTGATTGAGGAAGGCCGAACTATTCGGTAGGATTGACTGGGAATAGGCTTTCCTGCGTGCTCAATACTTTCGTCCAATAAGTGCCTTTAAAAAACAGAAGATAGCGGAACTACGGAGATCTACAACATACCTGTTTGGCGCATTTGGATCACACTCAGCTAAGAAATAACGATACCCATCCTTATTGAAAGGATATTCAATGGCAGTTGACAACTTTGACACTACTCCTTGTCTAAAATGTAGGTAATAAAAGTTTAATTCAACTTTGTCAAATTTTCTCACGCTCTGTTCTTTCGATTCACCGCACTGCCCTGTTGATCCGCCTTACGTTTTCCAGAGCGTCCGCGTGTTGACAGGGCAACTGACTCACCACCGCTAGCATCGAACGCGGCACTCTGACAGGAACTGCGTTCGGGGTTCCTCATGGGGCACATTTTTAGTCCACGCCTTCCTATATCAAAAGAGTAAAAATACAATCCTTTGTATTCAAGCGCGTTGTATTTCGACCTTTCACGGACAAGCAAAACAATAGCAATTCAGTCGACGCTGCTACTCAGGAATATGACGTTGTAAATTAGGTAAGAAATAATAGCAATCCACTTCGACTTCAACATTTACTCAGAAGCAGTTGCCAATTTATTAACGCCGAACTAGGATTGTTCAACGGTTTCCTAAGGCGTAAAAGTCAAGGTACGTCTGCTCTAGGATTTTCCGTACTAATTGTCTCAACAAAATTCATCTTATCCCAGTTTACTTTCACAGTGAAGCACTTACAGATCTGAGACGTGCACGCAACAACGTTACCATTATCATATCCACAAAGCGCTAGAACCCTGCGCAAGACAATGAAATGAAAATGCGAGAATCTTGAAGTTAGATAAACTTGCAGTACTGCGGTGAAGCTGCTTACGATTTCACTTTATCAAACAATACAAGCAGTTCCTCAAACTCATTGGTCCGTCCAAGCTTTATTTCGAGAGTACTTTAAGCTAAAACAATGGCAACGTTCCGGCTCCACTCAACCCAGCGCATTTATTATTCGTGGTCGAAACTAATAAATATGAACCATCTAAGCCTATAAAGCTTCCACAAACCTAAATGTAAACAGTCTCTAAGAAGCTTTATACGAGTACTTTCCACGTTGGAATTGATAGCA
Organism: Trichuris suis; assembly: GCA_000797535.1. Taxonomy (NCBI): domain Eukaryota; kingdom Metazoa; phylum Nematoda; class Enoplea; order Trichinellida; family Trichuridae; genus Trichuris; species Trichuris suis. The sequence continues at coordinate 714,976 of KN538379.1, forward strand.
TGATTTGAACTCAAGGGCACGTGATATTCATTCAAATCTTTTCACGGCTTTCTCCCATTTTTGGTAGACAGTATATCTGTAATAAACCGAAACAGATAGATTGTTTACCAAAAACGGGAGAAAACCGTGAAAAGACGTAAATGAAATCCATTGTCCTGTTACAAGACATTCTGTCTTCATAATAGTGATATTGATCAATCAATAATTTTAGCGTATTCCATGTTATCTCTACCGCTTCCATCGTAAAGCAAAATAGGCCGGCTTACATATCAATGACTTTTGTAAGCGCCTACAGCGGTACTTCCCATTGGTACCACGCGTTCAAAGTCGAAGCCTTATGGAAATTTTGCCTAAGTAAGGTCGTCTCTGGTATCCGAACGCACTATGAACGAACTTTAAAGTCCAGCTATTTGCTAACCCCAATTTAAACCTTATTAGAATAGTATCAATGTGGGCAGTGGCATTTTCACTGTTTTCACCGATAATCACATTAAGCTTGATTCAACGCGGTGAGATTTTGAGTAGGAGGGCGTCACTGGACCTTTGCCACCAGGTAGAGTTTTTATTCGACACTTGCAGCGGTATAGGATGTCTTTCAATTTATGTTTTTTTCGTTGTGTAGTTTCCTGAAATCTTTTTCCCTTTGTTTTCTGACAAAGGGTCTCTTCGCATTTTGCGTAACGCTTTGTTGGGAAGTACAACCTCGGAAAGGGCAATTACTGCAACTCGGTACTGCTGTTTAGTGATGCAATTGTAAACTGCAGGAAAAGGAATGAAGCAAAAGAGATTAGGTATACACGTAATGCGACCAACAGAACCAATTATCGATGTGGACCTCTTTATGGAGTTGGTAACTAATTGGCATCGAGAATACGAAAACGATGGCACAGTGGTAGTCCATGATGATGGGTTGGTTCAGTATCAGTTGATTGGGCATCGTTCGCATCATATTTTTTATGCTGCTCTAGTGCTGAACAAAGAGACATTGACTTGCAGCGTTTCAAAACAAGCCCCAGTAGACGAGCTAATGAATAATGGAAATTTATTGCATTTCTCCAGGGGTACAGGAGGAAAACTTGAGAAAGCTATTATTAGGCAGTTAAAGGATGCGCTAGAGAAGCGAGGTTACACGTTTTTGTAAATAAAGCCTTGATCATAGCCTCTTTATTGTAAACGGAATCACAAAAGAAGTCTATCTCAGCTTCATAGCTGCCGCTGTTGTGAACCGACCCGCTCAGCGACACAAGTCGCCCGCTTTGCTGCATGATACAAAACGGATAAAATACACGCTAACGGCTTGCATCGAACTCCACTATACTCCCACTCGCTCTCAGTGTCCTTATAGTGTCAAGTTATCACATCGGGGCTACGCTTTTCCCGTCCATTGTTCACTATAGTGCTTCTTGCTGATCTTCGTTTGCTTCATATTTCCAGCGAAAGAAGTAATTCTGGCTGCAAGATTTTCTCATGTCGGTTCATCTATGACCCGAACGGAGCTTCCAGGTGAGTACTTAATGAACAGGCCACGGGCAGGTGGGATAGTCGCACTAGTGAAGCTGGCTGACTCACCAGACCAGACCAGGCGCTCAATAACCCTTCAGCCCCACGCTCAGCGGAACGGTTCGCATGTTATGAAGGCGGGCCATACGAGAGGGATTACAATGGTTGAGCTTTGGACGGCGTAAACACCCACAGCAGAGGGACACGCGAAATAACAACGCGAAACCTGCTTCCAGGCGTAGCTGTGTCATACCTGCGCAATGCACAAAGTGCACGACTATCTCTTCCCTCGCATGCAGGAAAGCGCGACCATGGCGTACTTGTAGGGGCAAGGAGTGCTCCATCGGCCCCAAACCTGCATGTGCCGATACCTAAGGCCTTATCGACGTAGAGAAACGGTAGAGCTCCAAAGTGGAGCTGCCGTAGGTACACCTGCTACATGAAGGTGTCCGCACAAAAGGCACAGTGTATCGAAAGTAGGCATCTGGCAACATGAATATTCCCCTTCGCTCTTATAAATCCGTAGATGCGGGATTGCGTTTCGGCGCTCCGGTTCATAGAGAAGTGGTGCCCTGAGAAGTCGCGTTGCAAAACCTTTGCCGACGACTTAGGTATCACGGCACTGCGTTGTCGTATACGGTACAGAAGTACCGCACTCTTTTCAGGCACGGCATATCGCGTTAAAGGAACCGCGTAATGGAACGGGAAGATGAGAGAAATAGTGGTAGTCTTCATCGCCAAGAGCCCAACAGTCATTGAGGGTGAGAAGGGTCTGACCGTTAAGCTCAATGAGATCATCTGAGCTAACAAATCTGTCCGCATTTATTGCCTTTTCATCGTCCGAAGGGCCTGTACTTGTCAGCGCTGAAAACGGAGCATTGTAGGCTCCGAAAGGACTGGAAGTTTTCTGAAGCGTCTTTCACGTGCCCCAGCTAAATGGTTCGTCTGTTTCCATACCAAAAAGTGTGAAATATTTCAATAGGTATGTCATTCGTCTGATGCACAGTTGCTGCTTGACCATTATTGCTCCTCGAGTGATCATCGTGCAGACAGTCAAAGGAAGGTTCGACAAACTTTCTTCGCATTTCAGTAGGTATACACGTTCTGGATGAGGCATAATTGCTATCTGGCCAATATTCTGTTTCGTCTGAAATTCATGTGGACGTTGGGAGGAAGAATTGGCGACCGCGAAGCCTTTCTCCGCATTTTACTGCGTATACTGCTCAGTTGCTACACATTTGCGAACTGCCTTTGTTAGCCCTTGTATAGTAATATTTTTACCATGATACGTATGCCTTCATTTTCATATCATCATTTGGAGACGCTGGAATAAGGAGTATCCGGCAGCTGTGAAATGTAAGATCTATCGTGAAACCTCTGAAGCGCAAGTGCATATTGCGCTATGTTTCTTTAGTTAATATTTGTACATTCCTTCACTACTTGGGGTTCTGCTATACTAAATTACAGGTGTTGGCGACTGTTAAGGGTGTACAAAAAGCACAAACCCAACATAAAGACCCAGCGTGCACCTTGAACAACATCAATGGAACCCAGCGAAACGAAACTACAAGTGCTAAAATGCAGTAAGCATTCTCTGAAGGCTTAGAAAGCGCTATGACGCATAGTAGAACATTTGTAGCGTTATGCAGGTCATTCAAGTATACTTCAAGCAAACAGCTAGGTGCAATTCAAGTTTGAGCACTCTTGCTGCGCTTTGAGAAAATGTTTCTTCATCCTTCCAAAAAGTTAATGGAATCTTGTAAATGGTTTATTAATTTCAACTGAGCATGCTCCCATTGGGCTTCTTCAAAATGAGGATGCAAATGACTGAATTTATTAAACGTTTTGTGTAAATACTAAACCTTATGCATGACAAAGAATATTAAGGTACCTTAAAATTGCAGTAGTGTTTCAACAGGGAAAACTGTTAGACAGTCGCTGCTGTGGAAAGCGTACGTTTTTAAATCGGAGAAACGAACGAACAGTCCATATTGGATAGTCATAACTGTTCAACTGCTTTCTGCATTATTCATATGCCTGAGGCTGATAAACCCCATTTGCTAGCAACACTCGCACAACCATGCCGCAAGCTTCGTGGCGTCATTAGCCTCACAGTAAGCATAGCTGTGTATGAAAGCATGAAAATTTTGTTCATCCAGATGGTTCTCAGTAAACTTAAATCTCTTAGAATTGGAATTGTTATGCATCCAAGTACGGCAAAGAGGACAGCGCATATAGAAAGTTCCAGAAATTTCTCGCTTTCGTTTCCTCCCATTTCACGGGTGTGCAAGCCATCCTGTCAGGTTCTGCCGAAGTGCAGTTATAATGTATGGTGTGGTTCGCCATTCCAGACATAGATTCGTTGCAACCTTGCAGCTCCTGAGAAATCATTGAATTTGAGGTCCATATCAGTGAGGTAGTTCTCAAACCTATGACATCAAAGTCAAAGCTAATAGGAAATATATTTTCTCTTACACAGGTTCATAGCGGTAGCTATCTGGAGTTTTGCTTCGTGAATACTGTGCGGATGTATTTTCCAGGTGATCTTCGTGTTCTGAAGAAGCAGTACGCGAAAGACCTTTGCTACCTGCATCGGTAGGAGCAACTGGCGTTAGTGCCATCGAAGGTAAAAACGGAAGTCGAATCTGCAAGCAAACATTTTTAAGTTCGTGACCATCTTTTATCTCAGCCGATGGATTGTCAGTAGTCAAAATGGCTGACTTACCATATGAAGTCTTCTTTCGTGCTTGCTTAAAACTGACTTCCAGTTTGCGCTTCTTCTTTCTAACGTTCTTGCAATCATTTCCAGATGAGCCCGTAGACATCCGTTGGTAGAACAGATGTGATTTACTTTCAGCGTCGTCTAATTTTGAGGATGGTGTAAGCCCCATTAAAATGGAAGCATTGCCCGCTTCTTCACTAGACCGACCCATTTGAAAGCGTCTTCTGGTTTTCGAAATATTCAGTTTCATCTTCCGTGTATCGAGACAATTTTTTGGCAGGCAAGTTCTTGAACCTGAGGACGTGAAAACCATTTGCGCCATTTGGCAACACAGCTCCTCCATCGCTTCCTTTTCATCATCTTTCAGAGTATGGAAAGTATTTGGTGCAGCCTCTGTCTGGAAAAACCGTCTTGCCTTGATTCTATATTCTAATAGCTTATGAAGCATGTCATATTTCCTCTTCGACATAGGTTGCTTAAATTCGTTCTGAGTTGGATTAGACGCGGACGGATTGGTGCACGAAGCTTTGGATGGCACCACCGTTTCAGATGTTGGGCATCCATTTTGAGCCTGAACATTTGGCACACATTCATTTGAGCACCCGTCAATCTGCGCTTCAAAACTTGGTCTATATAATTTTTTGTTATTAGTCAAAGCCAGTGGCGTGGCAGAGGCATGGACTTTTTGCATTTCTTCTTCAAACAACTTTGAAAATGATTTCAGATTTTCAGAAGACAGCGTAGAGACTATAGTTTCCACAAGTAACCTAAGGTCGACGCAAGGACTGAGAAAAATTCCTTTCAGAAGTAAAAAATACTTTTTCTGTAAGTTTCTAGTTTTTCTTTTACAATGCTTTGCCTTCTGTTGGCTCGACGCCAATGTGACAAATTTCTTGCTTATGGCTTTACTTTTCTGTGTTGGCACCCTTTGTTTGTTTTGTTCAAGTGCAAAGCTGCGCTCTTCATTATAGCTGCAGTTTGACAGATGGTCCTTCGTTGTGTTGTACTTTGTTGCATCTTGAGATCTTGCTACAGGAAGAGGAAGAGGCGCACTACTGAACTCAGTCGATTGGAGTTCACATAGCTCATGAGTCCATTGATCCCTAGTCACGTTTTGACATGCAATGGTTGGCAGGCAGTCGATGTTTCGTGTTTTTAAAGGTGAGTGTAACTGAATAGTACTGTCAGTACTGCAACCGACGGGGTCAACATCCACGGCTTGCGGGGCCTCTTTTCCATGAAAACAAGGTAGATCAGAAGAGACTGTGGTTTGATCAGCAAGACAACCTCTATGGCATGAAGTTCTGTGCGACATACTTTCTGAAGGAAGCTGCTGAAGAAAAGGCGGACTCTGGAATGAAGCCTGCGAAGGACACTGAGTGCTGCAACTCTGCGGCTCACCAATGACTTGGATATCAACGTCTGAAGTTCCTGCCATTGCATGTGCAATGAAATTCGTATTAGCTGATGTAGTTAGACAAGGATAAGTAGCGTTTCTTGTCTCTTCTTGTCCATTCACGCTTACTGCAAAGTGTTTTTCAGACCCTTTCCATGCTTGTTGGCTTTCAGCCTTCTTTTCTTTTGAAATAATACTTTCGTCCGCGTGACTAAGCTTGGTCCAAGGTGCACTGGCATCTACCTGACTGGCCATCATATCCGTCTGTAACGCTTGATAGCGACAAGGAGGTCGACTTTTAGTTCCACGTTCCACGTCCACGCTGAAATTGCTGGTTCCCACGAGTGCACGTTCTTCCACAGAACTAAATACTGAGGCTGGCTTTGCGGCTGCATCGCAGCTGTAGCTACTTTCAAGAAATCTATCGAGACTATGGTGAGCTACTGGTGGTGAAAAGTGATGGGATCCATGAGTGGTCGATAAGCTATGTTCAGCAGAGTAAACTTCACGGGATGCGCTAACGGGAGGAGCACTTGTTGTGCCATTAGTTGCCCAATTCTGAACATTATCACTGACGTCGTTGGAATCATTTCCCCTTCCATGATCACTGAACTTGCTTACTTCATTTGGATGGGAAGTTTCGCTATTGCAGTTTGCGTCACTTATAAACCTCTTTGCCATTGCAACTGGTTTGTCATACTGCTTGTTTCCAAATTTGTAAATTCTATAAGTCGCATTCCCTGTATTGACGTCGCAACTATTAATACAAGGAGGAACATCTTGGCATTCATGGAAACAATCGCTTAGCCTGGTAAGCTCATGCTCATTTGTTTGTTTTTGCAGAATGTCGCTGCATGTGACTGTCGAAGCAACTGGGCTACCGTTTTTACTATCGCCAACCTGTATCGCCATCGTGTGTGGGTCAGTTGTAGGCGACTGCTTCGCACCATGAAATTGACTTTCATTCTTATTGACCATTAGCTGAGGTGTGACGCACTTCGTGAAGCAGTCAGGCGTTGCAGCCAAACCATTATTAACAGAAATCTGTTCGGCAATTTCACCGCTAATAAACTTGTTCTGCTTCTGAGGCTGCTCTGCAGCTGGTGTAGGAATGAATACAGAATCCACGTTCACTACTGCCAGAGAACCATTGTTGTCACAACTGCTGAAGCTCACTATTTGCAAATGTGGCTCAGTTGTCCGAGGCAGAATGGTAGGGTAACACTTACGACATGACTGTGTTGCCAAATATTTGATACTACCATTCCCTACCACGTAGAACACTTGCTGACTACTTGGCTTTTTTATGCTAGGTTTACAAGCCAGTGATGACCCTGCATTTTGCTTCTGGTAGTTTCCTTGGCCACGTTCTGATGCCAGAGCTTCATCTGTGCCATTTATAGCTGGCGACTTGAAGGATTGCAACACTTGTTGGTGTTGAACTTGACGAATCAGAAGTCCGTAAACGGGTAAACTGTTGCCACTGCGTAGCGTACAAGGAACGGCTTCCATATTAATGAATGGATCCCTTGAGGAGGACTAGCAATGGATCAGTGCCTGCAAGACAAGACAAAGTATTCGTGGTTAAACTGCACAGTTAACGTTTTACTCTGCCTACATAAGGAAGGCTGTATGGCCTTTTCATATAAATCAGGAAGAAACATCAGCATAGGAAAACCTGAATTAGTCAGTTATATGAGCAGAGCTGGGCAGTTGCGGATCTGTTCATCGCTAGAGCATTCATGTGTATTCTCCTTCTGACAGGGACAATGCATGTGTTCTATCAGACGTACTAGTTTTGAGGAAAAGTCATTTAATCCTTAACGGTATACATTATGTTAATATCCAGCGATTCACACAATGCTGGATCAGAAGTACTGTACACACAAAGTATAGGCAACTAAAGGCAGCAGATTAGTTAGCACTTCCCCTGTAAATTACAACGTGTCAAAAAATTCGTTCCTTGGCTCTCACTTCAAAGTTCATGCAGATAACGACAAGCGCAATACCACAACAGAGAGTTGAGAGCTTGAGGAATGCACATGTTCCCTCGTCAGCGAACGCTGGACACAGCTGAAGCTAACATATGCAACGGAGCAGATGTGTTTTACAACGTCTGAATCATTAAACGTTGTGCTTTCCTCTTTGCTAATAACTGTTTATCTGTTGACTACTATTTTCCAATGTGAAAATTTCGGTTTCATTTTAGCCGTTGTGCTTAGAACGACATGCGCACTGCATGAATAGTGCAGGAAGTATTAGTAATTAATCCTTTAATGAATAACTCCAACACGGAATTCCTCGTAAAGGATAAGAAAGGTTGTTGTCTGCTAGTAGGAATTCAGTGGTCGATCACTAAGTCATTACCCAACCTTGCTATATTGTCCTGACGCTGACGACCGACCGAATATCGTCCTGAAGGCTGCGTTTTGTCTAGTACATTTGTTACTGCTTTTTTGCTATTACACTACCCGCCGTCACTTGGCAGACGTTTTAGCGGCATAATAATCGCCAATAACGGAAATCAAAGAAGTGTTTCATAGTATGAGGTAAAACCGCGTGAAATCACAATTATAAGGAATCTGATTTTCTAAAAGAGCAGGCTGGGAAAAGTATTATAGCTAAGCGTTCTCCTTGAACGTTAGATGTTACAGGGGCTATGATGCAAGTTAGCTCAGGCGATAGAAGATATTATCACAAACGAGAAGCTATTATGGAAATGATTTCACAATAATAGTGATAAAAACTTATTACGAAGCGAACTATTCGCTCAGAGAATTCGAAGAAGCCTTTCCATTCTCGACAGCATTAATATTAACAGGCGTTATGGAAAGCATGCTATTACGAAGTTCAATTTGAGCATAAGAAGATATTCTTAAGAAGATGTTTGAAAATTCATATTCCACTTGCGCAGGCATCTTTAGCTAAAATGACGATGCCCAACACTTCGTAGGCGTTATCTTACACAAATTTTTTCAAGGAGGGAATCTCTGACTTTTAGCTGACCACGAAGAGAGGTTAAAAATTTTCTCAGCGCTTCAAAAATCGTCATAAAGTCACGGCATTTGTCACAATGCAGGCAGGCGTCACTGCGTCTGGACATTCATGTAACATAGCATAGAATGGATTTGATCAACGGAGCCGCACCTATCACCATACTTTATCGCTGCGCTGAGCATTAAAGCTTGCGGATAATACTGATACAAAGCTTTAACGTTAAATTAGCTGCAGTTAATTTCACTGTTCAGAAAACGAAGAGGTCGACTGAAGTGGCAATCTGCCGCCTCGACATTTGCACAGGAAACAAACTGCGTTTTTCTATGTTGACATAGTTGTAGAAAAAGGCAACAAAGAAAGGAATCTCACTAGGACGGTTTAGTTCTCTGTTGCATGCAGCTGATCAGCGTAACACAGCGTAGCAGATGGCTGGTAAAATGAGCGTTGACTTCTTTAGCATATGGCAAGTATTCCGCAATGCACGCAATCACATTAAGTCACCTAAGACCGAAAGCAAGATATTATAATCATCGGTCTGTCAAAAGTGAGTTGGTACAATGGAAACGAATCATGTGCAGCAGCCCTATTCGAATGAAAGTCGTCAGGTCAGTTATATCTCAAGCCTGACCATCCCTGATCATTACGTCTCAGCTGACATTTCTGTACGAAGAAGAAACCCTCCAGGACGTGGAATGTTTATGTGAGATTCTGCTCACCAGTGAAACAGTCATAAGTTTGGTATGATACCTCGCAGGGATTGCTATGACTAACTCCCTTCGGAATGATGAAATTCGCTCACTTCTATTAATGGAAATGGCCTGACTGGCAAGGTCGCGATCTTGCAAAGCTTTAACTGCCGCATTATGACCTGAATTTGAAAGAATTCATTAATCAACAGACAAGATATCTGAACGCTGTAGTGTTGAAACTTGTGCAATAACGGCGAGAAAGTGCGACAACAAGTAAAGAGATTAGGATTACCTTCTGCGTTACTGCTGAGGCGCAAGAAAGAACACGTAGACTATTAGGTCGACCAGTAATTGCCTAAAGGCAGTTAGCATCTCTCTGATATTTATAAAAATCAAAGAGTTTACCATGGGAATAAAATCACACAGACCACTTCATCTTTGACTACGTCGAATGAATGTGTAGTGCCGCCCAGATCAACAATCTATGGACAGCAATCCTTAACTACCGCCAATGGACAGCAATTGCCAGTATTTCTACATGTCAGGAATGACTGACTTGATGTTCTAAGGCTCGTGGTGCGCAGAGAAAAGCAGTAATCTTAGCGTCAATTGTCGTCGAATGCCTGAAGTGTATTGATTATCTCCGTTTGCCTAGTATCACAACCACTGTGCAACAGAATACATCCATTAAGGCGCCGAATAGGATACTTCATTCAACGCAGGACAAACAGGTTGGTGAAGGAGTTGATTTGACAGATGATTGCAAAGAGCTAGCTGAGTGACGAGTCGGTTATCTGAAAGGAGCAAACCAGACCAATAGATAAACTCAGCGTAGTTTCAACAGGAAGGCCGAAGTTGTTGAAATGAGTAGATGGGGTTCGCTGCACTGGCATCGATCGCCGCTTTACGCTGCCTCTGTGATACCTCTTTTAACAAGTTACAATCGATTATCAGGGGCGAGAGCAGAGCGAATTGGAGTACGTTAATATAGATCAAAGCTATACTGCCTCTTTTAGTAAAAAGGAATGTTTTTGCTTATACTTCTCCAATCAATGAATTCTTTCAATGCAGTACAAAGTAGGTCTAAGCTTACTGAATACGCGTGATATATTATTTAATATAAACTGACACATCGAAAGGATCTGTTCTAGAAGGGAATGCAGCGCTATGCAAGGGTACGCATGCAGCAGAGGTCAAAAGCATTTGGTTGTAACTTCCAACCCTATTCAAAGCTGCAACCAGCTGACTTCACTGGAACTAATCCGCTGTAGTTTACTTAGCCGTGAAGGGTACACAGGCAATACTGTTTTTATTATAATATTAACAGTTTTGCGTTACCATTCGCTCGTTTATGACAACTGCAGTGACTCTTCCTATGGCTTCGCAGTTACCGTTCCTGAGGAACCGCATCTCCTGCTCTTTCATGCAGTAATCAAATCCTGACAGTTCACAGCGTGTTGCATAAGCTTGTAATAGGTCGATCATGATCTAAACTGATTCAAACGTTAGGCAACTACCTCAAGCCCTGATGAAGGTACGGTTTAGCATAAGCAACTAAAGTTGGAAATGGCTAACTTTGAACAGTTGTAGCAATACTCAGCCTAGCACTGTCTTTCGCTAAATAATTTTCTCATAGAAATTGGATATGGGCTGTCAGTAGCGTACAGCGCGTATCAGACATAGAAACCAAGCTCGCTTCTAGGAACTGACATTCTAACTTGCAAAATCAATCAGGCCATAGGTCTCATCTCGTTTGGTGGAAACGCACGCTTACAGAAGCGTAATCGATGGATAATAAGAAAGAATCATCGAGACTTAGGGATGATTAAAGTCGACTAATGGGGCTAAAATTTTGCATAATAATCTCAGTGATCTCTTTCAGACACGCCATTTATCCATTCTAAACCGGTGCAGTTAGTAAGCGGACAGTACGAAAGAATTAACCACCAGATAAATAAGGACGAAAGCTTGGTCGCCTTTATTGTTTAAATGTGCATAATACGTACTGTTTATCAGAGCTTCACGTGATACGAAGTTCAGACACTTTCAACGGCGGCGTGTTAGTAACATCAACGTGGGATTGAAATTGCACGAGTAGAGGGAGGGTGAAACGCTTGCAAAATGATTTAATATCACGGAATACTTCATCTCACAAACAAGAAAAATTTTTAAAGGCTACTCCTATAAAGCACGTAAGTGCAATCATAACTGCAAACGGCGCATGCTTTGGCCAAATCGTACATGGTGACTAACCGTGGGCAGTTGCTGAACATATGGTAATCTCAATAGGTAATCGAAATAAAAACGCCTAAGCCGTAGTTAGAACTCCCTTTATAAGTCTTGTAATGCCATAGTCATATTTGCACAACGACAGAGAGGCAGCGGTATTGAGAACTCCTTGGAAAGCTGGTTTTCAAGGCAAAAGAAGGGCTGTCCATCTACCGTCAGCACCTTTCGTCTAAGACTAAAAGTTAGGCTAACGTTGAATCACTTCACTGATATTAAGTGAGATCAATTTTCAAAGGGATCCTACGAACTTAAATAATTTATCAGTTGCTAGACAAGACTACAGGTGAACGCAATACAAGCAATGCAGTCACGAAGCTTCCTAAATGGGCATGGTGAACGAAATTAACAAGCTTGAATGTCTCCTCTTAAATAATGCGTCATAAAGCCGGCTTAAGGGAATTCCAGCCAGTCGACAACCTTTCTAGTACAAAATAATAAATTTGTGCTCCTAATGGCCAAAGCATTCAACACGAGCTTAACAGTCAGCACATGAAGTAAAAACATTAAATCTATCGTTCCTAAGTTGGCATATATTAGGTGAAGAATGCTAGTCTAGCTTTATGGAAACTGCACGTGAACAGCCAGAGGTGGGCACTGTTTCCAAATAAAAAGCTCGAACTCCTGACGATACAATTTTTTCAACAACGGCATTTACCTATTTGAGTAATGTTCCACACATTTCGATGCTTGCGTATCAGCGTGGGCAGACGATGCGCTATCTACTGCTAATTTAGCAATCACATTGATTAGAATACGTAGCAGCAGAGATTAAAAGCAATGCTGTTGGTACAAATGACTACGCATACGACTTAGGGTGGTTCTGCCTGCGACTTGCCTGCCAAAGACAGCAACTTATGTAATGAGCATGCTTCACTTTCAGAAATTTCCAAGTTCCGTCGACATCGCATAATGGGCCTGCGGTAATAAAACAAAAGCTTAGGAGACTTTTCTTTTATGACTGCAGGCAAGCCTACATGAGCGGCTGTTTGGCAATGAAAATGCACAGTACTGCAAAAGAAGAAAGGTTTCATAGCAGGCTAATATCGAAAGTTTCGTTCTCTCACATTTCAAACATTCATGTTATTCTTTCTATTAGTAATCTATCCTACGACCTCTGGTTATACCCATTTTACCTGCTAGTGAGAACACTGAACAACGTTAACGGAATCAAGATGTCCAACTGGGTATGCCGTGGAGGAATAAACGTTCAGCACTAAGTGCGCTACGATTAAGTCTATGCTACTGTTCTGTTATTTAAGCAATACGCGTTTGCTCAGTCCAGTCATACACAACCATTCTATACCACAGGTACGGATACGCTACTTTGTCCCCTTCTCGCACTTGTGGTCCTTAGCCATGACCCTAAAGACACGCTCCACAATAATCCTCAGTGGGCATGATTGTTGTTGTTTTGGGTCATGGAATAGTATCGCAACGAGGCAGCGCCGGCAACCTAAGCTTGTTATAACGCACAACAGAAACTTTGGTGAGATGAGGATCTCGTGGTTACCTCCAACTTTTTAAACCATTTATTGATAATAAGAGCCGTTTCGGTAAAATGCTCTAAACTTAAGTCTTCAAAGTCTCATTTTGTAACCTGTTAATGCTTTCAACGTAAACTAGTTTGTGAAACGAATCCTAATTACACTGCTGCTCCAATTAACATTCTTTCTATATCGTCTGTTACCAAAAAGCGGGTTTTCTATGGTAATGGAAGGGTCTTAGACGCACCTTTTCCTTCTAACGAAGCACTTGTTTCCAGTAGGCAGGCACAGCTTCGCTGCGTAGTTGGTTCGTCTAAAACAGGGGTGGGGAACCTCCGGCCCGCGAGGCCATTCCGTCCCTCCCGCTGAGGCAACCGCAAGCGTGCATGAGATTCGGTGAAGTGAGTGACAGCTTATTTTTTATAACACGATAAACTTATTGTAAGTGAATCCTAGTGATAACGTAAATCTTTGAGTGACAAGCAGGGAGCGTCAGGCTCGCTAAGACTGCCTTGCTATCGTCTCTCTGTGGACAAACCGACGTGCAAATAAAGCGGGCTATGCTTCTTGCTTGATTAACACGTACGGCCCGCGAATGATCTTATAAACGTCCTAACGGCTCGCCGCAGCAAAAAGGTTCCCCACCCCTGGTCTAAAACATGCCCCTAATCAGTGAGCACGATTGAACTACTTGTTCAATCGCGCAAACTGCCTTAGAAGTTGCCAAGGCAGGCAGCATCTAAAATCTGAATTGTATTGCTGATCTCAAGAGACAGTTCGGATAACCTCTGGGGGAAGTTCGGGATGATACCTGTGGAATCTCGCTACTGAGAAATTGCTTGCCCTGGCACGTATTTTTGTGCAGACAAAGGTGCCTGCAAGCAACAAATGCGAGTGGCGAGCAAAATACTTGGCTACCAAAGGAACTATTGCTTTGCCACACCATGATAAGAGAAAAAGACAACAGTAAACAACTAGTCACGCGAAGTGCCAGTGAAAAGACAGTATTTCATTGGTTGAAAGTGAAAAATCATCTACTATTAAGCAGTGGGTAAAGAGTAGACAGCGCGGGACTGCTTGGAGTAATTCTGCTTTTTTGAGTAACGTATATTTAACGAACATTTTGATTGCAGGGGTGAAACGTCCTTAGCTGATGAATCGAAATTTTCGTTTACTTCAGCTGTTGCTACTATTAGCAAAGTGCCTGTCGTTATTGAAAACGAGATTTTTTGTAAGGGTTCCTTGTTAAACAAAGCCATGTAATGGTTGTTATTATCACAGCATATTGTGACCAAAAACTGCAATTAAGAGAACTGTCTCTGCTAACTAACAATCCGTGCAAACGATGCATCTGAAAGTAACAAGCTGTTCGGTTGGAACATAAAGCGCGTCGGTATTAGCTTCACATAGTTCAGCAAGGTTACAAAGGATTTGCGGCCGTGTTTCGCTGCTGATATGAAAGTTGTAGATAATACATGTTGTTGAGCGGGGAACCTTATTTTCCTTTTCGTAACGGCTAGCAAGAAGTCTGCGCCTGCGCAAGGTCATCCGTGACACTGCATTCTCGTCTGTTTCCGTTCTTGCGTCAGAGCAACCGAAACCCGTCATCGTGTATATGGTGAGCATGTCTTCAGTTAACACACGATAGAACGATAGTTCGCGAAATCCTCTAAGGAACGTTTAGGCATCTCAGATCAGACGATCTGGATGTCAGACGACCTGGGCGTCTGCCGGACTAAACTACACAAGTGCCCTACTAGCGAACAGGACGCTTTGCTAATTACAAATATTCACTGAAAAACAGGAAAAGCCGTTACTGAAGATCAGTATGAAAAATCAGCATCTCGTTAAGGGATACCTAGCGTTTCGCAACAGTAGCTCTCGCAAAACGTGATCCACTGGAGAAGAAAATGGCAACCACTGGAATTCCTCTTTGCCAAAACGAAGCGCCGTTATTTTGCGTGGCTTTTAATACAGGAAAGTTAATACCGCAGTCTCAGACTTGGGTCGCAGTCAAGAATATCACTGATCGAGAAACTGTTAGAAACCTACACCCTTTCAGTTCTAAATTAGAAGGATAGGAAAGGAGGTGTCTATTTTTGAAGACATAGTAAGATCAGAGCAGAACACTTAAGAAGAACTGCAATCTCAGAGCATGCCATGGAGCTAGGACGTAGTAGCTCTAGTACCTTATAAGGATGAGAAAGAGAACGTGTTCTCCAAAAGCGGACTTCAATAAACGACGGGAAATATACCGCGAGTGTCCTACTTCAAAACTTCATCAGCCTGCGATAATGAAGCTTTGATGTTTCAAAAAATCAAAGGTGACGAAACCTGAACTTTTTACTACAGAGCAGTTTTAGTTGTCGTTACTAATGACCAAGATCCAAGAACACAAACAACCATAATGCGCTCAACAAGAACAGAACAACCAAACAACATAGATTACATGTGGAGGAAGAATGGGTGACAATGTAATTCTTCCACCAAAATGATTATGTCGTTATCTAAAGCATTGGAAAGAAAACAGAAGAACTACAGCAATTGGAAGATAAAGAAACCCCAGGAGTCTTAAAGCTCATCTACAGAGGTGCAAAGATATATTAGTATCGCGATACAAAGACGCCTTTATGGTCAGAAGGCATCCCACATTTAGCAACTGTAAGTACAAAACAGCCACAATAGGACCACTGCTATGCAAACGGTTGATGTGGTTTAATACGTCTATAATCAAAGTGAGCAAGAAACGAGCGCTACTGAACTTCTACAAGTATAAGTTTGGCGGAATTAGGCAATCTCGAAAGCATAGGAAATAAGACTTGCTCAGTAGCATCCATCTCTTGCTCGCTTTGATTATGCGCCTACTTAGCCACATCGACAGAGGCAGAGCCTTATAGAGAACAATCGTGCATAACTAAGGCGTTACAAAGAATGCGATCTGCGTATAGGCTCCATGCTGTAAAAAACTACTGGATCTCGTCCAAGTTATTTATTAATGTAATAGATTTTGAACTTCCGTACAAGTGTCGGGTCAGCGGATGCTTGGGCCGTTTAACCAAGAAGACAAAAGCTATGCACAAACCTTTATTGAGTAGTTAGTCATTATCATGTCGCTTATGACGCCCTAAGAGAAACCTTGGTAAAGGTAATGCTCATTTAGGACCAATAACTAGCGTCGCACTCTTTTTCATCATTCGACTATCCACTCACAAGTGAATAAGAAATGTTTCCTGGACTTCACCGTTTTGCTCAAAGGTGTCTCAAGAAATGATGGAGTCGTTTCCAAGGCTTTCTTTCAGAGCATGAGAACTAAAGCGCCTCTTAAAGGAAGCCTTGGAAACATGGCCTGCGAAACGTTATGTACCCTCGGATGTACCAAAAGGAGATTGTCCACTGGTGACAGTCACTCAATAAAATATACGGTTGCAGACCAGTGGAAACGTACCTGGTGCACACCTACTGCACGGAAGGGAAGCTCTGAGGAAACGTGCCAGCATGAGAATTAAAGCGCCTCCGAAAGAAAACCTTCGAAACATTGCTGGTGAAACGTAATGCACGCTGGACTGAACCAAAGGAGGGTTATCCATTGGTGACAGTCATAAGTCAGCCACCGGACTCCGTTAGTACGAATCATGTATGCGCTGAACTGTACGCATCGAAACTACGCGCCGGACTGTACTGCTCCAACTTTAATCTATTGGCAGCAAATTGTTTTCATCGCTCAAAGCTGATTATTCCCTCTAACGGTAAACACAATCAATAATTAGAGAGTAAACTAGGACCACTGGTTTTAACAGAAACGGAAACAAAAACATTCTGTACAACAAGTTTATATCGACTCGCTACGAAGACGTCGAGTAGCAAAGTATAATTCTGTTTTGCCAAGCGGAGTCCCACAAAGTGCATTCGAAGCCGTTGCAATAAATAAAGCTATGTTGAGAACTTGCTTAACTATCCGGATGACAGAAACATAACCGCCTTCAAGTTCTCTTTTATGCCGGCACGTTCGATGCTCGTATTGACAATGTTGAATTGTAAGAAACGCGAGAATATTGTCCTCGTCAAACAGACATTTTTCTAGCACATATTCTTGCATGCTGTGCAAAACTGATGCCCGCTAGAGCTGGTTCAATAATAGCTTTCCGCACGCCACCTGATAGGCCGCAGTGACATCATGAATTTTAAGAAAGCCACGAAGGAAAATTCAGTGTTAGCCACGTTAAGCATTACTTTAAGTTTCAACCACTATTTAGCTTAGTGGTTTGTGCTCGCAACTGATCTCTCGCTAGAAGTCTACGTTTCTGAGGAAGGAACTTGGAAAGGTTTCCAAGCTGCAACTGCGCTGCCGTAAAGTTCTGTGTTCAGCAGGTTGCGTACCGGTCTTTTGTCTCACGAATAGATAATTATTAAAGAAATGTACTTATTCGTAAGTGCCACTAATTCGTGTAGGCGGCATAATTTCACATGGTGTAATCGAGGGTTCGATCTCTAATGTCAAACCAAATGATAGCTGCTGCAATCCAGTAGTAAGCTTTAGTCAGATTTGCTTATGCTCAGCAGAAGGCTTAAAATTGCGCTTCTGCTGACGGGATGCAATTTGCCATTGCAAATACCGGCTGCTTGCCGTATTAGCGATGAGATGCCAACAATTGCTCTGCAACAGTTAAGCAGCTATCCATTTTCCATATGCATTGTGCAGTAAAACACTTTTCTTGCTATGGAAGAGATTGGAAAACAAAAGTCAAGTCAGTCGAGCGCTGTTGTTTCTTGCAGTTATAATATCAAGGGCTCAACGTTCAGCAATCAATTTAACCTCTGCAACTACCAGTTAGAGCGGTTGCTCAGCTCTGTCAAGAATTGCTGAAGTCGAGCAGTACAGCTGCTAGGAAAAATAGGGGACCTGTGTCCTACGGAAATGTCTGCACTTCAAGGGACCGTAAGACGAAATGCAAGTAGAGTACACAGCCTTGCACCTCTCGATTTTATGACATTGGTCAAAAACCTGCTCAAGACGTTCGCATTTTATTCACCCTGAAGGGTAAAGCAGTAGTACACAATGCCTGACAGTTGCGACAATAATTCCGTTTATATTGAACTGACCTGCACACAATGCATTTAGTTTTCGGCATGATTTAACGCTCGATCTTATAAAACGCCAACGAAACTTCTGGCAACAGCTCTTCTTGAAAATGACGAATTGCGCTCGCGCGATAGGCATCAGCTTGCGGCAGTGTTTTCCAGTTGGTAGAAGGCAGCTCAGCCAGTCGGTTGTTGGCGAACGCTGAGAGTGGTTGGTTTCCCCTAACTGCAAATGTTGCGTCTGAGCTTCCTTTTTTTTCTGTCTACGATTTCCGCTGCCTTGGCTGCTCAGCAATGCCTAACGGTTTTGGGGCAAGTAAAATGTGGTTCAAGAGTTGCAGACAAGCCAGTTTTCATTAAGCTTCTCGATGAGGACTCAGGTTGCCGTGAGCGTACGAATTAACTTCCCAAAGTGATGTTAATTTTTAGGCGGACCTGACGATTGGATGGATGAAGGATACGCCAGCAAAACAGGATATTTCTATCTTCATGGTTGCGCTTCCGATCCGTTTGGGATGACCATAGATCCCATGCTGCGTATTTATCATATGTGCAAGGGCGTAGGATACCGGCGTACGATTCATATTCCGAAAGCCGTCGTAAAATCTGGAATTTACAAATTCAACGCAACTATAGACCTCAGTTCTGACGACAAAACGGATGAAAAGCATAAATATCAGGTTACGCAGTGCTCCAAGTTGGAAACATCTACAGCCAAGCCCAAGTAGCAACACTCTTATTGGTTTGTGCTCACAGTTAAGCACTAAAAGTAAAATGCTTTGCTTTCTTTGCGTTCACTGCGAGTAACTTTAACGCATAGAATCATATAGAAATTAAAAGCCTGGGCTAAGCAGTAGTGCGGAGATCTCATTGGGACAGTTAATGAGGACCATTACTGCGTTTTCTTTCCAATAAACCTTTTCAGTAATTGAACAGACGTGCTCCTGCAGCACAAGACACGGTGGCATACTGAAGTGCATGTTTAGCGGACTGTCTTCACACGCACACAATAGCTTAAGACGACTATTGCGCTAAACTTTGGCAGTGTTACTGACGAACTCCTTATGCAGAAAAGCGATTTAACGAGTCGTTGCAAAGAGTTGGTTCAACTGTTCTCTTAACATCAGTCGTACTTAAGCTGCCGCATCATGGTGCTCATGTGATAGAATCTTGCTCGGGCGCAATTGCATTTCGTTAGGTGTTGACTTTGGCAACTTTCGAAGTTGCATAGCAGCACACCAGAAATATCAGATCCTTGCCTTGGTTCAACGGTGCATTAACAAATTGCTGACCCATCATGTTCAGAAGGCGGATTACGCCTGACAGGCCCACTCCAAGCACTATAGTTTCATGCATCGGTCGCCGCTAGCTATTGTTCAGCTCCCTAGCACAAGTCTCCTTGGAGCGACAGTCACCTTGCTGATTGTCAGCATCGAAATCATTACTCCAAAAAGTGTTTGCAATAGCTTTACTCACGCTTGCTAGCACAGTAACGTCACTACGGAAACACGTACAAAACACTACATGTGCTTCTCAGTACTCTCGTTGTGGTTCCATTGCTCTCTCCTGCTAACAGGTATACATTGGCGAAAACGATCAATGTATGAGGATTTCTCAAAGCGAAGACAGTACCAGGAACGAGCGAAAGTGGAAAGATTTTGGCTTAGGCGCACAACCAATGCAATTTGAGTCATGCGCATATACAAACACACCATAAAGGGCGGAATGCTTGCTCAATTCAAGAAGCTCTTGTCGCAGCAACGTGATCACGTAAAACTATGCGCAAAGCCGAACTTGTTAACTAGTAGTCGCGGAATGGAAATGTTAGAAACTTCTTTTTTATCTTACTTGAAAAACAAAATAACGCATGATAAGATTCACTTAAGAGCTGTTGCTTACTTTTCTTTTTCGTTTTAATACGAACCATTCTTAAATTATTCGAGCACTGATTAAACGGAGCGATAATTAATCGGTGTGTCACAGTATACCTCCTAAATGAAACAATATTATTAAAAGAAACGATTCTATGCTGTTGGGAGTAACGGCTGTCGGCTTCCCGTTGCTGTGAGCGCATTTCACCCGTCAAAACATTTCATTGGGAGAATTCAAGCAGTTAGTTCTCAGGAACACGTTTGTTCCACTGCGTGCTCTCAACTTTTCAACGTGCTGACGCTGAAACAAAGAAAGCCCGAAAGCTTGCAGCATTATCATGCAATAAGGATAGTTTGTCTGCAAGTAACCCTTTTTACTTAATAACTACCTCAGAGAAAATGACTAATGATGACAGAAATTCAGATATGCCAAAGAACAACTCTGTTTTTCTAACGGTAACTCCTATTAATGTTGAACAGCGAGAGGAATCAGAGAACGAAAGCTCAAGCAACGGTTTATCGATGAAAATGAGATCGCCGGCCTTGCTTTCCTAACGTTTAAGAGCTTTCACAATTTACGTATTCTGCCCTCCGTGCATAGGTATGTGCGAAAACTTGCATAATTTACTTCAGTTTCACTTATTGTATCATCATGTTGAGAAGAAGTTCATAATCCCATAATTTTTATTACAGAGGGTAATTATAGCTGTTCTCTCCTATTATTTGAATACAGGGCCTCCTAATACGGCCATCAGTTTTGTTGTTTAGCTCATACTGCGCCTTAAACACAACGCATTTCGTCAGGCACAGAGCATTTATAAGTTTTCATTATGTAGATTTTATCCATGGATTAACCCATTCAAAAAGTACAGATATAAGCCGAACCTTTCCTGTCTCCTCTCGAACCGTCCTCACGGAAGAACTGGACACTATCCTTTCCTCCGCTGAAGACGGGTCGAGAGGAGACTCGAAAGCTTCGGTTTACATTTATACTTCTTGCACGGGTTAATTCGCAAATAAGATCTAGATTACACTGCTGCTTATTCATAAAGTAGACTTTCTTATAGGATTACATTAATATGAGCAGGCAGTGAGAGTATATCTTAGAGTTCGTCACTATCCGCGGTTGCAGGAGGCGACCTGTATTTATTTTGTACAAACTTTATATTCTGTGCTTCTTCGCTGATTCAGATGATCGAGTTTCCAATGTGATACCAAAAGGACGTTTTCTGTAAAGCCATTGGCATTATAGTGCTAGTGAACTTGTTTAGGATTACCGTATTTTGTCTCAAGCAAAGCTGTTAGAAATACTCGTTTGTGCATCGTTTGAAACTTCGTTTAAGCGATCTGCTTATTTGCTAGCGTTTACGTTTTGGCATTGTCACGGCTGCTAAAGTACGTTGGACGAATTGTTGCTTTTCATTGAAGTGTTCAGACCTAGATTGCGAGTGGAGGGTTCTCTTATTTGCCCGCAGAGATGTTTAAACGTAACCAAGCATGGGACTCTTTGCCAGCCTCCAAACCAGGTAATCGGCCTTTAGATAGACAACGCTTAAGTCGTGTTTCAGACCACAGCAACGTGTGGGATGCTGACGCACGTTTAATACAGCCTTTTGGTGGTTAGTGGTTTCATTTCTCCGTGTCGAACTATTGCATAACGACCTCATTTTAAAGCGGAACAGGCGCTGATTTATGATTATGCCGAGTGCATTGCGGCAAGGACGTTTTTGCATATGAGCAATTTGCCGCACACGGTTGAAGGACGACAAAATGCAGAGTATATATCACCTACACGTACGGGGGCGAAAGCCGCCGGTTATCCTTGTTTTGAGACATTTCCTTATGTCGATTTTTAGGCGAGCTACCCGTGCTGCTCAGCCACGGGCTACTTGTCTCTGGATTTGAATCAATTGTTCGATTTGCAATGGAACAAGTTATTGTTGGAATCTTGAAATGATTACTTTATCTATGTTTTTTAGGGTTTTGTGTCATTAGAAGTTACAGACCAAGAAATGGACGAAATGGAGGGATTAGTAAGTTTGGTACAGGAAGTGCTCGTCAATGCAGAGGTAAGCGTTCGCCCAATACCTTCGGTTCATTGGTTCTCTTTTTAGCTATACATTTGCTGGGTGGTAAAACCAGTCCTTAGAAAGGTGAGTCGTAGTGTTCTTTTACTGAACTGCATGAGTTTCAACAGTACAGGCATGCCCCGCGTTACAATGGTTGATGGGACTGGTGAAGTTGTTCGTAAAGTGGAACCTTCTTAAAGCGGGGCAGCAATTCCTATTGTTTACCATAGCAAACGGGTTTGAGCGGATCAGAGTCCAGAAGAAAAGTATTCAGCAGCGCCAGGGACGGGAAATGGCGCGTACAACCCAGAGAATTCTTATGGTTTACTGAAAGCCGAAAGACTTTGTAAAAAAGAGCCCCATACAAGGTGGACATAGCGTAAGCGCATTGTTGTTTCAGTTACTATAATTGGGAAGATAACGAACCCAAGAACTGTGATTGCGGGAAAACAGGAAGTTCATTTATTGGTACGACGTTGCACAGCCGTCAGGACAAGCGGGCAGCTAATCCCTCCGTGCTTGGACGTAGATGGTTATGCGGCTGATCGTCCGCTTCGGTCTAAATTGACCGCTTGATAAAAGATGTTATAGAAGCCATTGTATCCTCTTTCCTATCTTCGTAGCAGCGAATAACGCCTCCGCAAATCCTTGGTAAAGCGAAAACGTGTGTAAATTCAACTTCATCGTAACATTGCAACTTCGTAAAGCGGGGCATACCTGTATTTATAATAGCCATGCGAATTTGATTTTTTCTTAAACATGCCGTAGTTTCCCGTTAAGTTTAGTATAAGCAACGTAGCTTTTGGAACATTGCTTGTTCCGTCGTTGACGTAAGTTTGAATAGGAAGGCGATAAAAAATGAGTAGTAAAACGAATAATGCGAAGTACAGGGGGTTCTCGTTTAACGTCAGGATGTGTTCCTGGAGAAGTGACGTTAAGCGAAAACGACGTTAAATGAAACTGACTTTATTATTATTTTGATAGGGGCTGCGGGGGATGCGTTCGCAGCCCGCGATGGCGGTGCCAAAAAAAACAGAGACTTCCGGAGCTATTGCACCGAGGGCTGCGCCAGCTATAAGTTACCTTAAGATATTAGCAAAATAAGAATACGTTTTATTCGTCTCTATTTTCAGTATTTCCCAGTAGCTGAAGTAGTACTGATATTACAGGCTACCAATATAGCCCATCTTCATGCTTATCTGTGCGGCAAAAACCTATCCAGTGTCTGCTGCTGTGCATGCCTTTTCTTCCTTTCGTATATCTCTCTGTAACAGCTATACGCATCCGTGATCATCCTGTTCACTTGCGCACTTCTCTCCTGTTGGGGATCTTTCTCGGTGAAAATGGCCATGGCATTTTCCAACAAGCGAAAGGCCTCAGACAAATCTTTCATCGACAAAGTCGAGCTTAATTTATTTTCCAATAAACATCGACAAAGTCTTTGCCTGTTCTGGATTCCTAGGTTCAGGCGCTTCCTGGTCTTCGGTTAATTGTCGTTCGATCTCCAGTAGATCACTATTCGACAGTTCCTCGTCGTGAGCTTCTAACAGCTCTGCAATGTCCTCTTCGTTTATTTCACCGAGGCTGACTTGGTGCGCCAACCCAGCATGGGGGTGCTGGACAGTCGCACTGTCCATCATAATGATCCTATTCATTTCAAACTAACAGGTAACCACTACTGCTGGGCAGAGTTACACTAGCCGAATGGGAGAACCCGTCAATGTTTATGTGTATTTTTCGCCCGTTCACGAGCGACGTTATAGCGAAAACGACGCTAAGTGAAACGACGTTAACCGAGAACCTCCTGTATGTGATCTTCGTGATAGCCGATAGAGTCCTTAAGGTTCGCACTGATTCGCTTCCTCGGCGAAACGTCGTTCTGCTAACAAAACCGTGTTACTTTAGCAGTCTTAATTATTTAAGGTTACGATTCCAAGATTTTCTTGCTTTTATTCGTGGCCACTAAATCACATACTTCCGTGGGCGCGGATGAAAGTAATACGTGGAAACCTTGGTGCTAGCGATTGGTTGGACAAATCATTGGATCAGGTAAGCTTTAAGTAATTCTGAGCGTAGGTCGACCATCCTTCTTGGCGAGCTTAATTTATTTTTCAGCTTTGGGTATCTCTTGTTTCTTTAGGTGCTGCTCGAAGTGAAATTGTGCTGCCGCGTACTTTCGTTGCAGCTTCAAGAGAAACCTTATCTTATGGGCAGCAGGTTAAACCTATCTGTCTTGTTCTTCACTGATCACATATTTTTAACTAGGCCTACTCCGTTGGACGCGCTTGTATTTGGCCATTTGTACACGTTGATAACCACAGATTTACCTTCTGTTAACCTTGGTGCCATAGTGAAGCAGTTCCCGAACCTTGAGCAGTTGTGTCGACGAATAGACGAAACCTACTTCAAGGAACCAACAGAAATTGAAGATTCTCCAAAGATATGACATGAATGAACATCGTTGCTACAGCAGATTTAATGCTTAAAATGTTTCTTGCTTTCACATAATGCAAAGTTACGTTTGCACTGGTGATGGTGCTGGGTTTCATGCTGCTCAAATCGATTAAGTTGCTTTCTCTGCAATGGGAAGCCATCACCCGCACTTGGTGTTTCTGCGATTGAACTTCTGCATCGTTCTTTCCCAACTGTTTGCTTATAAAAGCGTTCATTGCTATTAACGCCTGCAATTAGTGAACAGACTCCAGGACACCGAGTGGATAACCATTTATGGGTAATGCAGCAGCGCTGCTTGCAGCTCCAGGAATATGGAGACTTCACAGCTCTTTTGCCCGGTGGTCAGCGCATTGCCGTCATTATTAAAGACCACTTTTACCTTTGACTGTCCATCTTTTCGGTCTAACGCTTTCTCAAGCACAGTATGAAATCCATTATCCGGAATGCTCGGGATCAGACGTGACCCGGATTTTGTACGTATTCCAATATCATGCACCAGCACAACGCATTGCGCACTGTTGCCTTCCATTTATTTTGATATCAGTATACTATGACAGGGTAAGTTGCAGCTCACAGCTTCAATTCATCATTCCAAATACTATTGCATGATACACTGCTAACATGAAAGAAAAGTAAAATGTAAAACCTAAGTGAGTATTGGGTTGGAAAAAGGATTGTTATTACTTCGTACGACTGCCTCCGCCCAATTCTACTGAAAAGAAGAAAGCGGCCTTTTCCAGACCGGGAATACTGTAGCTGGAATCGCGTTCTGTTAAATTAAAGCAGCTACCCACAGGCAGGCTAAAGTCAAGACCTCTTGGGCCCTGTAACCGTAAACTGCCTATGCGTAAACCTAAAATCAGCAGCGACTTTTCTTTAGGCTGCATGCAGTTACTCCTTGGCTAACGGAACTTGATTTTACATCCACCTACAGTATTCCGAGCATCTAATGTTAAAGACCCGAGAAAAGAGAAAAGACAAAACGCATAACTGCCTGAAATACAAATTATACACAACGAGTATCACTTCCACATCATGGCCAATAATTCTAACCATCTTTGCTCAAGTACTTCGCATTTATTTTTGACAGAAACTTTAGCTTCGCAGAGGTAAAGATTTTTTGAACAGCTACTGTTGAAGAGATGTGCACGCATGGCTAAGCTCAGTTCATTGCAAGTATTAATATTTTCAACGCAAACGTCTGTAAGAACGTGGAAAACCTAACCACACCCAACACGAATACCGATTGCTATCATCTTTTACTGCTGCTTTCGCGTATATAGAAGTCATTAGGTTACGGGAAAGATAAAGCGGTTCACAAATTCTATAAGCGCGTAATTGATAGGTGTTACTACTCGGACTCGTCGCTTTCTTGCGCCAAGCGCTTAGCCCACATCTCAGCTTCTTTCAAAAAAGTACTCGGCACAATCATATGTTTTCCATTGGTTTCTTCGGACACCCAGCTCATCTCCAGCACAAAATATTTGTCGACAGTCTCGTCTCGTATTCCGTACATTATGCGAACTGCTTCCCTGGCCAACTCTCGTACAGGCTTGTCAACACAGGTCAACTTTTCTAATTCAGCTTTCGCAGCTAAACGATTCTTGCCTACTGACCATGCTTTGTAACCGTAACAGGCACCGGACGGATCTATACCGTACAGCTGCGGCCCATTTTCTTTGTCCCAGCTACTCAGAAAGATAAAGCAACCGAATGGTCTAAACGTTAAGATTTCATCGCGCGTAAAACAAAGAATTCAGTTACCTGAAGGCCCCATACAGCGTATAACCATGAATGTACATTGCCGCATGTTCCGCCAGTTCTTTGCAAGGAATCTTTTTACGGAACTGCTTGTAATAGTCTTGCGCCTCTTCCGAACAATGTACCAATAACGCGCGGCAATCAGGATAAAATCCGCTACAAGTAAATCCAATGTGTTCATCTACTGAACTTATTCTTGTGTTTGTAGTGCTCTTCAGCAGTTTTGTAGCAATAGCTTTTTCCGCAAGAAAGACTACTCCATCCTGACCTCGCATAACAATACAAGTATTGGAACTGTCCACAGCTTTCATCGCGTACTCCACTAAAAAGAGAAATACATTTGTTCAGAAAACCAATCGAGCAACTACATAACACTTCGCTTCCGTTTTACTGAAATCATTTCGCACTGTTAACAGTCGGCAATACTCTTAACTCATGGAGGCAGACCTCGTCTGTCTTGGCCCTTAACTATATGAGCAGTATTCCGATCAACTGTGACAAGCGTAGCAATATTACCAAGACGGGGATGAATCGGTGAGTCAAATGGTCAAACGGGTGCACAATCGTGGCATTACAGCAACGACCTGCGTCTACTTTATCCCATCCTGATAAACACTTGGTTTTTCCAGCTTCGCCAGTGAAAGGACAACGTTCCATTAGTCAAAAAACTGCACAATATACAATATCTATGTTCTAGTGTTTTAATCGCAACAGCTCTTTTGTCCCATATTGGGAATTTTGATGGTGCTAACGAATCATCGTGGAAAATGAAAGCGACAAGACTATTTCGAAAAAAAGAAGCCATACTGAGAAAATAAAACTATATCTAACGTTCAAGTATTATAATATCACGAGGGGACGAACAGCCGATGAATAGCGTTGCATCGTCAACCACGCGCCAAAAATCTAAGCAGTGTAAGGTGTTCACGCCGTTTCTATCTCATTTTGTCTTTTTTCTATAGCAGCAGTTCCTTAGTACGTTTTTGCTAAAAATCTGCGAATAAAACTGGAACTACCCTGAGGTAATAAACCGTCCGGTCTGATGTCATGAGGAACGTGCTGAGAACATATGTCGGCTACACAAAAGGTTTCAAGTTCCTTGATGACACTTTCTAATTTTCTTGCGCAAAATAATGCGTTGCGATTATTACGCTACGTTGGCATTTGGAGGAATGGAGCAAAACGTTTCGCTAGCGAAAGCATACACAATGATTTACTTTTTCTGCCGGCATAGGCTGAATTAGACGATCACCCAGAAAGGTTTTGTTTAAACAGGTACCATCAGAAAGGACAAAATTTGTAAACGTTACATTAAGTGGGCGAACCTGCTAAACGCACCATTAAAGGGAAGCATTTTTAAGAAATAACAACTACCACGAACCTTGAAAAAGCCTTCCGTCTGGAGAAAAAGTTGAACTAGAAATGTCATAACCAGAGCCCGCAACTGTACTCATTTTTGATTCCAATGAAAATTACAGACCGCACAAGTTAATAGTTGATACGTAGGTACAGTAGATAGTGAAAATAAGAAAGTTCGCTTGGAGGATTAACGTGAGTTGCTTGCAGAATTTCAATAACGTTGTATCAAGGAACCTTCAGGTTTTGCGTCAAATTTACTTTAGAATCCATATTTTTAAATTATCTTTTTTCTCGTGGGTTTTTATTAATTGTTTGACTGTTAATGGAAAATTTGAGTTTAGCTACTACACGGAAGCAGTTAGCTGTCTTCGCTCAACTGTTCAACAAAAAATTTACTCCCCCGCAGGAGAAAACAATGCAGTGGCAATTCCGACCTAATTCGTTCGTTGTAAAATGTGTTAAGGCATTGGCAGATGAAAGCGTTTGCCGCTTAGCTCAACTGAGGCGCAGAAATAGAAGTAGCCATCTGTTGCGGAGCTAACTCAGAAGGGACCACGAAGGGAATCAACCTTTATTTAGCGCAACCTCTCTCTCTCTCTCGCACCGTAAACTCTATCTTCAAGTTCGCAGTACAAATAGTTCTCAGGCGTCGCTCCTCTACACATCATTCAAAACTGCCAGCTGTGACACAGTGATCTGTTTGAGAACGCGGCTTATTTTTTTTGTAAGTACTAACAGACAGGCTCATCTCGCAGACCCTTGAATTTCTGTTACTCTATGTTGATTTCCTTACTGTGCTATCCTTTTCACTCGCGTGGAGCTGCTAAGACAAAGCGCTTTATTAATAAAGAAAGAGTACGTTGGCGGAAATACTATTACAAATCATTTGTTCCTAAAACATTGTTTATTCTAAAAACGAA
This sequence comes from Trichuris suis, assembly GCA_000797535.1. NCBI lineage: Eukaryota > Metazoa > Nematoda > Enoplea > Trichinellida > Trichuridae > Trichuris > Trichuris suis. The sequence continues at coordinate 743,566 of KN538379.1, forward strand.
CGCATGGCTTACGCAAGTCATTTGTCCCACCCTGAGCGATTTTATTAACGAACGGGCTATCAGTTAGTGTAATATCGTTCACGAAACGCATTATCAAATGGATGCATATGTGGGGTACGTAAATCCTAGGTGATTGAAGACCCACGGTGTCACAAATGACGTCGCGGCCGCTTCATGGACTGGTTTGAGAGCTTTGAGGCTTATGATGATTTGAATGGCTGATCTGACGAGGGAAAGCTTACCGGCTGAAAGTCCTTCTCGGTGGTCAGCAAATAAAGGCTTTCTTATGCTATTCTGAGAAAGAGAAGAGGTCTTACTGAGAGGCGAAATCAAAGCTGACAGCCAGGTTTTTTTGTTGGGAAACTACCGCCGAACACACGATGATAAGAGTGACTCACGGCGTAGGAAGTTAAAAGCCTACGCACGGGCCATTAGTCACTACACAATAGGAACTGACATATCACACATGCCGATGAGAACGGCGTTTCTCTTTTCTGTTCTGTTCTCTCATTCTCTCTTTGTGTGTGCCCGTTCAGATCGGTTGCTTGCTCTGCTGCGCTGCC